>NW_019774291.1:352838-365604 GCF_001039355.2 Lingula anatina
CTTGTAAATATATGTCATATGAGGTGGGGGGGAGGGGGGGAGTAATGATAAAAAAATTGATATTGACTTGTCTAAGTACTGTATAATCTATGCTGTGAATCAACTCCCAGTGCATAAAAGTAAATGGTTGCAATAATTGGGCAATCACATATTTAATGTTAAGTTGTTTTTGAAATGAGGTTAATAGAAAGTGCAATTGAGTATATGACAACTGATGGAACATAATAGTACACAGGATGCAACATTCTAGTAACACTCAATTGCCCTATTATCTTCAAAAATTGAATTGGAAAACAGTTAAAAAGAAGAAGAATAGAGAAATGTGGTTATGTTTGTGAATTTTTGTTTACTAAATACTCAACATAATTAATGAAAAATCTAAATCATAAAAATTAAGAAATGAAATCATAAGCCTAAGCATTTTGAACCACGTTCGTGTTTGAAATAATTTTTTAAACAGTTTGCCCTATTTAAGCAGTAAACAAAAAGAGAATTTGATTTATCAGAGCTTTTAAATAATTGTGTATGTTTCTTAATATTATCAAATATTCATTCGAATAATCATTTTTAAATCTGCAGAAGTCATCACATTTGGAACACAAGGACTTCTCCCATGTTCCTCTTGTACGTAAAAGAATACATTTAAAACTTTAATTCATAGGCACACCGGGATATGATATCCCATACAGTTTAAAAACTTTTTGCCTCATTTTAAGGGAAAAAAATCATGTCACATACAGAAGCCATATATGCATTGTATGGTATACCTATCTGTATTGCAACATTTTGACTAGTTCTAAGATGTGATTATGCTACAGGGTTTTTTCTCCCTTCCATGAGTTGGCTTCCAACTGTTTGGCCCAATCAAAATTAATCTGCTTAACTCAGGTTATGGTGAGGGCTGTCAAGGTGACTCTTACGTAATAGCCTGCTATTAAGTTGTCAAAGCCTCAAAATGTTGCATTACAGATAATTTATTTCATGATGCAATTAGGAACTTAATATTAATCAGTTAGAGAAACTGTATATATATATATATTTTTTTTTACAGAAAAGTAGATGTACATATAAGTAAGAGAGTGGATAATGTAAAAACTATTGAACAATTGACCAAGAGAGATTTAGTCTTTGTCCTAGTACGTATACCATACAGTGTCAGTCAACACTACTTTTTTTATATACTCAATACCAACATTTTTAGCATAGGTAATGTTCTTTTGATTGGGGGGGAGCCTACTTTGTTGATACTTGTGCCAAGTTTAGGTCACTAAAATAATATGTAGAACATAGTGGAGTGGATGCTAATAAATGTACACAATGTGGGTTGAACCACCAAAGTTTGTGTTCTCTACATAACATGTCAGGATACATGCCTTTAAAGGTTTCGGTTTATGTCCCAGTACATATCAGTAACAGTTCTGACCATGGATTTCATATTGAAGCTAATACTTTATGAACCTCTTGATCAGAATCATATTATGTGTGCATGAATTCACAGGAGTCTCTGAGGATAGTTTGCTGTAATAATTTGGCTCCTTAAAAAAATGACATTTTAATGACATTTGTACTTTGATTATCACTAAAAAATATGAATTATAAATACTGACAGCTGAATATATACCGGTATATGTAAATATTATTCATGTGTGGTAATTCTGTTCCAAGTTTTATGGATATATTTACAATTTCAGCAAAGTTTTGTAATTTTTTGCATTGCTTTTAGATAATGTGATTTAACATTCTAAAATAGAAATCCCCCCTCCCCCCCCCCCCCCAAAAAAAAAAGGAAGTATGACCTAGTTATATATTTAACTTTTGTTAGCAGTCATTTGTAAAAAAAAAAGTTGTCTACATATCCTTGCTATATCAGTCCAGGGAAAATGTTAAAGTTTGATGAAGTACCAGAAATATCAGGAAAAAAATTTACAGAAAAAAGAAGGAACGTGTGTGTTTAAGGATTACGACTCAAAGTAGCATGAGTGATCAGTGTGCTGTTCAGTTTTGGTTTAGATGAGTAAAATACACGGTTTTCACATTATCACTTGAGGTGTATTTTAATGGTCTGGTACTGTAATCTAAAAACGGTTGGACCTCCTCATGTGGTTCTTACACTTGCCCCAGATATAGTGAAGCCAGGGTTTAAAAAGGTTTCCTTTTACATGTATATTTTTAGATAAATTTTATCATACAGCACATATTATAATGTTTTTATTTTTGGTGTGCTAAATAATGCCTAATGTATACGTAGTATAAATTGGGAACAGAAATTGGAAAGCATTTATTTAAATACAAGAAGGTAGTAGGTATCTTCAAATGTCTGCTTGTGTTTGGTTAATTTGCTCACAAACTATCAAACATATTTAACTTCTTTTATGCCATCAAAAATCCATAAACGGGTAAAGTTGAAGACTGGAATAAATTTGATTACATGCATAGAGCTTTAGATGTTTTACACAAATTATTTGAAATGTTTATCTCTCATTTAGTGTTACTATGTGAAGCAAGAATTTTGCTTTTCTTTTCTTTCTTTCTTTCTTTCTTCTTGTTATTTATTTATTTATTTATTTATTTATTTATTTATTTATTTATTTATTTATTGTTTTTTTTAACAAAATTTATTCTTTCTGGAACCTTTTTTCCATTATTTTAGACCAGGTTTAGTTTACACTCACATTAACCAAAACTATTGGACTAAATCAGGTCAGCTGTCATAATTGTCTTCAACCTTTTGCCCACTCAAGGTTGTTATGAACAACTAGTTTTTGACTGAATACATATATAACATGTTATCATTTGGAATGATGCTGTTTAATCACCACCACCATTACAGTACAAACTGATGGTTCTGCAGCCAACACACATTCACTCTGCCACAATGTAATGTAAATGTGACCTCTGGGGCACCTTGTAAGTCAAAGGAACACCAATGAATATGAACAAGAAACTATGAACCCTATGGAAGGAAGCACATGACTTTCTGAACCCCACGCGAACTGCACACCACACTCATTGGGCATGCAGCTCTGACTCATGATGATTGTACAAATCCAACCTGTTGCTGAAATATGTGATACTGCAAAGAGCAAATAAAATAAGTGCTGGTGCTTGTGTTTCTGTTTAGTTGTGAGAAACAAAGTTTGATATAGTTTTTTTGTGATAGTACATTATAATGATGAAGAGATTCGAGTTATAGTTTAAAATGTTTTAGCTTTCACTTTATAAATACTTTACCTGGCACTATACTATACTAATATAATTTTATACCTTTATTATTGAATATATTCACAAATGGTACAGTCACAGAAACCATGTTCTGTATATGATATGAGTACAGTTGTTTACACATTTATCTCCTTTGAGTTAAAAGAAGAGTCTGAAACTTACAGAAACAAAATTTGGGATGAGCATGTAAATATAGCTGATTAACTCTGGAAGAGCATGTCACTTTTTTTCGGTTACTGGGAATACCTGGAATACCGGGACCATCCTAAATTTTGTATTTATCAACTCCTGTCTTGTGAGTGTTCAACACACACACACAAACACACACGCACACACATATAAATAGTCTGCAGGAGTTTTGTTGAAAAACTAGGTCCTATCTTTACCAGTAGCAGTATGTCCTAAATGCTTTTACTCATTCTAGTAGATTCTTGCAGAGCAGTCAGTTGAAAAAGGTGTATATGGAATTTGGGGTAAGTGAATGGTTAACAGCATACTGTTCATATAACACTTAAAATTATGTAAATTTTCGTGATCTTTCCATGGCTACAGGTTATAATATGTCTTAAAATTTTTATCGAAACCTTATGGGAAACTATAGTTCATATTGGTTTATTTCCGTGGAATCTTGGATAAAGGACATCAATGATATCTACTATCTTGTTTGTATTAATTCTTCATTTGAAGAAGTTTCACTTTTCTATGTATTTGGCAATTTTTGGAAATTTTTAGATATATTTTATTGTTTATTTTCACTTTTGGTGATTAATAGGATAAATTTAGGGAAAAGAATTGATTTCTAGTTTAGTACCTTGTTGATATATGCCAAACCTTTATTAAACCGTTGTACATTGAAGAATGTTACAAGAATGGGAAAATCAAGCAATTTTGCTATGCAATAACACAATTTTGATTCAATGTGTAATTTTTGGAATGTAGGGTAAAACAAACCTGTTTGCAGCAAAACAATTGTTCATGCACACTCTTGAAAATTTTGATTGACTGTTGTGTGCTGGCTGTGAGAAGGTTATTTCTATAAACTGAAGAAGTTAGAATAGCATCCAGTTGTGAGTTACTTGGCCTGTTCGGTGCTTTTACCCCAGTTAAGAGGGCACGATAAGGCCCATCTATTTAGTGAAATAGAAAATAGAATTGGAACACTTTCATGATTGACCAGGTGAATGATACTCTTAACTTTTGCCAATCTGTTGGCTGCTTTTACAGCCTCTTTTTGTGCGAAATTTTAAAGCAGGATTCAAAAAGAAGTATCATTAATTATTGGCTTCTTGCCTTGATACTATCCATCATCATTACCTCTGTTAATACTAAACACCTCAGTCCAGAAAATCACATATGGGTGGCATTTCCTCAAGGTAAAATGTTGAGTTTTTTTTTTTCTATTGAAACTATTTTATAATTCAAATTACATTAAATTAAATTAAAACAATTTCATCAGGATTGTCAAAAAAAAAATAATAAAATAAAGGAGACATTATATATCTTTCTTGACTGATCTGTTCTGATAGGAAATGGACACACATTTTATGGGGTTACGTGTGCCATGTTCTAAGAAAGGTACACAATGAAACGCGAGAGTACATGTGCAGCCATGTCTGCTGTTGCCAGCAAAAAGGCAGCTGCATTTTCTGGGAGCCCTTGTACATATTTATAGTGGCAGAATTTGTACGGGCTCATAGTTTAGGCAGAAGCAACATTGCGGCAAGGTTAAGTGAAGTATGAGGACATGTTTGTCAAAATGGTGGCATTTGTTATTTGTTTGGTTGTAAAGATTTTACATCTACTCTTTTTTGACTTCTCTTTTGGAAGAAAGATTGGGTATTTTATTTTAAATGATTTTTGCTACTACCAAAATGTATGTATGTATATTACAAAAATTTCCTAGAATTGGATATATTTTTTTCTCTACACTTAAGTACCTGCAATTTGTCCAGGGTAAAAATGTGTTATATGTAGAAAATTTGAGCTTGGCATCCAACTAGTATTAAAAAGTAGTTGGGTCTCAGGATTTGCAAATTTCATTTTGGCATTGATATATGGAGTTGTCCACAATTTTTTTTCTGTGCATCTCTTTGGAATTTTTGTGTGTATTTTACCATGTGATTAATACTTTGATTGATAATATAGAAGGTTTATATGAGCTCAATTGATAATATAGAAGGTTTATATGAGCTCAGATCTAATGGTTATAGTTGAGATCCAATGGTTATCAAAGCTAAGTATGAATTGATCAAATGCAACAAAGTATTGGTTAGGGCGGCCTAAAAACTAGCTATATGATGTTTAGATTTGAATGTTTTCCATCTCATGAAGCATACTACTTTCAAAGAGCAATTTCATGTCGCAACATTTCACACGTTTAATTACAAAGAATTTTTCAGATGCACTTCATTACTTGATGAGTTAAAGATCACTTCATGTTGTGGCTATATTTACTTATGCCATTTTGAGTAAAGAAGTAGAATACCCTGGGGTTTATGGCTAAAGAAAATCTTGTCTAAGGTTCAGTAACTGTAGTTGTCTTAACTTAATATGCCTCCTAGAAATACTTACATCTCTCAAGTCAATATCAGTCCCTTGTTACATCATTGCAGAATATCTATTGATTCTCTGTTGCCTCAGCAGCATTCCAAAGCACTTTTTAAACTGCTGTGTAAACTAGTAAGAGCTCCCAATCGTGTGGAAGCTCATGGTGCTAGATAAATACAAATTATGTACAGAAAAGATCAAACAGAAGAAGAATTACAAGCACATATTAATTTCAGAATTAAGATTCTCATTATTTTGCCGTAATCAAAATTTGAGGAAACTCCCTAGTTGTTCAATTACCACTGTGGAATTGTTGCTTGTGATCAGGTTATTTCTTGGCATTTATTGATATTTAATTTAATATTAATAAATATTAATGTTTATTAATATTTAATCTTAATTTTGGGGCAAAATGATACCACTTTAGCTGTGTAATTATACATGTAGTTGTATATAGAGATCTGGATAGGGTACATGTAGAAATCCGACCCGACCTGACCCTCACCTTTATCTCCCCAGGATAAATTGACATTAAGTGGATAAAAAAAAATACATGCCATCTAACAGGTGTTGGTTTTTGCTTTTTGATGATATGATGTCATTGTTTCCTTGAATCACTTCTGTTTTTTCTCTTCAATTTTCCAGACCTGAAAGCCATGCGGAGGATTTATGGTTTTCATGGCCTCAAATTTTCAATTAGTCTGCTCCCATATTAACGCCAAAAAATAAGGTGTTGTACATATGGTAAAGCAAGACCACCTCTCTCTCTCAGACTCCAAGAAATCCTTCATTTGAAAAGACTAGGACTAGTGGTACAGCTTACATTTCATTTGACATGTTGCATCCATTGTCTTATTGGACTTGTAAATTTGTTAATGGAGCCGAGGAGATAATTAATTACATGCCTTGCATTGAATTGACACAGTTGAGAGATGGAAAAAGAGACATTGCAGGGACTTTTTTCATGTAAAACTCATTGATCATCCAGTGTGGGATGAACATCCTGCTTTGGTATAAATTGATTGCCTTTGTGTAATTATTATTAGAACGTGAAGGGATAGATTGTGTATGTGGGGAAAATAAAAGGAAGTCTGCCTACAAAACACTTGTACGTGGGCTGTTCACTGAAGTTCATGGTGGGCAGTCATCATGGTCTGTGGTTGGAGTTTTCATGTACTCTTGTAAAGGGTCTGAAATGAATGCATATCTGCAGTTAATTTTATCTAGATTTTTTAACCAAAGATGGTTTTCTTTATATTAACATTTTAATTTTAATAATCGATTACTTTATTTTCCTTAAATGCATAAAACTCAGGAGTATATGTAAAAAATCTTGAGAGTTCTTTACATGTTTCATTAACCTAATCATGGCACATGAGGCATCTATTTTGGCTGAAGTCCAATTTATGCAACTTGTTTTAGACGGAAAGATGATCAGCCATTCATATTATGTCAGTTTTTCTCCTGATGGTTAGCATTTTCTCATTGCTGCTGACTTCTCAACCCATTAATCCCATATTTGTACAGCCAGTTTTATTATTTTGGGTCTAAGTAAAATATTTATGATGTTCAAGTTAATTATTCATGACTATTTATTAATGTGTACAAGAAGTATGTATAAGAATGTGTGTGTGTACGTGTGTTTATGTATATATGTGTGTGTGCATGTGTGTGTGCTTTTGTCACAAAAGTTAAGATTTTATGCCATTGTCATATTTCATTTTTTTTCTGCCTGTATACATTTCTTGAAAATAAGGACGAATGTGAGATATAATTTGAAATGTTTTCAAACAGATTTAACCATCTTTTAGAAGTCCTAAAAAACACTCCTTTTGTGTAAGTACAATAGACATAAGATAGAATTGTTTGTCCATGGACATGCTAAACGAAAAACTTAAGTTGCTAAACTGGTCTTAGCTTTTAGGCCTAGATTTAAGTCTACTTTCGCTTGGGGTAAATCTAGACTAGACTAAGTTTAGACTAAATTTTCAGGTTTACATTCGTTTTGTAAAACAGGCCCAGATGTCTTATTAGCCTTGTCATACTTGAGGCTTGTCAGTGAAGTCGGCTAAGCTTGGATGTGGTCAGCTTGTGGTTTTTCAATGAAATTACAATTATATCATGTGAGTGTTACAAGTCGCAGCACTTAAATGAAAATATTGGCAATAGATTCCTTTATCTGATTACCTATGAAACAAATGTACTTGATTAGGATACAATTAATGCATTCTTTTTTTAGGAGGTTTTTCTTACATAATAATTGTCAATTCTTTTTCTGTCATTTAGGCACAGGATAATGAGGGGCTAGTTGTTAAAAGATGCAGGTAGAAGAAAGTAAAAAAAATATTGAAACATGCCAGACATTTATAGAGAATGATGTGGCTTTCCCCTATAACCAACCCACTCAGACTTGCCTCAATAATGAACAGATATACTTGCAGTAATAGAAAATATGGACTCTTTTAAGTTTGTTGCCCAACTGGCAAATAAGCATACTTTTTATTTTAGCTTTAAAATATTCGGACAAATTAAATGATAGGCAAGCGTTTGCTTCCTTTACTGAAGTAGAATTGCTTAGAACTGTTCAATTATATGTTCATATCTTAACATAAATCCATTTCACCATTGAGTAGACCGCAGTGCCAGTGATGATCAGACACAACAGCAACATGTCATAAGTTGTTTGGTAGCATTGTAATCATATTTCTACTGAAATATGTCATATAAAGGGTTCAATTCCTGAAAAACTCTTCTCTTGGTATCACATTCTAATGATTTTAACAAAATTATGTAATATTGAAAGTTTTTACGTATTCACTGAGCAATCCTGTGTGACTGTATATGTGTGTTTGTGTGCAAGTGTGTGTGACATACTCAACAAATGATGATGCATGAAATATTTAACTCCTTTCCTTGAATATATATTTTTAAAAGAATAAAATTGATGTGTACTGATTTAATGTCAGGCCAATGAATGTAATGTTGTATTACGATCACCCATTGAAGGATTGGGAAAAATATGCCATCACCACCAGTTTGAATTATTCATGAGTACATTGGACTAACAATTGTGAAGTCAAGGTACTGTATGCTGTATACAGTATGGAGTAATTCACTTAGGTTTTCCATTTTGGTTATAATTTTAGATCCTTCTGGCCATTTTGAATGATAGATGAGTGGTGGTGGCTTTAGATGGAGCTCTCGAGTTCTGATTGCCGTCTGCCATCCCGAATACTTGGCTGAAGCCCAGGTCACATGAGGAGAATGAGCCAATGAAAAGAGGAGGATCAGAAGGCCAGCACTGAAGACAAACGCAACAGACAGAAAATGGTATGTGTCTTGCCGTGATTTTTAGGAGATTCATCTTTAGCTTGGTTATCCTCTAGGTTTGAAATTTAAAGTTGTTAGTGGTTAATATGTGACTGTTCTCAATAAGATATCTCAGTTGAACCTCGGAGCCTGTGGTGGGCTAACTTCTTTCCATCAGGTCAATAGATCTCATTCCAAAAGGGAGCTGAAGCTCTCAGCATTGTCATGTATATCCAGACCTGCATCATTGAAGTTAGATCTCTGTGGTGCTTTAACATTTGTAGATCTTATACCTCATATTTTCTTAGGTTTTGTGTAGAGAGATTAATGTAATCAAGTTTATGAAACTGGAATACAACATAAAATGCAAAAATAAATTAAAAGGTATAATTATATGTATGTAAATCTACATTTATAACAGCAGATTTATTTTATTATTTCTACCCTGCTTTCGTATATATTTTTTTCTTTAAAATATCTGTTTATCTCCATATTAAACATTTCTCCAAAATTATATCAAGCAATCTCTCAAGAACTCAACAGCCAGTGATAAGCCCAAATGTTAATTTATTTCTATGACACATCCATTCTTAGTGTTTATATGATAGTTCTCCTTTAGATTCTCTCTCTCTCTCTCTCTCTCTCTCTCTCTCTCTCACACACACACACACACACACACACACACACAGAATTAGAGAGTTGTGTCACTTTTATGACTTGTTTTTTCTATATTCAAGGTACATCTTGCATTTTCATATGTGTCTATATATGGGCACCTCTATTACACATAGTTATATGCATGTATGCATAAATAATATGTAAAAATATACACTGTCAATATGACTTTGCTTAAAATAAATATTTTATTAACTGGCTTTAAAATAAAAATGGTACTTTCGATGAGTTACAATCTATCATACACTTTTCAAGAGAAATCACGTACTTGAATTTTGGTGAATTTAAATTGTTTACTATAAAGTCAAATTTATTTCTGTTTTGATTTATAACCTTAATGGAACTTCGTCAGCAATGTATGTTTCATGATAAAAAAACAAACAAATTTGAAGGAGCAGTGGTAGCAAAAGTTTGTTTAGATATTTTCATCTGTTTCAATGGAATATTTTTTTCATTTCCATATAGTTCCAAGCACAGTTTCAAGCACAAGCATTTGAAAGTGCATAAAACTAGACAATAAATTCCTTTCTTTTGAATCAGTTGATAACCCCCAAAGCTTATGGTGTTTTACAAGTCACAGCACTTAAATGAATATATTGGCAATAGATTCCACTATCTAATTGCCTGTTAAACAACATGTACTTGATAAGGATACGATTAATGTATTCTTTTCTGAGGAGAGTTTTCTTACTTAAATTTAATAATTGTCTAATATTTTGTTGCCGCTCCCCCATTATCTTTTATGGCAAAGCAGTTAGTACTGTGTGCATGGTATTTTCAAGAGTTTTCAACATTCATACTTCTGCATTTTGCTACATATGTGTGTATCTTTTATACAACTGGTACGATATAATACCTACCGCATCCTGGAATTTTTACCCAAGTGTGTGATCTCAGACAGATAAAGTGACTGTATACACCTGGAGTGCTGGTCTGGCTTGACTTCCCACACATTTGGTACTTTTGTACTGCTACCTGTCGGCATAGGCCATTTTATGGTGAAAGTACCCCCGATGCACGCCCTTATTGTGAAATATCTCAATATTTTCAATTCAAGATCAAGGCTTGTTATGTACAATCTAGCACCTCCAATTTAATTCTTGTTACAGTAACCATTACATCCTGGCAAAAAAGGCCGAAGGCCTATTATCACCAATTAATATATCTGCACAAAATTTTTCTTACAAATATCTGTTTTTGCTGTTTGTTTTGTCAGATTAGATGTATACTTTGTTAGAAGTGTAAACATACCCGTGCATGTTGACAAAAAAATTATTTTATGAGTATTATAATTCACAAATAATAGAGATAATCCCTTTCAGTAGTAAAAAACACTTGGTGTTTATTGTCAACAATTTGTGAATCTTTAAAGTAATTTCTTTTAAAAAAAAGCTAATTGAACTATATTTGCCTCACCACATTATTCCATGATATATGTGGTATATTTCCTTCAATAATTTATCTTGGGATAACTTTTTATCCTGTTATATTCCCAAGAATTGCAGGATCTGTGTACAATGTAAGACAGATATTGAGGATAATATCAAAGAAAACGAGTTACAGAGAGCTAAGTAGTGTTCATATAAAGGGGATATTATGATACAAAGTAGACCTAGGACTTAACTAGAAACACACTCACAGAGTGCAGACCCCCACCTAGGCAGCTCACATATGATAAATAATTAATTAATGGATCACCACTAAAATATAATTGATTTAAAATTAATTTCTGAACTTACCTAAATATTTTATCAAAAATCTGCTGATATCTTTTTTGAGTTGTTAATTAATAAACCAACAAAGGCAAAAGCAAAATCTCCTTGAGAGGGGTAATAAAACTGCATCTACCAGATATGCCAAATATAAAAGATAAAAGTTTACGATGAGGTACATAAAAGGTGGGCAGACAAATAAAGGGCAGTTGTCATTTATAAACAAAATATTAGTATGATGAATTGATTATGCCATATCAAGTGTTTATGTTAAACATATATTTAGTAAGTAAGAATCAATATTTTGAAAGTGATCCTGAAAGTGCAATTCCACCATTCCAGTCCAAAATCAGTCAGAAGAGTTGCTCTTACCATCAACACTGATGTCCTTGACATGTCAAAAACTATGTTTAATATGCTTTTTGAAAAATGATTTTGCTTTTTTTTTTTTTTCATTGTAATCTATGTTTTTGTTCGGCTGCTCAGATAGCAAAGAGAACTTAGCAATGAATCAAGGTTCTAATAAAAGAAAAGACATCTTGCCATCAAGTTGTTGTCAGGTTAGGACATTGCAGTGAAAGTTAAAATTTGGGTACAAGGGAATTCCTAGGTAGATGCAATTACGCAATATTAAAGTTCACAGAGAGTGCAGAACCAGGCCTTATTTCGCCTTCGTAATCCAGCATTACAGTTGCATATAGCTATATGACAGTACCCCTGATCCAATGGTTTATAATGATGTCAAATTGACCAACTGCATTCAAATTGAGTTTATTATAGTGGGATGTAATATCATTTGTGTATAGG
Source organism: Lingula anatina (assembly GCF_001039355.2). The sequence continues at coordinate 365,111 of NW_019774291.1, forward strand.
GCCATCTCTCAGACTAATGACCTGTGCAATTCAGGCCATCCTTGCCATTGAGATTGGTTTATTGCTTGGGGTATAGTAATAGCAACATTAGTTATACTCAACAAATTTAACTAAGGTGTCTTTCTAGTATTTATATCCTGCTCATCATAGAAGCTATAAGTTAATGAATTATAATAATAATAATAATTTTAAAAATTGCCATTGGTAAGAGATTTGATGAAAAAATAGCAGGGGGGCTTGTTAGGCAATTTATATGATTGTACTTTCTTTTGAAGTTGTATAGAACATAGAATAACCTAAACTAAAATTCCATTAAATATGGCCTGTCTGTGAAGCAGAGTGCATACAAGTAATCACATAGGGCAGATATGGCACATGCACATCATGCAGGACAGGTAAAGAAATTTGTGGGAGAGGAAAATTATTTGAGGTAAGAAAATTTTTTTTTAAACCTATGGGATCAGAGTTAAGTGATTTTCAAAAAAAAAAAAAAA
>NW_019774291.1:365911-540828 GCF_001039355.2 Lingula anatina
AAAACGCATTGTTTTGGTTGGTTTTATTTTTGGGTCATTTTCATTTGGTTGTTCAGTCAGGTTGTAGTTATATTAACGGATTACATTTTATTGAAAACATGGGTGGACATTAAGTGTCTTATGGGAATGAACAACTTATTTGTGAAGTATCAGTAGAAAAAATAAAACATCTGAAGTACCCAAAAGGATTGAATTGCTTTCAAATGTCTATTGATAAACATTATTACTGTTTCTCTTGAACCCTTGTATTCTTTGCTACATTTTAGTCCAGACTGCCAACAGCAGTATCTTGTTAGACGGTTGACCACCTACCACACTTAGATAACAATAGCTCATCACAAGACAAATGTATATCACAATCTGATGCAAACTGACAGAAATATCCGCCAATGTGAATATTAGTGTCTATATTCTAACACCAGTGTTCGGGCCTTTGTTATAACCTATGTGCTTCTATCATGTTTTTAACTTCAATGTCTCCATGTACCTGATCGCTATAATGCTTATGGCTCATCTTGTGTCTGTATCTTCACAGTTTAAAAATATTTTGAAAGAACCTATGAGTTTGCCTTAACCTAGTCGTGCTAGCATTGGAAGGCATTCAAGTTCACAAAGAGTAAGTAAATGGGGTTTAAGTTATCATGACAACAGTCATGAACGTTTTAGCCTCTTTGCCTATTTTATCATTATGTAACAGACCACCAGGCTAAAAAACCTTATGTAAACAATGTGTCTGATCACTATATCTAACATGCACCAAGCCTTGGCTATAAAAATCCCTGAACCCGCACTAATAGGTTAATGTCTGTAGTGACATTTAGTGGAAGTTTTTACAAATTGACTTAGACTAATCATTCCTGATTATTTCAGTCAGTTCTTAGACTGAACAGACTTTTACTTTTGGCTGTGTAATGTCTCATTAATAGCATGTAATGTTTTTTTACACATTATTCGTAACAAATTTTTATTATTTAAGATATTGGGTAATGTAATATATTTTGCTTTTCTTTGTTATTTTATGTTTATTTGTTTACATGAAGTCATATTCTGTGCAGTCTAAATTATAATTAAATTGATAAATAAACCTTTTAAACCAAATAAAAGCAGTTAAAATTTTTCTAATTCAAACCCGAACAGATCAAAGATACATCAATCAAAAGTATCAAAGTAAAGTATCCATCAAATGTATTGATGGATAGGCTTTGGGAGTTGCATTTGAATAGTATTATTTGTTCATAGATAATTTTTCAGAATATATACTTGCTAAACACATTTTTTAGCAATGGGGTTTAACTAATATTTTGCAGACAGTAGGATATGGACATTTAAAGGTCTAAAAATTACCAGTGGGACCTGTACTAGTAAAATATCAATTTGAAATGCCTGTGCTGAAGCACTCTATTTCATAGAAACTAATGTTAAACTTAGATATTTGATAAGAATGAAGTAATTTTTCTTCAGTCAACAGCTTAATGTTAAAATAGTTTTTACCTCCAATATTTCAATATTAAGCTGCAATATTAGAAGAAAAATTTCTTCATTCTGTAACATAACACAGCTGATGAAATTCTTCTCTGATTTAGATATTTGGTATTTTAAAAAACAATGTGGAAAAATACTGCTAAACATTTTATCTTGTAAATATTTATTTGTATCACAGATATCATTTGATAGGAAAGTGAAGAATATTCTTAAAGAAAAAAAAATGGTTAGATAAAAAATCATTTGGTGAACTTATTACTAAAAGATCCTAGGAAATTGCCGTTTATGCCAAGAACCTGGTGTTTGTGCATAGGCTTTAAAGAGCTTATGACCCCTGTTATGAAAATTAAAAGCAGGCCAATAAAAGACATTCAATAGAACTTTAAATTATATTCACTACTGTTTTATTTATTTATTTTTTTCTTAATTGTATGAATAAAGTTTGCTTGTAGGATTTTATCATAGATTCCTCAAAGAAAATTAGAATAGGTTGGTAGTTACATTATTGTTGTCATGTACAGCTATGGGTAGCACCAGCATAAGTTTAACAAAAAGTTAAAAAATTTAAAAGCAGTTGTCTCCATGTTTGATTTGGGTCATTGTTCCATTTATAAAACCCGGAAATTCATTATAAGGGTAGTATTCATATGCCTCTCAAAGAACTCAATGTACTAATGAAAAGTGAAGATTTAAAAGATTTGAACTTTAAAGACCAAACAAGTACTGCACAGTCATGCATTGCAACTTTTTCAATTCAAGTTCAAGGCTTATTATGTACAATATCAAATTTTACATGGAATGATGAGCAGGCCAATACATGCATAAATACATTGATACATAGCAAATATAAGCAAAATTTGTAGAGAAGAACAATAATACCTGATTTATTTTGATAACAATTATGAAAAGTTTTTGCTTTGATATCTTGGTCACTATATTATCTTTCGTAGAAATGGATTTTAACCTGGATTTGATTTGGTTAAACTGTCAAATGAGAAGTCTAACTGGTCCTAACAGTAGCCTTCAATGCAGTACTGGCCCTCCCTGCAGTATTGGCCTTCACAGCAATATTGGTCCCATGACCCTAATTGCAATATTGGCACTTACTGCAGTATTGGTCTATCGCATTAGTAGATTTACCCTTACTTCACTATTGGCCCTAATAGTAGTATTGGCCCTTCCTGTAATATTGGCCCTAATGGGAGTATAGCACTCACTGCAGTATTAGCCCCAATGGCACAGCATTGGCCCTGTCTTTAGAATTGGCCTTCACAGCAGTATTGGCCCCAATGGTAAGTACTATTGGGCCTCAATGCAGTATTGGCCTTCATTGCAATGTTGGTCCCCTTGGTAGTATTGGCCCTAATTGCAATGTAAGCACTAACTGCATTATTGGTCTTTCGCATTAGTAGATTCGACCTTACTATAGTATTGGCCCTCATAGTAGTATTGGCCCTGATGGAAGTATTGGCTTTCACTGCAGTATTAGAGAGTTTCCGGTGCAGTTGGGATACGACGGCAAGATTGTTACGTATGTGCTAATGTATCCAGTAACGCGCTTCTCTCTTCGCGTTCCGGTAATGTCCCGGAATGCTGGCGCTCATTCCAATATAATAATAACAATATACGGCCCCGTAGCCATCTATTTCCAAGGGGGGGGGGGATTCTTTTTTTATGAAAAAGGAGACAAATATTACCCAAAAGTGCAATTTTTCCCGACAAAAATGGCAGTTCGTAAGAACCCCACGATCAGCCCCCCGACTACGTGCCTGATAAACCAAAACTAGCGGCTCCTCTCTGTTAAAAAGTTGAAATTTGCATGAACATACACTTGTAAAAAAAGTATATAAATCATATAAATTAGCAAACATAACCTTTAATAACTATTTTCAATAATCTTCCGCACTGGCTAGATAGGAGCGCTTGTATTCCGCAGACTAGATGGGATGACGGTATATGAATGCGGTGAACGTCACAAGTGCGCACAAACCGATGACGTATTAATCTAGCCGGCGTATCTCACCGGCAACGGAAACTCTCTAATGGCCCCAATGGCACAGTAGCATTGGCCCTTAATGCTGTATTGGCCCTCACAGTAGTATTATCCCTCACTGAAATGTTTTTACTCAAATGTTTTATTAAAAGTTTGTGTTGACAGTGCTATCCCAAGCTGAGAGTGAAGATTCCAGTTTACCTATAGTCATAAAGTCACCTAGAAAGAGAGTATGCAAGGTACTTAACTGACCAGTCAAACACATCGGCATGAATATATGGACTGTAGAAATGTCTGCTTAATCTTTGGCCAAAATGGGGACAAGCAATTGGCAACCCTGTTTGCATATATTTTACAAGTACACCTCACAAGGACTGATATAAAACCTTTCATAAATTCAAAACCCATAGATATTTAGGATATTTAAGAGTTGTGTCCATAAACACAAAAAGTTCGTATTGTTTAATTATATGAAGCCATTATAAAGTATATTATGAGCCCAACAGCAGGATTTTTTTACAAATGGGAATGCTTTGTAATCTCACTACTTTTATTTTGAGTTCAAACCGATGTTTTAGTTTGCCAACTCTTTCTTACAATATTTTCATCTCGTGAATCTGTTGGATAGAAGGACAAAAATAGACCATTTTGTATATGTTTTTCATGAAACCAAAATGCAACCAAAGATGCAATTACGCAATCTATGTTCCAGTCTCCCTCAGTCCTTGTCTCTATCTTTGTTTCCTTTCCCACTCACTCTTTGAGTGAGTATTGAGAATGGTTACATCTTAACGCAGAATTCCATTGGTCAGATTATTGTGTACAACCATTCTGGTTTCTTCATGCCTCAGTAAGAGTATGTGCTATTTTATATCTGCAAGCAATATTACATTGCTGACATGGTTTCCATATTCCTTGAACAATACACCAAAGGAATGTAGCCTGTGCTCATTCATACATTCAGTGCTGAAGGACACAAGTTGAGCTGGCCGTAAATTATTCAGCAAGGAAGAAGGGAAATTCAGGTGATAATGGTAAGCAGATGCTACGGTGTGACTTTTTTCAAATTGTTTCAACTTTTAAATGAAGGTATTAGGTTGGATAAACGTGGGATGATTTGGTTGGTATCTTTTAGAAATAGGTTGATGGAAATTGTACCAAATAAATGGTAGGGTGTTCATATAGACAAGATACAAATTAATGTCATATACACATGCATGTGTTACATAGTACCTTTAGCAGTAATATTTTTCCATTTGATTTTTTTGTTGAATATTTCATAAATCATCATACTGATTTTGATCAGGGGTGATTTTAAGATCAGCATTTCCTGTGTTATCATGGTGACCAAGATGTCCCATGTGACAAAGTACCATACCTGAAGTATCTATCAAATTTCTCCAAGGTAACAGCATTAGCTAACCTATGAATGAATGCCCACTCCCTACACATTGAAAGACAATATGGTATGTCTTTCAAAATACCACCAAAAACATGTTTCTGTCCCTTTTATGATATGATAGAATACCAAATCCACTTTTTATGCAACTTTGATAAATATTCACAAGAGAGATCACTTTTCCAAATTCCCAAAATTACCGAAAGAAAAATTCAAAATGGTCATTGACCAAACCAAAATCTCTTCAACTTGAACAGCTAAAGAGATAGCAGTGTCACTAAGTCAGAGTTACTTAATTCAAACAGGTTTCATTTTCAGAACAGGAATGATGCATTGACAGATATAGAATTAGCTTGCAGTTATATCCTGATATATTATTTATGTTATTTGTTCTTGGTCTGATTTTACATAGTTAATGCTTCAGTGGAGTTCTTTCAGTGGGGTATTTGGTTACCATGAAGTATTCTTCAGGATGTAGGGTAGATATCATGTTTTGCTTTTTATGCGCAGTTTTATATTATTTTTCTGTTACTTTTCTTGGTACCAAGTGGGATCCTTACAGGTGGATGTTGCTGCTTTTCCAAACAATAATCTGGTGAAAAACTGCTTGGGTCATCGTCAGGATATGGGCACACCACAGTGGGACCCATACACCATGTAAACCATTATGACTTTTGACTTAGGCCAGCATTCTCATCAGGGTAATATATAAAATTGTGCTATTCTTGGCTCCTATCTGCACCAAGATTGTGTGAAGGAATGCTTCAAGTCCTATGGTGCATGACTGAAATATAAAGCAATGGGTGGTTTAGGGGTTAGGTTTAAAAGCTAAGGAAGGATAATTACAGGGTTGAGGATGTAGTCCTGAAGATTTGAAAAATGTACACGTTTGACTTTTTTTCAATGATGAAAAAGTGTTAAATATGTTGTATTGAAGTATTATTGTAAGTATTTTAAATTATTATTGTGGACTTTTTTTTTTTGGCTCCCGGTATGTGTGTGTGTGTGCGTGCGTGTGTGTGTGTGTGTGTGTGTGTGTGTGTGTGTGTGTGTGTGTGTGTGTGTGTGTGTGTGTGTGTGCATTGAATTGGGTTATGGAGGTATACTTTTTGCTGAGAAACCAACAACAGTTGGTGTGAATTATGGCATAGTTATGAAAATGAAAATAGGCATGCAGGTATTTTAGGGAAAATAACCTTAAATGTTCTTTTTTCTTACCTTTTTGCGTGGGATAAGAAATATGTGGGTCAGTACATGAGTTTGGAGCATTGAAATGAATTACGGTGTATTTTCTTGTAGGTAGTGGTGTCATATGATTTTTTCCAGTAAATTTGGCCAAGGTGCGCTTTCCGTTCCTTGCTGTTTAAGCACCCCCCCTCCCCTTTCCCTCTCTCTATTCACAGAGGATGGTTTGATAGATGTGTGTAGTGAACTCTGGCAATCTGGGTTAGTCACAACATTCCACACATAACTTCTTTGAAGGTACAACAGATATGGTTACACTGTGGGGTCAGCTTCAGAACAAAAAAACTGACATAATTGTTCTATTTAATATACATGGATGTACCTTTGATTATATATTTCATATTCTGTTGATTTTTTGTTCATTATATATGCACTGCTGCTTTACTGCATGTAGTATCTTCTGAGGGTTTTTATTCCTGATTGTATGGTTAAGGATGAGGATCAAGTAACCAACGTTTTGGGCACAGTCTTGTTTTTTTCTCTTTGTTCATGGGCATAATTTAATGACAATGGTGATAATTGATGTCTTAAAAATATGCTACACACAAATGTCTGAGCACTGTTTACGAATATTATTACACATCCCCCAATGTTATATGGGGTGTGTGTGTGTGTGTAATAACATAACTATATAAGTATCATGACCATCTTCCCATTCAGCCTGGAAATCCAGTTCATCCATTCTGTGTTGCCATCTCACCTAACACAATAAACAACTGGGCTTGGTGCACTCTTAGTGTGTATATTTTTACCACTACTGCCAAAACTCGGTAGTCTTCAAACCTCCTGTATTTTCACTTGCCCATAATATATATGAGCAAAGGCATACCTGTGGTGTACCTGTAATTAGTGTTGCGTGCTAGCAGTGCATTAAGGTACTCTATGGGGTTTAGTAAGTAGCATTCCTGGGTGATTATTAGATTTCTATCATGCTTGCTATGGAATTTATTGTTGAATTATAAATATTCCTGCTACGGCATTTATTGTCACCTTTAATTTGGACACCAAAGGATATACATGATGGTAGTCAAGTGTGTATTGACCAGGACATAAACCTTATAAGGTTTATCTTGCCATACAATAGGCTTCTTATTTGGGAGATTACCAAGTTTTAATCTTGATTTATATGAAAGCAACTAATTAAAGAAGTGTTTTACTGCTATTGACATTTCATTTATTGACAAATTGATCAGTTGCAGCAATAGCTTATGAAACAAAAAGCCAAGAGACCAGTTTTCATTTAGATATACTTTTTTTACCTGAGGGAATCAGTATGATAAACAGGTGCATTTTATTGGGTAAATACTTACAGCAGCTTATGCTGTGCACGTAAAATACAAGGGCAGTGCATGAATCTCTCAAGAAAAGGGCACTGAACCCTGTCTATGGATATGTACAAACTGCATACATCGAGGAAGACACAACATCTTACCAAATTTTTTTTTCAAGTCTCACAGACTCATCCAATTCTAGAAAGGTCAGTGTTAGGTCAGGTCTTGTTGCTGGGTTCAAAGCATGCTACTTTTAGCTTGGGACAGATCTGGAGCGGGTTTTACCATTTCTACATGTAAACCAATCCCAAAATAAGTAGTTGGGAGATAACGAGGACTTCACATGGCATGCATCATGCCACAAATACAGTATACCTGGGGAAATAATCCCCCCTGCCCAACCAAGAAAACTTATTTTAAGGACTGTTAAAGATATACTATCCACTTTTGAAAATGCCCCCCATGTCGTATTTTTGATGCCTGCATATCTTGCAGGGCTTCTTAAAGTAGCTTTCTCAATTCAGACCTTGAAATTATTTAAACCCCTCAAATATATTATGCTCAATATATAATATATGTGCATGATATATTAAATAAATAGAATGATCATTGCATTGTAACTTAAAGCATTCCACAAATACTTAATTGTGTTTAAAAATCAGTTTACCTTTCACCTTGTAGTAAAAAAATTGAAATGTTTAAAATTATTATATGATTATCTTTGGTGTAACCTGGATCAATTTAGCAGTGCACAGTGTATACCATTGCTAACTAATGCATTCTTATGGGGGAAATCAAATTAATTTTGCATGGTTGAGTGAAAAATATGTGAGATGTAAATGGCAAATGGGCATTATTGTCTGTGTGAACATTTAATATTAAAGAATGATAATTTTTTAACAGAAGAGTACATAAATATCGTTATGTATAGCCTAATATTTACGAAACTGACACAGAAATTTAACCAGGTGGAAAATTATTACCTTGCCTTTTTTTCTTGCTTTGTCTTCAAAGGTGTTGTACATGTATAACTCTTTTTTCTGTTTGCATTGTTTGAAGTTTCAAATAAATTTCATACATGATTTACATTACCTTGACAGTGCCAAAAACCAAATCCATTTCAATTCTCTCTCTCTTTCTCTCTCTCTCTCTCTCTCTCACTCTCTCTCTCTCTCTCTCTCTCTCTCAGTTATACAGTTTAATGTTTTTTTTCTCTTTTCTACATTTCTTGTTATCTCATAATGTTATTCAATTCTAGATAAATGCATTATTCAAATATAGGCAGTCTGACCTCCAACACCACAAAGTTTCAGAACACCCAGGGCAGCATAAAGAGTTTGAAATTGGAACATATCACTTTCATATTGTTGTGAATTTTAAAAAGCATCATGACCGCAACCCCAAAATAGTCTGGTTAACAGGTGTTAAGAGAGAGAGAGAGAGAGATTTGAAAACATTAAATGAAGGGAGAAAAGAGATTATGCATGTGAAAAGTTATTTAGTGATTGATATTCATTTCTAATTTTCTAATAGTAATTATTAAGATGTTTCATCATGTGTAGTAATATATAATACTTTGTAGGGATGGACCAGTTTTTCATATTTAGATTTTTAAAGAACTATCAGTTGGTCATTGAATAAAAGCCCTTTCTTCTTTGCAGCAATAGTATTTAGTCTTACTTGAAAGCTGGTCTATTTTTAAAGTACCAGTCTTATTTTGGTATAACTGTAAAGGTGTACTACTCCTATAGTAGTTAATTAACTTGACTGAATTGTCTCATTAGGTTTGCTAAGGTAGGATAGATGACTGAGGGTATATATATTTACCCAACCCAGGTCCCTAATGACAGTTCATGAATATAATTCTAATTAGGTGTATGTATGTGATTGGAAGTCATAGGAATATAATATAATATAGCAACAGAGGACATTGACCTGTTGTAAGAGACTTAGAGGCTTTTTTGGTATTTATCTTGAGGATTATGCCAGGTGATCATGATACATGTTGACTCGAAGCATACAATTGGTAGAGATAAAACATTCTATAAATAAGTAATGTTGCACTCTCGTGTATATTAAAGCTTTAGGACATTGATCTTTTTAAACATGTTTTTTGTTTTGTTTTGTTTTGTATTTTAAACATGTTTTTTCTTTAAAAAAAAGCTTATATTGAGATGATAGAGTTAAAAAAATGAATTTAAAAGATGTTTTTTATATGTTCAACACCCTTCAGATTGATGAAAAAATGCTTCCTGATTGTTACAACCAAAATATGTAATAACAATAATGAATTTGCCCTTTTTTAATTTATTTTAGGTGTACCTCTGCAAACAGTGGCTTATGGGGTGTTCAGAAGACAAAAGACAAAGATGAAGGAAAGGTACGTAAGTTGAAATGAAGAAAAGCACATCAAGTCACTCCTTGAATGTGTCAGTTGAGCTGAGGTAGCACAACCAGCAGCTGATTGCGTTTAACACTGTGTGGGCAGATTGATCTGGACACTAGAGGGAGGCACTTTTGTTCTGATCTTCAAAAAGACAAATTGCTGATATCCGTTGTTTCAAAAGAAAAAAGAAACTGTTTTCACTTATTTTCATGATTGAGAATTGTGCTGTGACCAGATTGTAGAAATAAAATATGTCAGTAGAAATTTTAAGAAATAATGGAAATTAAATTTTTACTTTCTGCAAATGTTTATGTAAAGTAAAAAAAAAAAAAAGTAGGTGGAAAACAAGGCAGCCCAATCCAACTTGTGTGCATACTTCTTTGTGTGAAAACCAAGGAAGCAGCTAGCACCTCGGGATATTGTGACTGTCCCCTTTTCTCCCCACAATAGACCACTGGCGTCAAAGTGGTGTGAAGGTGAAATCCACCCCATCTTCACACCATTCAGCTAAGCAAGGTGCAACACAGTAATCTCATCCCTCCTCCCTCCCTCTGATAACAAATGAGTTTCTTGCATGTGGCATTAAGACTACAAAATTGCAACTTCTCAAACTCCATTGATGAGATGTTTAAAAATGATAGCCTCTTTTTACAGCTTGAGTGAAATCATTAGTAAATTTAGCACAGGAAGTTTTCTTAAATAGGTGATCAGTTGAAAGGTAATTTGAGGTGCACGAGCCCAAGATGAAGGAAACCTATAGCCCACCATTTCATTCAGGCTCTCACGACAGAGATAAACTAGGTTTATAATAATTTCAGAATCTTTCATATGAGACTGAAAATTGAGAAGGAGGTGTCGCCTTTGTTGACGATAGGGCAGGGTCCCCCTATAAATCAACGTGAAGCAGCAGGACAGACAATAAGAATACAATAATGCTTAGACCTTCAAGGATATGGAGTTAAAATAAAAGATAATGCTGGCTCAAACATGGTTTAATCAAGTGTTCAGCAGGCAATAACTGGATGGTAATCAAGGTGCCCCTTGCTTTTACAAATCGGTGACCCCAACTATTGTGTGGAAACGGTAGTAGTTCATGTGCTTGATGTCAGATAATATTTGCGTTTGCACTAGCTCGGGTTGCATCCATTCAAGAGCTGAAGAGAGGACATAAACACAATGAATGAGTCATCCGCTTACTTCCATTTAAAAAAATACCAAAACAGAGACCAAACCACCAAAAGAGTACCAAATTAGCCATAAATACAGCATTTAGAGCTTTGAGGGCAGACAACATTGCCACAAAATCAGCCACAACTCATTGTTGGACTCCTTTTCTGTGGCTGATGGATTTTGAGGAAGTGCAAGTTTAATCAACCAGCAAATATGGTCTAATAAAACTTGAATTTTTGCTCCTGCAATGTTTTGCCTTTTCTGGGCAAGGAAATACATGTTTCAGCATGACATTACTGTAAGTTGATGTATTTTTGGTCTTCCTCCCTCCCACGTATTGAGCCCTGGTGGTAGATGTGGGAGTTAGTGTATGTTTCTTTGCATGATCCTCTTAATAAACCGTGGTATTTCTCCAGTGGTTTAATTATGACCCTACAGACTTTTGTGGTTAAGGTCTTTCTGACCATGCATAGGACACATTCTTGTCCTGTGTTTCCTCTTTATTAATTAAAAGAATTTCCTTGACTGTCACTGGGCTGGACAACTTGTTCCTCCACGAATTGTTCCTCATGGCACACGTGGGCCATACTGATTAATGTGTGTGTTTGGAATATGCTAATTTTTAATTGTCTGCTTGCCTTTAGTGGGACATAATTAACTAGCCCCTGGCATTGTCACATAAAAGCAAATTAAATAGGTAAATGAAAATATTAAAGACACTTTTCTTGTTGATTTGGTCTTGAAAATTATTTGTGAAAATAGTGAAAAATGAGCTGATTGTGGGTAGTATTACAAATATACAAATATTTAGCTTGAAGAACTAATATATATTCCAATAGAAGAAAAAAGGGAATGATTCATATTGCCAAGATCTCTGCTTCGTGAAATATGACAAAATCTTGCATTAGTGTTTTTGTCTGACCACTGCTTTACCAAGTGAACCATCTTATCCAAAGAAAGGGTTTCTCTGCACTCTGGCTGTTTAAGCCTTTGTCAACTGGTATATGTTTGCAAAACTCCTCAACAGCACTGGAAATGACATGCTGATCTGCCAAGAAGAAAGTATGACATGTACACAAAACAACTAGGTAGACACTTGAGAAATCTTTTTCACAGGTCTCTTCTAAAGAAATGGCGGAAATTTACTGCAGGATCATGGAAGATTAAAATCTGCCTTACATTGATGGAGTATTGTGAATCTTGCAAAGAAATTACTGTTTGGTTTAATCTAGATTTGGGATCCTTTTGTTCCACTTCATTCATTTCCACATGTGTGACCACACATACACACACTACCCTGTGCCTTGTCTCTCTCTGCAGAATAACCAAGGGCTTTCACATTTCTTTGCTAAAATTTAAAAAATGAGGATTTTCAGTAAGGGAGAAGGAATTACTGATACTACCTGGTGCCACAAAACACATATGCATTTTAAAAAGTTTCAGAAAGGAAATTAACATATATTTAATATTAACTTTCTTTCTTTTTAAATCTATTTGTTGACCTTTTTTCTTTAGCTTTTACAGAAAATTGTGATATGCATTTGTAAAGTTTAACAGACAATGCCTTTTTTGATAAAAGATGGCCCACAGTCCCAAAACCTTCGGTGGCATGCACGAACCCAGGCAAAGATTAAAGATTTCCACTCAACTGGTCCCTGTTACCCATGCAGTAATGGAAACAGCTACTCCAATAGAAAAAGAAAGACACAGATGAATTGTGCCAGGATTTACTGAGGCCCAGTCCCCAATTTATCAGCCACTGTACAATCAGGCGTAAACTTCCAGATTTAGAACTCCATAATCTGTTACCCAAGAAGGTGCAGTTGATGCCTTGGCTGAATTTAACATAAATCTTTTTTTGCCATGTCCGGTTCTTTTAAAAGGAGGTGTCATGTTAAACCAGGTATCTGGATTCTGGTTTCCTTTTCAAATTAGATAATGTAAGGACAAGTGATGTGTTTAATATTTTTTTCCTTACAATAGACTTGATTAGGCAACAGTGTTTTGTAACATTGAAATAGTGATATTGTATCTGTTGTTGCTTCTGAAAAGTCTAGTTAAATACATACTGCATTTAGTACAATTACAAGTAGAAAAAAAAAGAACTTCAGGAACATTTTAATCATATCAAATTTGTCATTTAGTTATCCTGAGGGTATAAATTGGTACATATAAACTGTTTTATCACTGTTTAATTGAGCAATATTTGTCAGCAATGATTTAATAAATGACAGCTGACTTACTTATTACTGTCATGTCTGAAGCATAATACAGTGTCATGTTGACATAGCTTGCTGAGCCAGGAAACTTTGTTCCCTATGTATTTTATCATCAAGTGGCATCACATTTATTCATTCACTGCGCATCCTTCTCTCAACGTTAAGAAGCCTTTTATCATGCTTCAAGTTCAAATCTAATGTAGATGTGGGGCAGTGGGAAGGCAGTGCAAGGTGCCCACAAGGGCAATCTGCAAGAAATGATTATATTAAATTAATTAAATTTCAACAAGGTGAAATTGCATGAGCACAATGTGTGTGTGGGTGTTTGTGTGTAGGTGTGTAAAGGTTTGTTTATAGAAAAAAAGGAGCCACCCCTGAAGTCGGGAAAGTCTAACATGACACCTTCCTATTGTCCAGATGATGCAACTTCACTGTCATCTTACAAGTACTTATTTGACTGGACAGCGGTCATTATGACTTGGCCAGCAACTTCAAAGGGTCATCCTATGGATTTGGCCATGTTTTCATTCAACCAAGGTATTATTGCATGCCTAAGCCAAATTTGAAATTGAATGTCTTTGTTTTGCACCCTGAAAATTTCAATCTGCAGATGTGTAATTGTCAGGGAGTGAGTTAAATTGACATGTGTCACAGGGTTTTATGGACATGCTACTGTCATTGATGGATGTACCTACAGATTCATGGAGAGGTAAATAGTCTGAGCTACCAGTGAAACAGCTTTGAAAGCTTGACGTCAATAACCATTTACATCACATAGATTGCACTCGTCTTCATGTGCACATATTCCGTACACAAGTTTTCAGCCAGGGTCCGCCTATGTATCATTAGGAAACATATTCTATTTAAAATAAATTAACTATCTGGCAAGTTATGAAAGTGTACATACAAAAGATATGTATATATTTCCAGGGATAAGTGGTAGAATGATAGAATGGGTAGATAACTTGCACATGAGATTTTTGTAAAAGAATGTGTCTGCTCAGAAAAAAAGGAAACAAAGCTTGGTCCATATACTTACTTTTTTTTTACTTTTTGAACACCAAATGGAAGAGGGTATAAGAAGATTAAACAAGTCACAACATGGCTTCCTCCTCCAGCCAGACATCACTTTGAACTTGACAAACTGACCTCTTCTATTTGGACATTAATAACCCAGGACCAATAATAATAATTGTCATGCCTGTAGGCAGCCACTCAAGGCCAAATATGAGGAAACTAGCAAACAGATATGAGTCAGTTTGTCAAGTATGGCAAAGTGAGGGTAAAATATGTAACTAAGAATTATTCATAATTTATAATTTATTCATAATTTATAGGATCATTGTATAACCTATACTATAATGCTACCCCAGGCCAACCTTGTGAAACAAATCAATTACCCACAATGCCCAAATGGTAGGATAATTGTGGATTTTGATTCTGCGCAATACAGTAGGTTAATATGCATATTATTTTAAGGTATCTGAGACTTAATGGTACAATGACTAATATGTAGAAATATCTGTACACCTGCACACATACATGCATGCTGCACATGCATCTCAAATTAACACAAATGATTGATATTATTTTATATAATTGTCAGAAAGTTTTCTTTCTTACATAAGCTGTAAGTATAAATTAAAAACTGAGAAAAAGGTGTAGGTGTATAACATTTTAATCTACAAAGATGCTGTTTGTTGAATTAATTCAAATTGTGTAAGTACTCTAATCTAGACTGCAGTCGACTATTTATTGTCAAACAGTCATACCATATGAAGACACAAAAACAGTTAAACTTCCAAATGTTTTTCCGAAATAAATGTTTGTGTTGTTGCATTTCTCTTAGTAAAGGGCACACTTCAGTCAGTGTTAACCACTGCTGTTCATCAAAAAACCACGACAACAAGGAAAAACAACATCAAGGAAAAGTAAACCCCTGCAAAAAAGCCACCCATTTTTCTTCACTGGAGATACAAGGTATTGTCTGGATTTATATTAGTCTGAGCTACGTGATGCTTTTAATCAATCAAAATGTAAATGTTTAAATTGTGGTAGCATGATTTCATCTGTTTTGGTCACAACCTTTTGAATCGAATCACCATCACAATACTGGACCTTGTGGACAAGGGGTATTTTAAGGATTTTCTTTATCTCTTGGTTTCCCACTACCAAATGTTCCATGCATATGACCCGTTTAGTGTGGGTGATGATTAAATTAAACTTTTTATATTGTTTTGATGTATTATGGTGGTCATGTGAGATCAGTTGAAGAAAATTACTGAATTTGAGATTTAAAATACTAATGATATACCAGCTAGGAAGTGCAAGGTGCAAGCAAATATTCATTTTGTCCTTTTTCCTTTGTTTTAAGATATTTGAATATTTATGATAATTGTTAAAGAATTTATGTACATTTATTTGTATTAAAATCCTTCATCATAGATGATAGTTTTATATAATCCTAAGATATTGAACACATGCCAGAAAAATTTACAAGTCTTATTTAATCGTCTTGTGGACACCTCTCTCCTAGCCAATTAAGCAAAGATTAATAAATCAAACTTAACTTGAAAAAAATTTTTCAGTGTATTTACAATTACATTTAGATTAAATACAACCGAAATGTGTAAAGCAAAGTGTGCTCAAGAAAAAAAAATGGTAATGTTACGGCTGCTCTTGTCTTCATCAATGTTGAGTATGTTAAAGGGTTATCACTGGCAGGCTTCCTTTGATGTGTGTTCTTAAACTGTGATGAAGGATAGGGCCAGTGAGGATAAGTGAAACATATTGCAAGGATCTGCACTGTGTCATGCAATACAATCCTGGCTTGCTGGAGTAATTGTGAAAACTGGTTTCAGTGGAGGCAAATAACTTTTTAATGGAACAACATGTGGGCATTAAATTCAGCAGTTCAACTGTACTGTTTTATTTTGTAATTTTCTTTTCATTTCAATTCTAATTTTCTGTTATTTCCTCAGGAGGTTTTTAAGTTATTTTTATAAAACATAGGTCACGCCAGGTGCATAGTCATATCCAGCAATCTTAGTGCAAGTACCATACACGAAGTGGTATCAGAAACATATTAGGATCTTAGATACATCAAGATAGTACTGTTCAAGATGTCCTGGGCCATTGACCACCATTACTTGTCATTAGTTTTCAATTTAACTGCATTTAAGTATGTCAGTAGAAACTTTAAAATAGTTACAGAAAGGACTGATGTACAAATTGTCCGAAAACATTTTTTGAGGGATGGTCACAAAGTAGACATCTAAGATGTCAACAGGTACTCCAACCATATTGGTTGCCACACTAATCATAAGCCACAGTTACGTACTATTGATCCCAAATTTGTTCATGTTTAGTCTGGCTGACCACCTTGTCCTGTTTTTACCAGATATTCAGGTGTTTTAAGGAAATAAGCATGGGTTTTTTCCATTTAGTTTATAATGTTTTGTGTATATCTCTAGGATAAATTTGTCTGTTCTTCTTTTATTGTTTATGCTGTAAGCACTCTGGGTTGGTGAGCAACGGGACTGTTGTAGAGAACTTTGCAATTACATTATGTATTTAAAAATAACTAGTTCATGATTTTGTTGATAACTTATTTGCAAATATAAAATGTGAAATTGAAGCAATGATTTGATAACATATAGTTCCAAAAACCATATCTGTCAAATACAATGCCAAAAAGTTTGCTTGCAGACTATAGTTAGTGGTTGTATAGCAAAGAATGTTCAAGTTCAGTGTCGGGCACCAGTGCACTGACTTCCCAGTTTGCTAGCCCTCAGTCCCCTTTACTGGTTGACCACTTAACCGTGGTCTATTAACTCTAAACTCAGCCAGGTTGATAGTAATCAGAACATCATTCTTGATGATACTGATCAGTGACAGGGATCCCCCTGTGCAAACAGGCTTAATTCTGAAGGAGGAGAGCATGCCGATTCCACCAGCTCGGGCACAGGTTTTGTGTCAAGTGTCAGACACAACATGAAAATTCAATAAGACGAACCCTTTGCGGCCTTTTTGATCCCCCCTTGACGGGATATTGTTTGATTTGTTTATCTGTATCATTTCAAGAGGGTGGCTGTTGCAGTGTGAAGTTATGGAGGAGGTGTGGTAAATAAAGTGCATGTGCTCAGCCTTTTTATGGAAAACTGAGGGAAAAGAAAGTATAAACTTTTTGTCCACCTTTGGCAAGTTAATTATTTGGTTTTTGCTATTAAAAGGTACATGTATAAAGCTGTTGAATGATTGTTTGTATGTGAACCTTTAATCTTTTAAATTTTTTGCCAAGATTTTTGATATTTCAGACTTTCAAGTTCTGTTTTCTACTTTCTACTTTTCTACCCCCAATGAAAATCAAGAAAAGAAGATTATTTTGCAAACTGATTTGCAGAGTCTGTGTGCTTGCCATAGAGAGAAGAGATAGGAAAATACAGATAATATTTAGGGAGAAAACATTGTAATAGCTAGAAGAAGCAAAATTTAAAAACACAACAGGTTTAACTTTCTTTGTTTAGCCTCTGATTCATGCTTGACACCAAACCTGAAAGAGGAGAGTCTGATACACCCATGAAACTTGCCCACAAGGCCAAAGTCATTCAAGTGAAAAACGTGCTAGTTTCCAATTTCAAACGGTGACCAAATCTTACATAGAAGGTAGACAAACTTTGGCAATTTACCGTCGCGCCAATAAACTGTTTGTCTTTTTTTAGTGGAGACTCTTAACCATATTAATTTTGAATCCAATTTTATCTCTAACAAAAACATCCCTGAGATATTTTAATTTGATGGGCTTACTCAGTGGTTATATATTATTATGGAGGTCACTGATTTAGTTTGGGTTTTAGGACAGGGAACTGGATGGTGCCCTGGACAGATCCTGCTGGGAAGTATGTTTAGGTTGTGGGGAGATTGAAATAAAATTTTACTTGATGACTGGGCCACATAAGGCGAGATATGGTTTCCAGTCTTCAGCCTAGTTGCATCTTCATCCTTATCTCGATAATCATACATAAATGTGGCTTCTGGTGTTTTGGTGGGTGGGTGGGGGCAGATTTTTTGAAACTTTCGTGTTTTATTTTGTTTAATACATGTACATATGTGCATCCCTTACAAGTTTTACATCATACGCCTATGCAGTGGCTGCATTTCATATGTTTCCTAATGCACAAACATGTACTGGATATCCTTATCTTCTGAATCATTCCACACAGTGATCTTCATCATTAGGATTGAAACTGGATGATTCTTTGAGTTAAATCTCTGAATGAGTGAGACGTCAGGGATATATAGAACTAACAGTTGTGGGTGGGGCTATTTTTTGATAGTTTGATCATGTAATCACCGATAACAATGATCGTGTCTGAGTAATTGTTGTTGTTTGCCTGCTCAATGAGTATGGTGTGCCCCTGGTGAAAAAGAAAACTTTTAAATAAGGCTCCTGATTAAAAGGTTTGAGATTAGTTTCCTTTTGAACTTAATGACAGGATTTGTGTATTATTTACCTTACATGCAGCAGTCTTGAAATGGGATAGGGGTTTGTTTTGGGTTCTTTTTATTCCCTGGCAAAAATGTCACTTCTCTCATATGCACTGAAAAGAGTGATGGAGAATAGAAAGATTGCTGGGTGAATGGAGGTGGAGGGAAAGCTGATCTGCCGTGGAAAGCTCCCTTTTCACGCCCTTGTGCCCCTGGCTTCTACTCTTTTCCTGTTTATCTGCCCTCAGCCATTGTAAGGCCTTTCTCTCCATGTCAGATGTCAAGCCTATTGAATTTTCCGGGGTGAATACAAACTGTTTAAATTAAATTCTTAATGGTGTCTCCTTACGGGACTGCATCATTGAGATCTAGCACAATTATATTTGGCTAGTTTGCTCAGTCTTTTGTCTGCTGTTTGTGTCAGTGATTGGGGGTCTTGGTGGCTGTAATGCTACATTAGATCTGTCACTGCTTCAGCTTTAATCTCAGATAAGACCAGAGTAGCACCCTCCAGTTAAAAGTTAGTTCAGTGCGGTATGTGGCCTATGTCCACTTAGACTGATCACATTATTTACACTGCTGGACCAAGATAGAAATAATATCTCCTGAGAGATGAAAGAAAGGTTTTTTGAAGCTGTAAATGTAATTTGAAATGACTGTTGCCATAGCTTGTATCCAGAAAAATACATGAAAAACTTAAGAAACCATAAAAAAGAAGATAGGATTTTGACTCTTATTTTATAAGGTAGAATAAGATATTTTTTTCTCATTTCAATATTTATTTAAAAGCTCTTTTATTAAGTTGAAAATAAACCTTTGTCCCACCATAAACATACATTGTATACTATAAAACTTTTTTATAATAAAGATAGTTTGCATTAATTATTTGAACCCACTGCACCAGGTCCCATTCCCTGTGGTTCTAATACTGCTTTAATTTCCTGCCCTCACATCTCTGACAACCTCTCCAGTGGGGTTGACAAATGACACCTTTGCCACTGTGAGCGAGTGTTGTTTAGGGGTGTGCCGACCCA
Organism: Lingula anatina; assembly: GCF_001039355.2. The sequence goes on from NW_019774291.1 coordinate 385,598, forward strand.
AAGAGAAAGGGGGGATAAGACTTGAGCACTCTGTAGGATTTCCGCCACTTGCTGCTGTCTTTGACTCTCTTTTGATGGTGTAGTTAATACATTTGTTGCTATTTGATGCGAAAAATGGTCATGGTTTATTTCTACATTATCTGCAAGGTGTGAACATGCTTGGCTGCTTAATTAATGCTTGCCTTTTTTTTCATATTTCCAGTTATATATACAGATTTTGCTTGAGGAAACCCATTAGTAAAGACTACTTGGAGACAATTAGACTAAGGCTTCGTTCACATGCAATGTCTATTTTCTAAATTCTATTTTCTATTTGCGGCATGTCTTATGATCACGGTCTGTGCACTGAATATCCCGCAGCGTAATTACTGGCAGCGCGAGCCAGTTACTATAAGTTACTATAAGTTACTATAAGTAACTGGCTCGCGCTGCCAGTAATTACGCGGCGGGATATTCAGTACACAGACCGTGATCATAAGATAGCGCGAATAGAAAATAGGATTTAGAAAATAGACATTGCATGTGAACGAAGCCTAAATATAACTTTAAAAGTAGAATCATTCTATTTTTGGAAAGTTTAGAAACAAAGGATGTTGTGCATTACACTGAGAGATAAGAATAATAGTTCAAGCTCATTTCAAGTTTAAATTGATCATTAAACAGAAATTGCTCTACAATATTTTGGCATGATGCATCTATTACTGGGGGTACATGTATGATTTGGCAATTCTCCCCATCAACTTAGAGTCAGTTGACCAGTTAACTACTCTATTTACCACAAAGCAAGAGATTAATCTTTCAAATTCACAAGAAATTGAATAGGGCTTACTAGTACTTCATCATTTTCTGAAACTACTTTATAGTAGCTGGCTGGGGGTATATTTTCTTGTAAGGAAATTCTATCTTTAGACTAATGAACCAAAGGGTAAATAACATGGCATTTGCCCCTCTATGCTGCTAAGGGAGTTCAGCGCAATTATTTTTATGAGCAAGCTTAACATACAAAAGTCTTTGACAACCTAATGACACAGTTCCAAAAGAGTGATATAGATCTACACATCCCATATCATCATTATAGCAGAGTATTACAATCTCAGTTTGCACTTCTGTCAAGTGTGTGACCCAAAAGAAGTTCTTTTCTGTTTAGGAAAAATACCAATACTTGACAAATTAAAATGCCAAAGAAGGGGATCAGATTTAATCACTGGCGTAGAATTTTTAATGTTTCAATGTGAATTCCAGTCTCCAGTAACGCAATTTTACCCATAAAAAAAACAAGTTGGATGGGGCTCTTCTATCCTGCTTTTCATATCTTTCAACCTGAACTGTCTTATTTTCAACACAGCCCAGGGAGTATAGGTTGGCAATATTACTAGCATATTTGATTATATCTTTCAGAGCCAATTTTGTGAATGGACATGAAAATTGACCTGGAAGCAATCTGATTGGTTATGGCAAGCTCTGGGTCACCGCCTGCAATGTGAAGCAACTGGCTGAGAGGCTGGCTGACTTTTACCCTGCAAACGAAACCATGCCCCCAGTCTGTTTACCCAACCTGTGAACTCAAGGTTAGTTTCATTGCACTAACACCAGTGCCTTTGGCTTTGTTTACGTTTTACGCTGCATTTCATAACATTTGATAATAGCAAATTTAATTCATTCACAGGCTTTTGGGGAAAAGCAACCTAATGCCTTTGTATACAGACCAATCAGTAAGATCTAACCCTTTCTCTACCCCATCAAAGGATTTAAAAATACACAAAAGCTGAAAGTCAATGGATCCCAAGTTTACACACACAGATGCAATAAGAGGTTTGAAGTTTCCATTGATGCATTTTTAAATTACAGACAACTCCAGACACAACTTCTTTGGATACTTTCTCTATCCCACCTATTTAGATTGCAGTTATATATATAACCTCTGCCTTATATTTTTGACTAGAATTCAAATATGGAAGATAACTTGGCAATAGGAAATGCTTCATTACCTGTATCTCCCTTTAACTTTTACTTCATCTTTTGAGTCCAACTAACCCCCTCCCCCCCCCCCCACCCCCCCAAAAATATGGACTAAATTTGATAACTCATTTTAGATGGCGATTTCACCATCCCCTGTTCACATATATGCCTTTTTTTCAAATTTAAAGGAAATTTTTCATTTTGTAGAAAAGGTAATGAAAATGAATAGCCGGTGTTGAGGGAGTATTATACACGTTGGTACTGATTTTTCATTAACATTTCTTTCCATTTGGAATAACATTGGATTTCCATTCAATGTTCAAGTCAGCAGTCCAGGGTTTTAAATGTACATTACCATGTGGGGACATAAGCCATTTCCATAGATAAAAAAATACAGTATAAAATCTACCAATTAGCTTATCATCATGGTATCAGTTATTTTTTTGGGTAATTTATTGCAAAGCTCACCCGACATGTACACAATATGGCAGAGACTCCACCCCTCTGACGCCTCCGCCTGACAGGCTCAAAGCAGCAAGATTTTTTATCGAGTGTGTTGTGGATGTGTCGGAAGTGGTGGTAGTCTGGCAGGTCAAGCACTGCATCTCACCTTATTAAAAACCAGTGGCTACCTCACTCTAGTCAAAGAGAAAGGAAACTGGGCTTTTCCGTTCCCACTGCAACTTCTGTTTATTTATCATGAACTCCCATGAGCCCGCCTCCTTCTGCATGAAACTGTTGTAAATTTGTTCTCTGATTATTTTCCCAAACAAATTTGGTGTAAAACTCTATGATTTTCAAAGACTACACTATGGAAAAGGTATACTTACTAGTATTTAATAGCGATTAAATCTGTAGGAGACTTGTTTATTTTGCATTGCTTGAGAAGCCTATGAACAAAACATGAAGGCTACAGGTGTAGTAGAATTAATGTTCATTTATGTAAGTTTGTCAGAGTCTATTTATTGCTGCTGTGTACATATCAGTTTTCTGTGGGTAAAATGGGTGGTACGTTTTCAATGCAACATACACCTCATCTGCCATTCAAGGATATGTGTATGGTATGTAAGGAAATGGCTATATTTTGAATGGGTAAATAATCTTTTTTTATTCTGATACATAATTTTTTAGTAAAATATATTTCTGTGTAGCACTGTGTAGCACTTTGTGTAGAAAAAAGAATTATAAGGTATCCTGTTTTTCAGTTTTCTTGCTACCACTCAATAGGAATGTTCTAATTTTTAAAATAAATGGCTTTAAAAAATACAGTATCTAAAAAATTTACATTTTCCCCATTTAAAAGATTAAGTCAGTACTGAATTTTGTGAAGAATTTCCATGCTGCTTGCTCTGTAAATATAATATTGTGTTTTAATGTCAGTCTCATTGCTCAGTTCTGCAAAAGACAAGTGAAGTTATATGTAGCAGATATGATATTTAAGGTTGCATTATTCTAAATGACAGTTAAAACAAGATCAAAAGAGTACCTAAGAACACTATATATATGTATATGTTTCTTCTGAACAAATTCTGTGTCAGCTTGGGTGGTCATTTAATAATAATACACCATCTTCCCCTTGAAGTCATCCTATTGTAACACTGTGAAAGGGTGATGCAAGGTGGTCCAATAGTAGAGGGCTTCATTTACTGTTGTAAGGAGGACCCTTAATTCAGGCAAGTCTGTTGTGGGGTGATTATTTTCCATCTTGATGCACTGTCACTTCTGCTCTGCATTCAATTAAATAAGAGACCTGCACAGGTTTGAGTCATTTATATATTTCATGTGTGGATTTATTTTTTGATAGCTTAAATTCTATGGGAAATTTAGAAGCCTATATCCTTGTGCTTTTCTTTTCTCTCCAAATTGCAGGAAAGATGATGCTAAGTACCATTAAGATTATAAACCTTTTTTTCTGTGCTGACTCAGCATGTGCGAAAAGGGAAGCTTATACAGCTACAGGCATGATTCCTACAAGGTATGTGCTCAAATGACAGGACAAATGTTGTGGAAGATAGTGTTTGTTTATCATAACCATGCTTCATAAAAATGTCAAATTGACAAGAAAATTTGACAGGTTGGGTGACGGCTTCATTTGAACGTCAATCTAAAAGTGAATTTGAGAAACTAGGAACTTTTAATCAATTTTTTTATCCTTGATCAGGAGAGAAAAGTTTTTTGTGTACATTTATCCAGGAATGGGCAGACGGCTTTTATAACAAATGCTGCTTCTTTATTGTAACTGCAATTGCTGAAAGAAAAGCCTTGCCTGAAACGATGAAAAGTAAATATTCCATTAATGCTGTAATATTAAGATTGTGAAGCATGTTTTATCTGTTAGTATTTACATTCTTTTCAATATATAGCCATTCACAATGATTGTCGCAATGTCTAGATTTAACCCAGCAGTCAATGGAGTATCTCCAGTAGCAGTCAACACATTGTGAACCAAGAAAATGGGCTTCATGCATGCCTCAGCAGAGATGGAGAAAGGAAAGAAAATGGAATTTCAAAGTCAAATGATAGATAAACAGCTAGAAATCTGATGGTGAAAAGTGATTAGCTCAAATCCAAATCATCCTTTCTTCCCATAGGACGTGTTTTGATTATTCTTTATTTATATGGATCCAGTTCATTTTATGATTTTATTGATTTAAATACATCCAAGTTGGACTGAGATCATTTCAGTCTGCTTCAGCCCCCTCTTCTGCCTGACATCTTTGCAATGTTTTAGATATTCTTTTTAAAGAAATTTTCCAATATCTAAAATCATTAGCTCCATTATGCAGAATAACCATAGCATTAACAAAAAAAATCAATGTTTATCCAAAATTGAAATTTGATCTTTTTTATAAGAAAAGAAATAATTGTTACTTTATTTTTATACCAGTTGCTGATAGTGAAAGTTGTACAGGACAGAAATAAAAAAGGTTTTTACTATGAATTTGCCTACAGGAATTAAAGAGGATAATTTTTGGCAAGGAATCTTGTACCCTCAACCAGGACTAGGTGGTCACTGATTTATTTGATTGCAAGGATTTTAGAATCCACATGAAAAATATAACCTTTTTGTAAGAGACAAAGCGTTTTAGCATCAAACTAACCATGTTTAAGTTCACTGACACTCGTAAATGTTTCCTATTTGACCTTGAGTTTTAAAAAATGATACATGCGGGATCATCAGTTAATTCCAAACGATGTGTTTTGTGACAATTAGAGTTGAAAAAGTGGTCTGGTTTGTGTAGATGGGAAAAATAATGCCGGTTTTCATGATCTACTGAAATGATTTTTGACCGAGTTCTAAGTCAGATTCATCTGTTTGGTTTCCAGATGGTTATAAAACACATTCCAGCAGGACTGATGTTACTAGTACATGCAGTAAACAGTGGTATTAATTTGAAGTAATAAAGGAAATTTTTTCAACATCTCTGAGTTATTGTTACAGCATACAGTTTCTAAAGTGGACTGATGGTGGAGTGACGTGCTTGGCAATTGTAGCAATTCAAGAGCTGAAATACAAGTCTTTCACCAAGTTTCAAGGCAGAAGAGGTAGTTTTTTTGTATCATTAAGTTTTGTGGTTGATGAGAATATATTATATTACTTAAGTATGCAATGATTAAAGAATAGGAGCTTCCATAATTGAAATGCTTCAAAAAACATCCAAATATGTAATTATGGAGAGAGATAAAACAAATTAGTACCAAATACCAAATTATTATCGGTAAAAAAAAAAACTGAATTGGTCTAGCTTTAGTAGTTTCTGTAGGATTTAAGATGTAGAAAACTTGCAGGCTGTCTGCGTCCATGTTAAAGTAATGGGTGTATTAACACACATTAGCCAGATAGTTTATTGGCTCTCCACAGGTGGAGAAGTTCCCAAGCTTGACCAGTACCCACTCTACAGGTGCCTGAACCCAGATGGTTTTTGTATATGTAAGCAGATGGTCAGGAAATGGTCAGTGTCAGCAGTAGTAGTAGTAGCATTGGTCAGTTTATATGCAGGTGTGGGTATAGTCGAAGGCCTCAAGCTTAGATTTGGATTTTAAGTCTAAGAAAAAAGAACCACTCTTTGAATATAATCTTTGTCCAATTGAAAAAATAGACATGCTCTACATTTTCTTGAGTAAAAGAAATAAAAGTTTGGTATGCCAGACATGGGGTATTATCATATCTTACCTGCGAAAATTAATTTTGGATATTGTGAAAATTTTACAAGTGTGATTTGGGTGCAGTTACATGTAAGTGTGGGAACTGACCAGTGGTCAGTGTGACAGTAGCCAGGCCTGGCGAGAGGTTACAGAGACCAGGGTCAGGTGTTTATATTTTATTGGGGTGAGGGTCTGTTTTAATGTATAGCACAGGTGGATGAATTTAGTGTATTTATGTTTTTTTCAAGCATTCAACCACCTGTTTCAGTGGGTGTTCAGGGTTTGCATTATGTTTTTTTTTTTCTTTTTTATTCAGTATAATGATCCCAAGCATTGGAAAGTGAGATATAAAAGCAATAACACTGCATTTGACTGATTTCAATTCTGTTATCAAGAAGACTTTCAACAAAAATGAAAGAAAAATTTCACGAAAAGTGATGTGCTATCAACTCTGTTTTTTCTCCATTTTCTTTCTATTATTATAATTATTTTTTAAATTCAAAATTTTTGTTGGCTTAACTTCTTGTTTGGAAATAACTTAAAATTGTTTCATTTTGAAAAAAGTAAGTGTATTGTTTCCTTGTGAAGATATCATCTTTAATCATTTGTTTAAACTAAGTCCTTCCTGTGTCACTTTCATGTATCTCCTGTGTACCTCACATCCTGGTTCAGGTTGAATTTTTGAATTTGAAAACTTTTTTGTTATTATTATTTTCTTTTATGTGGCAAATTGTATAATTTGGAAATTCTGTGTTAGAAAAAAATTTGAAAAAGACAACATGTTTTATAGATATATCCTTTGCATGTATGATAAGTTATCTCTCTGGATGGAAAGTAGCAGTTTTGATATGTCTGCATATGGTATTTTTATTCTCACGTTGGTTTTTATATCCATGCTTAAAGTTACAATCCTGCATGTCCAACGCTTTCAATTTCAAGTTAGATTATTTGGGCAGTGGAAACTAGAGATGATCAAAAGTATTTCAAAGTGGACGTTTTCCTTTTTTTTTTTTTTTTCTAGTTTAATTTTTGTCTGCTGAAGCAGCTGACAGCAAAATGTTTGTAGAAAGACCAAATGAAAGTTGAGGTCACTTGTGTCTTGTCCTCTTTGAGCTGGCAGCCCTGATGGCTGCAAGGTTTATCACATATTAATGAGGAAGCCATGGTACTGCCGAGCTGACCCCAGGACCCAGCAGGAAGAGGAAGAGGGGTCATTGAGGGGGAATACTACGCTGTTACTGTGAAATCTGCATAATTTTGCTTGATGTAAATCCTCATCTATCTTCCCATGTCATTGCTTTGACACCAAAATGACAACTTGTTTGAATTTAAACTGGTATCAATAAGCTGAATTGGGAGTGATCAAGTGACCAAAAATTGCTTCTTCAATGTATACTTTTTTATTGGGTTTGTTTAAAAAAATTGAGTGTTTGACATCTTATTTGATAATCAGAAAACTTTCTCTGGACAAGCTAGAAAAAAAGCAAGTAGTTCTTTTGTGAATGTCTTGTTTTCTGATTTTATATTTCATTGAAATTATCCAAGAGTTTTTGTTTATAATTTTGCCAATAATGAATGAACATTTTCATGTACATAGCGACTAGAATCCTTGCTTGGTGCACAAATAAACATTAAAAGACTGAAAATGCAGAAATTTTCTCCAGTAAGAGAATCAACCCAAGCGCAACATAAAATAAACAGTTTTCAAATAAAACCAGTAAAGAAAACATCTCTCCCTTTCCTTCCTGTTTCACCCTTCTTCCTGCATTTCCGAAACCCTTTCTCTGAAGTACCTTACCTTTACGCTGTAAAGAAATGCAGTTATGCTTTAATGTTTAAAGAGCTAAAATTACAGTTTGGCCTCTTTTTCTCCCCTGGCAGTGTTCCAGGTTGTAGACTGTCATAGTTGATTAGCACCTCCAGGGTCAGGTGTATTTGATCTGAGAGGAAAAGGTGAAGTCTGGAGAGGAAACAGTGTGGCTGGATTATTGTGGTTGGTTCAAGGGTATTGGGACAAAAGTTCTGGTGTGTATATAGTTGACACACAAAGTGCAAACCAAAAGTCTGCCAGTCTTTTTTTATGTTTTTTTATGCAACGCTTTTACACAGATTTTGTAATTGCACACTCAGTGGTTTCATCTTCACCTTTATTCATCTGGAAAGCTTTCTGCTTGATTCAATTTTGGTTCCATTTTGTGATTGTGATTTTATTTTTTATTCCAAAATATGTATATTTCTTAATCCATCAGCCCTTTTAACTTTATGCATAGCAAAATTGGAAACTTGATTATTAAAAAAATTCTTCTTAAAAAATATGAAGATTGAAACTATCTAATCCATAAAATTGAAATTGTCAGTTTGTTTCTGCATAAAAACAAAATTGATTCACTAGTAGAGGTTTTTGTTTGTTTTTAAAGTTTTTTCTATGTTGTACACAAACATTTTTACAGATGGACACAAATGTGTTGTTTTAAAACTCAGAATTTGTCAACCCCTTCAATATACACTGTCCATGCTGAGAAATTTTCAGATGGGAACCGCATCTTTGTCATTCACTAGACAGATGAAAATATAAAACCACTTAAAAACTTGTTAACAAGTGTTGAGTTTCGATTGTGTTTATTTTGAAAAAACACTGACTGTACGGTCTGTATGGTCTGTATTGCCAGGGCAATTTTGATGGAAAGGTCTCAGCTGGTCAGAACCATAGGGTCCCAGCAATCAAGACAGCCCAGGCCAGCAGTCTGAGACTCTCACTTATAATTGACTTGCTCGCAACAAGAGTTAGGAGTATAAAATTTAATTGAACTTGAAATATTATAAAATTATAAAAGGCTGCAAACAAAGGGCCTCTTCCTTGACCTTGGTGTGTAGCCTGCAGCCCACCAAGGAAGGGCAGATACTTGCCAAAGGAAAGGAAGGGTTTCTTCATGTTTTTCGCCCGATTTGTTTTATTACAAACATAATGGTCACTAACTCTGCCATTAGGAATACTTCTGAGGAAATGCGAAGCATTATGTTGGTTTAGTGATTGAATCATCAAATGGCCCTCATGTGCCTCTCTGCTTTTTGCCTTCTGATTTTGATTTTGTAGAATTGAAACCACACTTTGCACAAAGGGAACTCACTTGCGTGGGTTAATTGAGACTGTTATTAATATCTGTATTAATTAGGACCTTGAAGGCAATTAGAAGCAACATGGTCAATTTTTTCTCCCCAGAATCATTTTTCATGTTCAAAACATGATTCATGTTATTTTGATCGGTATGAAAGAGGTTTCTGTTAATTTTTTCTTTTTGGTTGAAAATTTATTCTTTCAGTTGCCTTTCTTTTTTTTATTAGAAAATTATCTTCTTTTTTTCCCTCAAATGCTAAATCAACCGTCTTTCTGACTAATTTTATATTTAAAAACAAGTATTCTTTTTAATGATATTATACTTTCTTCTTTGGTTGATAGATAAAATTAAACAATTGCTCATTTTATATATTAATTCATATAAAGAGAAACAGAAACAACTTTGTTTGCACCATGCTAGAGAAATGATGCCAAAGTTCATACAGCAAACATGCAGAAATGATCTGCTTCCACTGCAGTTGCTCAAGTACTTATCAACTTCATTCCGCTGGACGTCTTTGGTTGTCGAAATTATTTCATAGATATGGGGCCTTTCAGTGTCAATAAACCGGTACGCTTACCTTGGCTCTTGTCTGTTAAGGTGTCCATGAAATGCTCAAAGCAAGCGACCAGATAAATCTTTATTTACATTTGCACCCAAAATGATACCTTCAAGTGATCTGTTGATTATTGAAGAGTGCGGCTTCAGGTATCACATAAACATGAGATAGCCTTTTATTGATTGTAGCTTTTATGTTATCTCTGTATTATCATAAACAAGTGTTTATGATGGAGATAGCCTGCTGTGTCATTAAGGTAATTTTTTATAGGATTATTATCTAGAACTGTCAATAAAGTAGAAAATGACCTTGTAGGAAAAATTATCATTTCTTAGCATGAATTTCTATCAGCTATTTGTGACATTTTTGGGATAGATCAAGTACAGGTCTTGTTTAAATACAGCTTTAAGTAAAGTAAATAGATTTTATTTTCAGTTGAAACAGGAAGAAAATCAACAAGTTTCACATGATGAAATTTACAGATTTTCCCATCAGAATCTTTCCAATTTTTTTCCTGTATAGATTTACACAGGTTCCTCTAATCAAGCTTTTAGTTCATATCATTGAACCACATATTGTTGCTCCATCCTGTGTCCAGTGATTGGATTTCCAGAAAAAAAAGCTACACTTGCAGTGTACTCTGGTAACAACAACCTGTGAAGTATATGTACACTCACACACAAGTAGTAACCACCAAGCGCTGTCGTCCTGCGAACAATTAAACCCATCTAATAATAACTTCCTCAGCTACTTTTTATGTTGTTACATCTATTTTCATAGGTGCTACATATACCGAGATGTCCGAGGGGTGGGAAGCGAGGGTGGAAGTGAGCTGTTTACGTTACCCTGGGTGCGTCCATGACTGGAGAGGCCCTCGAGCCTGAGAGTTTGGCTCAGTCTGACTGGGAACACGTGTTGTGGTCACCTTTCGGTTCTGCTACTGCTTCCAGGCTTTTAAAGTGGTATTTGTCTTTGGAATAAATCATTAATTAGTTGTTTGGATAATGGATGATGTTACAGTGTTGATCTTGCCTAAGAATATGTTGACCTGTGCTCAAATTAGTAACCTTTTGTTTTTCCAGCAAACACCGTCGGCTGCAGTTGGTGCGGTCACCTTAAATGAAACTGGTTTTCACAATGATTTGCCAGATATTTTTAGAAATTCTGAGATCATTGTGAAAACTGATTTTGTTCCCTATGTAACATCTTTGACCACGATGACCACAGCCCAGGAGGAACCGTTTGACCACTGTTGGAGCCATCACCACAACATCTTAACTGGTGCATCTGTGCCAGTTTAAATAAAAACATACCGAGATGATCAGAAAAAAGTCCAGCAACAGTTACTTGGTGCATAATTGTTTTTAGATTATAGAGAAATAAAGACAAAATCAAAAGAATCTAGGTGGAACTTGAGTTTTTCACCCACCTGACTGAGAGCATGTTTAGGAAAAAGATTCCTTACTAAATGGATCCCAGTAGGCAGCATCAGATATGCAGTTTTTATGTTTGTTTTATTTGAAGGCAGGGAAGATATGAAAAACAAACACTTTGTCACATTGAATGAGATTGGAGCAGAGAATTTAACCTGGCCTCGTAGGCCTTCAATTAAATAAGCAGTCAATTAGTTAATTAACCTGATGTGATCCAGTGCAAGTTAATGATGAGAATGAGTGCAAATAACTGGGGTTCCAGAAAGAGCACCCAGCTAATCACGCAGATCTTTAGTCTATGACAGGCCACATATTTATCAATATTTGAGTTTGTTTTGTGCCATACTTGATAATGCAGGCCCTGCAGATCAATGGCCAAGACAAGACCCACTTTGCTGAGGAATGGCATTAAATTAGATGGGTATGACCACATTTATATTGTATATATGTATATATATATATGTATAGTTTATATTCTAGTAAAACTGTATCTGTCTGTGTAAATAATTTGTTTTGGGTTTTTGTACCAATTATTATCCAATTATTTAGTGTTTAATATCCAAGAAAGAGACAATCAAAATATTTTTGAAATTCAAAAATGGTGATGAGTATTTGAAGGGGTCCCAAAGTCTTGGTGTTCTTTTTTGGTGCACAGATATTTGGAATTAACCTCATTAGCAAAAATGTGTTGTTCTACCATCAGATAGACATGGATATGAAACCGTCTGTCAGTGGTAGTAACCATACAAATACATTAGGCAACAGACTTGAGGTCTATGAACAGAGAATTGAGGACAGGACACCTTTACCAGAAAGGGGAAACCACCACCATGCATTTTCAATATAAGGAATCATATTTGGTCATAAACAAGAGAAAATGTTGGTGGATTCAATGTCAAATTTGAATTTCGTAATTATTTTTGTTGTTCTTCCGAACTTTCATGGATTTAATTTTGTATTTTTACAGGAAAAACATATGACAATTGGTCCTGCAATGACCAAATGTTTCCCTACCCATTAAAGGAATTAAAGGAAGGAGCATATGTTGCAAATTATATCTGTGTTCCACCTTTTATATCAGTGGTTTGAGAGTTTAATTTCTTGCTCCATATGTTGTATAATTTTGTCAGTTTTGGGGTTTGAGTCTGCAGTCAAAGGAGAAAAATAAAAAGGTGACTTAAGAAATTTAATCTGGACCTTGAAGTTGACTTTAACCTTGAAGGCAATTAGAGTTTTAGGACAGACTGGGATTTTGGCTAGTTTTCTGGTGTTAAATAATTCATTATGAAAGTTTTAATATTTTAAATATAAAACTGACCTCAAACCATTGTCATTCCTTAACTTTATTTATAACTGATGAATTCCCAGCTCTGTCATCTCCCAGTTTAAAGTATATATTTGTCTCTTTGAACCCTACTTTTTCCCAAAATTCCTAGACCTAACTAGACCTAAAGACATTCGAAAAGTTCAGAAATGTAACTTCATTTATTTTTTAAGCAAGATTAGCTTACATTTGTTTTGTAACACTGTTGTCAAATAAAAGAAACTGCAAATATTGTTACTACTGTTTAAACTTCCTGCAGGAATGTCTTAGTTCGTTCAAATTATTATAAAGACAACACGAACAAATCAAAATGTCCGGGAGGATGAACCATTTATAGTACCAACACATATCTGAGATTGCATTTTCACCGTTTCTCCACTGTAGGGGTTGGATTTTTACATTATGATTTTACACATGGTGCGTTCGTCTTTCATCTGCAGAGTTCATCAAAACATTCACTGTGGAAAAAATCATAATTGATCCAAGGTTACGTTGTAACTTGGCCGTATCTGAAGTCGCCCCTCTTTAAAATAAAGTATAAGAAAGTAAACAAAAAGTATCAGATTATGTTCTTAAAACGAAACGGAAGCACACATACGAATCTGAAAACGGCAATTGGCTGTTAAATATGAATGAAAACCCAATAATTTTTTTATTTCTGCGTTCAGTATCAGATGGCGACGGGAGTGTTTTTTAGCTCGTCAACGATACCTATCAGTAGGCCAAAACCGGGGATCATAAGATAGCGTTCTGCCACGTTAGATCGTACCTCCTTCTTAACTTGCCACTTGAAGACAAATTTAGGGGCTTATTTGCTTTCCATATTGACTGATAGTCAGCTAATATTTGTTCAAAAGAAGGATAGGACGTCTGACCCAGCGAAGTCCGAGGTATTCGCGCTGGCAATTTACCAAATTTAATCGTCCAGTTGATAGTATTAGTGTAGCTATCTCGCAAAGGATCTTCCTGTCAGGGGGGTGCATCGAGAAATTAAGGGTTTTTTTTACGAAGGTAGATGGACACAAAACATGGAAGTACGCCGATTTAGATCTATTTTGATTGTTAATGGTTTTACACTCATACATTCGGCGAGAAAAATTGTTAGGCCTATTGTGATAGAATGTACTAAAATAAAAACACAACTTTTTTGTTCTTTCTTTTTTTAATAAAAGGCTAAACTTAACAAAATGTCTAACTGTGAAAATGAACAAAAGTTATTTTTCCGCGATTAATATCAAGTCCAGTAATGACTTTGAAAATAAACAAGAGCTATTTTTCCGCGATTAATATCAAGTCCATTTCAAGGCACTCATTAATAGTCCAAGTAGTTCGTATAAATGCTATTCTGTTTTATGTTTTAATAAGTTTTTCATGCTAATGACCTATAACGAAACTGAACTTTTTCGAAAATAAATTGATGAATTTATAAAGTCTAGCAAAATTTATGCCATAGATTTCGAAATTAGTCGTTCTCAAAGAAAAACCACATTTATTGAAAAGTCCTGGATAATTAGCCCTGTCAGACGCAATGTTGGCACGCATCCCTGTATATTTAAACTGTAGTATACTTGTGGCTACACGGCCAATTCAGCACTTTGATTTATCACACAGTCGAAATATAACAAGTCGTCTTTCAGGGTTTGATTTACTCCATAACTTCAACTAAAACAGTTTCGGCCGCTGAGAGATAAGTAGGAAGTAGGCGGTGGAATCTAACTTTGATTACCAAATAGCAAATGAAGAAATTAAAAGGAAAGGAAATTATAACTGACCTAATCAACAGGATGGGGCTATGCAACTGTGCTCTATACGACATATCAAAGCAGGACGCCTAAGATTGCTAATAAATTCAAATGCTGTATATTCCCGTTCCTGGCAAATGATTAAATCCAGGGGCCGTGATAATCGGTAAAATCCCCTCTCCTCCTAGTTACCCCCTCTCCCGGGCCCCGTTATTATCAATGAAGCTCTCGACCTGATTGATCAGGTGGTTCAAAAACTCTGAGAACATCCAGGTAAGTGCCACATTCTTCGGCGGCTACTCAGCTGAGCTGTGATTTCCTGTGGCTGGCTACCGAGTTACATTAACAACACGATGTCGGGTTATAAATTTCAGGGGTGAAAAGCTTCTTCCGATCGCAGGTCTAAGGTGACGTTATTTTATGGCATGTCATCCCATCGAAGTACGTACATTACGACGCAAAAAGGGTCTAAAGTTTCTTCCAGTAATGCAAGGAGTTGTAATTTGATTATATGCGTGTATTGTTCTTTTGCCGGATTGTCTTTTCTTATTTAAAACTGTTGACAAAAAAAAACTTTTTTCGCCATTTGCTCACAGTGTAACATACGCCAACTCAATGTATATGATATCAACATTGGAATTTTCTAAACTTGCTCTGAGGACGATGAGAACGAAAACTGACGATTTTAATGAATCTGTAAACCGTTTAATCAACTTTATCTCACAATTTTTAATGTAATAATGAAGTACGTAAATGTCACTTAACCTTCTCATCGTCTCTTGCCTTTTTTTTTTCGAAAACGTTTTTATAGAAAGGGCATCGTTTTTTCCTCGATTCTACGGTTCTTTTTTCTCAAAGGCAAAATTTGCGTGTTTGTCTATATTTGAAATGTATACAAAACAAGCGGCAAGCTGCAAGTCACTGGATGGCAGCAATCAAGGCTAAAGCCAACGCTTCTATTTTATTGAGAACTGATCATTGTGAAGTTCAAGAACATTCATTTGTTTAAATGGTGGTGAGCATTAAGAACATTCCAAGACACAACATTATCATAAGAATTAAATTTTGTTTAACATGAATTTCATAAAGAGTCTGGAAATATGATCTTTTTCCTTTAAAACGCCTTTATTTTTCCATTGCTACACTTTTATTAAAAATTTAATTTTGGGGATAATTTTCATATTTTTCTCCTCCGGAAACTCGAGGTGATGGATCCAACTTAAACAAGTTTATGTTATATTGAGTGGTTACATTCAACAGCAAAATGTGAGCACCGAATGAAAAAAAAAATTGAAAAGTTGGAGGCCGTTTGGAAGACCACCGGTTTATGCAAACAGATATTCCGCAGACGAGGGCAAGTGTCTAACTGGAAAATATTTACGCTAAATATAAACCAACATAAAGGGAAACTTGTGCTGTAGCTTTTTCTCAAAGTTTTTAATTTCAAAGAATAATATATTTTACAAAACATGGTGACACGTGTGAAATAAGGGAGCAAGCTTGTTGAACGTTTCTTAATGTCTTGGGAACGCTGCATAGTTTGTTTAAATGCATACCTGGCGTTTAAAATAAAAACAATCATTTAACTAAAGGGGTTTTTTAAATTGACAAAAAAGTATTCTTAAAAAAAGAACAAATAATCAAATCTCCAACAGATGCTTCAAATTCTTGCAATCGTTTTCACATATTTACAAATGTGCGTAAAACGCATTTGGAAATAATCGTTCTGAATAACGACAAAAATTCACACATTCTAATAATGATCAGCTACACATTGTATAGACAAGCTGAACATCATCGATGATAAAAAAAACGTAACTACAATAAATTAATAGAATATCAAAAGGTCTTTCATTCATATTACACTGTAATATAAATATAACTATATACAAAACATAAAAAAACCTGATTAAAAAAAAGAAAAACACATGATCCGTCTCAAAATATAAAAACAAGGATCTCGTTTTGCTTTTTATCATACAGATTAAAACAGTTATAACATATCTACACAAACATGTTCAATGATTCCATTCTAGTAGTATTTCGTCACCCTAAATTTGTCCTTATATCAAGGAAAAAAAGAAAATCAATATTAAACATTTTAAAAGTTTCATCCCAAATCTTTTGAAAATTAAGTACCTCAGAGACACAAGATAATGAACTTTAAAAAACGACCTAAGAGTCGCGTCCTGTGACATTTTGTTCTAGAACAGCATTCAGGGCTTTGAGAAAGTCGAGGTAAGGGGAACGGGTTTCGCCCCGCGCCCCTTGCACCTGCGCCCAATTGGCCCCTGCACATGTCACAGGAAGTTTACGGTCGAAAATGACAACATTTCGACTTCCCCAGCTGCTGAGCGTGACACGGCGCGACCCACGAAATGCTGCTTTACACAGCTTGTATCTTACTCTCCCGCTATCGGTTTCCACTTGTCTAAATATACAAATCGTGTTCACCGTAAAATATCGCTCATTAACGACAACTCTTTTCATGTCTGTTTACCTGATATGCTCAACTAAACCCCAAGTTTATCCCTGGCGATTCCGCTTACACCTGAACCGTGCGCAACAAGTACTTCAAACTGTTTCGACTTTCACTGCTCCCGAGAGGAACCAAATTGCCAAGAGCAAATGGCACAACTTCTCAAACTATCCAAAAAGCAATTAGTCGATCTTTTCCCATAAGCTCAATAAATACTTCATCAATCCTAGTCCAACTTCAAAGAAGTTAGTAACACAATATTTTTGCCTATATTTACAAAACCTGTTATAAGTAACGGATTGGGAACGGCATAATTTACCTGCTGCAATTTACATGCCGATGTCGTTTCTCGCTCCTTGTGGTGCGTTTTCTATGTGCTAAGTAAAAACTTTAACAGCTAATTCAAGTCCCTTCCAGCTGATTGTTTTAATACTTTCTCCTCAAGAGAGGACAGCCGAGACAACAGAAGACTGCAGAACGCGCTTCGGACGCATCTGCAATGCCAAAATGTGCCGAGAATGTCACGCGTATATTCTATTGTCTCGCGACAGTTGTCCATCACTGTCAAAGCCAACCACTCCCGTACCTCACAGCGTAAGGGATCGTACCATTTTGAAATACCCAAAAATTCTATTAATCTGCATACGCGACAGCATTTAACATAGCTTAGAACTCATCATCTGTCAACAGGGGAACACGACACGTGCAAAAAGAGGTGCACCCCAAATAAAGAAGCAAAACCCGGGTGCTGAGATCAGATGGATAAAACGCTTGTGTTACAGGCACTTGCGTTCCCCTCAGGGTCTAGGAAAGCGGTCCCAATGTGCCTCTCCACCTAAAAGAGTCATGGAAGGCGGGTATGGCGGTCTCTGGGAGCTGTGGGACATGTAGTGGTAGAGAGGAGGCGCCGGATGGTTTCCCGCTGCGGCATAAAAACCCGGGGGTGATCCACCAGGTGAGTACGTGTTGCCTTGGCTACTTGGGTTGTTCTGTAGCTCGAACCTGTGCTGATGCTGGGCTTGGGACATTGGAGGGAGGCCATAAGGGTACTTGTCTGTTGAATAATGGCTGGGCGGGGAGTTCTCTGCTTTGACTTGCGTTCCAGGAGAGACATTGTCATTTGTGTCTGCAGCATAGTTTCTGGGTATTGCGCTGTTGCCGGCATTTGGAATGTTTCCGTTGTTATGGAGATCTGTATCCACGGAGATAGGTTGATAATTGACGGACGTGGACACGCGATACGTGCTCATCCAATTTGGTGACGTCGTAGATGGGGCACCGCCGTACGCAGATGACGGATTGTTGTGTGCTGGGACATTGTTCACCACTGGATGTTGGCTGCCATGGTGACGGTGTTGCGCATGCCCATTAGGAGGTAAATACTGATCAAGCTCTGCCTCGTCAAAGTGATCGATGTTTCCGATGACATCGTCTCTAAACTCACCAAGATCCACGCGACTGAAGTCTATAGGTTGACTTTGACCTGAAAAAAAGCGTTTATGTCGGGTTTAGATTATGCTTGGTATAATTTACTAGGACACACCCCACTCGAGCCACAGGTTATGTCTTGAGTGCACACTTCACAGTCAAACTTGATTTTCACAAATCAACTCGAAGCGCTGGCCTGCATTTGTTTTCAGTTGTCATTTCAAATAATACTTATTAGTTTTAACGCCAAATACAACGTGGCCGAGAACGCCTTAGTGAAGTTAAGAACGTGAAAAACTGTTAACGAGAAAGACAGATTATTAAACGCATGGACCTTTTTCGCACATAAGGACTTTTTTGCGTATTTCAAATTATATGTCACATACGCAATACTAAATACAAAGATGGATTTTTAGACCTTTTATCTAAATAAAACTTCTCAAAATCCGTCTTACCAGCTAAATGCCTCAAGTGAGCCAGTTTGTTTTGCGTTCCTGTTTGCTCGTGCTGGTTGGGTGTGGCGGGTGGGGTAGGGGGTCCACGCACGGCACAGCCGTTTAACATGCACGATTCCCCTTCACTGATGGATGAACTTGGTGACGATGTGTCTCGTAGAGTTTTAAATATGACAGCGTTGGACAAGCTGGACGAACTGTCGTTGCTATTGTTGTTGTTGGATTCCCCCGATCCAGATGCTCCTTTCATTGGTTTTCTTCTACGAGGTTGGTACTTGTACTCGGGGAAATCTTTCTTGTGTTTCTGTCTCAGTCTCTCTGCTTCTTCGACGAACGGTTTCTTCTCACCTTCGCTAAGCATTCTACAAAAAGAGGGACAGGTACTTCGTTATACAAATGTAAAATTCTTATGTGGAGATTTTTTACAAACGTACGTAATATTCAAATCCCGCAAAACCGATCTGAAGATTGTTGGGAAATTAAGAGCACTCTTTAACAAGATAACATAAATCGTTCAGAAAAGCGTGAAACTGTCTTCTGCATGTAATTACAAAGAAAAATGGTTAATTTACAATGCTGTTTAAACATCAGTATCTGTTTATTTAATGAACCATGCTATCTTAGCATAAAATATAATCAATCACGTTAGAAGAGAAATCGACAGTGATGTATATCTCATCACTTCTTTAGAATTAAAATTCATTTGTCATGCAACTTCTGCCTAATGCTACCATTACACGACAAGAACAGACGCGTCGAAGCGTTGGTGGTTTTCAATTTATTATGACAGTGTTGTGTGCTGAATAGTTTGTTTTTTTTTTTTTTCGTTGCTTATAGGACAAGGCGCAACAACATTTTTCACAGTAGATCAAAGCTTTTCAGCATCAAGCTGTACATGGAACTATTTGCAAAAATGAAGATGCGTCTCGTCATGGCATAATCATAATTTCAACTGAATCTCAACATTTGCCGTTGCCATCGGGTGCATGCTTTAAGACTAACAATAATAAACAGTTACCGCATATCTTTACACTTGTCAGTTGCCCTCTAATAAGCCTGTTTAATAATAATGACATAGCGTTTGGATCTGGGACGTTTGCTTTGTAACAAGTAGCAGGGTTAGCGTGTCAAGTCTAATAGGTGAAGTATAATGTCCCAGTCGTCTTCAGACCGGAATATGACCCCGTTAACTTCAATAAAAAAGTATAGTCGGATAGGATAGGAGTAAGAGTCAATGTTTTTTACATAACACAGTACTAACAGTAGGGAGTGGACGGAATCCTGCGACAGATATTCCACCAAAACAAGATTAAAATCTTAAACATCTGATAGGTTGGTCTGTCCGAGATCAACTGCACTGTCTCACCATTACCGTGAACCCAATGACCTTCGAAGATTCGCGCGTCAAGTTTCAATTGTTACTCAATTGCTGTCCATGCTCTGATAAAAAAATTAACCATTTGACACAATCCGTGGCTAAAGTTGATGTTCCAGTGAAATGAAGACACCAGCCCTCAACAAGCCGCCTAATACGTTGGGAATGAATATTATCCACCGGTCAACCCTATCAGTTGCAATGGCTTTGACGGTCGCGTTATCAGGCGACTTCTTGCACCATTGCCTTTCAATATGACCGTACTAAATGACTCTAAAGGTCCTTTGAACGAGAACATGAGCCTCCACCACTTACATTATATATGACTGTAATCAAAATCAACCTAAAGCCCAGAAGGAATAGAATTTCACGGTTTTCCGTAGTACGTGGTTCTCCACCCTATCGCGTCTTCGAAGATGCGGGCTTCGATTTAATTTGGATCATTTAGAAACGTAACATTCGTAAATCACTAACAGACAGACTAAATGTGTGTCAGGCAGCGGCATGTTGAGCAGACGATCAGAAGATGTGGTTTTCCGAAGGTGGCTGCCGTCCCGGACACTGTGGTCTCCGTTCTCACTCCCACTATTTTCTTGTTTACATGTGTCTGTTTTTCTACACGTGTATGTCGGTCTCGTACCGGTTCCAGGGGTAGGTAGTATCCTCTCGTTCAACTTCTAAATTTCCTCCCCCTTTTCAATAATTCTGTTCTTATGATAAATAAACGGGTGTCAACGTGTTTTCTTACTTTTAAAGTGTCTTTATCTCTTCGGAGAAAAAAAGCTAAATCATTAACACCAATCGTCTTAAAATTCATGATTATTATAAAGTAATTGCTCGGCGCCTCCTTTTTTACGCTGCGCTCTGCATCTTCTCAAAGACATTTCCTTTAATGTAACAGGCGAGTAATAATTCCTGAGAACCCCCGCGCTTCCTGAGGATTGATCTGGGGAGTATGATGGATCATTTTAGCCAGATGTGGTCCACAAAATGGAGCTGAGAGGGGAAATGGTTGTCCATTTACTCACAACTATCTGGAACTGCTTATGGCAAACGGGACCATAACGCCAAAGCGTGGTTAAGTTTCAGCTCTTTTAAGTTTGCGATAATGTTGGAAGAAATAAAAATTAGAGGAGGAACTGGCGTCTTGAATATGAATGAAAATCTGGTTACTTATCACTGAGATCTTTTATGGAATATTGTGGTTTGTAAAACAAGTGAGCGGAATCACAAAATGTTGGCAAAAAGCGACGTGGATCTTTTTTTGTTTACAATTGTTTACACATGTGAGTTCATAAAAAGAATTGAAGTAAAAGGTTGAATAGCAAGTGATATTTTATTACACAGTAGCAATACAACATTCACTGATTTAACTCGTAATTGTAATTTATAAAATTGAATATGAAATACTTTGTTAATTGGAATTACCATTTGGCAAGGTGTTATATTACTCTCTACTGTGTTTGATCCTAATTTTTCATTCTTTTTTTGTATTCATTTTTACTCTTATTTTTTAACTCAATATAGGATGGTATGCTTGAACAATTTATGTTTCAGAAGACATTAGAAACAATTCGTGTTTTCAGGTCCGTCTTTCGGTGTTTTCATACATGTGTGAGGGGAGTGCAACCTATTATACTGCCCAGATGTTTTTGTAATTTGTGCTTTCACAAGTGGTCCAGTTATTAGAAAGTGAAATGTGGGTGTCCAAACTGTAACAATACCATAAAACCGATGTTATTACTGCCGGAGGATAGTGCCCAGGTCGTTCCAAGATATTATTAGTCATTTAATCCAAAGGGTTGCCGGAGAAGCCCACGTCTTTTCACCCCAACACTGAAAATGAGATGCAGTCTCCGAGATGTTAACTCCCGCATCCGTTGTATACAGCAATTTCCTAAGTTAAATTTACAGAGTGGCTTACTCATATTGTGTTGCAAATATTCAAACTGAAGTGTCTGATTCGCTATTGACTGAACTTGTTATACAGCGTGCCCATTTACATTTGCAGATCCTATGCTACTTTGATGATCCTCTACTCGTTTTTTTCCCTTCCTCTTTTTTAAATCGGTATCTTATAAAAGGCACACAAAATATAATAAAAAGTGTTATGTGTTTTAGCACGAACTTGAGCAATTCTGTCAAACCTGTATTCGTGTGTATATATGTATGTATGTACATTTGTGTAACGTAGGAGATGGCGGCACTACGATTTAAGTTAACAAAATGATGCATGTCGACGTAAGACGCGCTCAGCTTTGTGGCTGCCTAATTAACAAGGCGGCGACCTGCGGAAAAGACGACAACAAAAATCAATCTTTTTTCCTCTTTGAAAGCAGGAAGTCCAAGACGCACGTTTCACCAACTACTTGTACACTCACACCTGTACACAACTAGTTTGGAGGAGTTAATAAGAGAAGGCGTGCTTTTAAGATTAATTGCAAGCTCTGTTGGATGAGGTAGTTCACACGAAGAAAACTTCAAACGAAGTATGCGTTGTGATTTCAAGTGCTTTTCTCACTTAAGAAGGACGGGGTGATGTTTTGAAGACCAGCACCTTGATAAAATACCCCCCCCCCCCCTCCCAACACACACACACACACACACACACACACACACACACACACCCCATGCAGGTAGCACGTGACATGACGACTTCTGGCCACAGCCTGCCATAAGAATGATTGCATTAAAATCAATAACGTATCATATCCTAACAACTTACCTCCATAACTTGCCTAGAGTTTTGCTCAACTCTGCGTTGTGAAGATGTGGGTACTGGTCGGCCAGCCTTCTTCTTGCTGCCTGGGCCCACACCATGAAGGCATTCATAGGTCTCTTAATGTGCGGCTTGCGTTTGTCTGATCCCGGCCCACGGGTTGGCATGGGCACCAGAGACCAGTCGTAGCCCTTTAGAACAGACGCTACTGCTTGCTGTATGTCTGTTGATAACTCATCACTGCTATTGCTTGTACTACTCTGCTTTGGATCATCACTGGATTTAGTCGGCATTTTGGCAGTGGCAGGAAAGTTTTCCGAATCTGACTCCCTTTCGCTCTCTCTGCCCGAGTCTGATGTGGGGGAAGACATGCTTGCGTGCTCCATCACTGTTCAAAGTTTTTGAACCACAAAGTCCAAGTGATTGTTAAGTGTAAACTCCTTGAGGTTACTTGTCTCTTCTTAAACTGTGACCGACTTTACTGACATCTCTCACTGGAGTGGGATTTGAAAGTAGGAACTACACTGACGTATGCTAATTAGGCGGGAAGCAAGTTGAAAGACCCCGCCTCCTTTCTGCTAACTGACAGCCTGCCGCCCACTAATCATCAAAGTTAATACGAGTTGATCGGTCTTCTCATTGGGGTATTAATCAAAATATTAGTCACATGATTGAAGTGGAGCATACACGGACATGACAGGCAAGGTTTACGCGCCGCACAGCGAACCGGATGCTTTTAATTTAGTCAACAAGCAATAACAAAACAATTCCCCAGGAGCTCCACTTTTTTCGCTGCTCCTCCTGCTCTTATTCATTTGTTTCCCTGTGTGAGATTAAGTTGTAAAATAAACGCCGCCGGCTTCTGGTCGACAATATGAAATATACTTTTTAGATTTGCGGTAGAATGCAGCGTTGATTATCAACGGGGGTTCCAAATCGGTCAAAATCAAACCTGGTAAGGGACAGACGTTGCTCTTGTGGTCTGATGCTTATCAAAAGAACGAGGAGAGTTGATACGGCGGAGAGGTGGTAATAGGACTACTTTAAAACATTTAGTTTTTTCTTTATAAGAAAACCCTTTCTGGACTATGTTCATGATGACTTGTTCGTGTGTTAGACGATTTCGTTATAAATAACGAAAATCGGTCAATCTAGTAAAGTTAATTACATAAGAGTTCATTTGATTTAACATAAAATGTGTCTGTAAACATTTTAGTGCTTTTAGTGCTTATTGTTAAATGTTTACTATGGCTCTGTAAATCGTGGGGGGGGAGGCAATTTTGAAAACAAGTCTTTGGGTATGTTTCTTGAAGCTAAATTATATTTTGTAGAAAGATCTACGAAGCAAGAGAAAGAGAGGAACTGAAAGAGAATTTTTAAAAATATTTTTCTTGAACAGTCTTGAGGATGTGGTTTATCACTAAACCTGTTAATTTTCAGAAAGGGCAAAAATTTTCAAATCAACGTTTTGGGTATTTCCCTCTCTGTCTATATTTTATTTATTTTTAATTTTATTTTATCCCTTCTCAAATTCTTTGCTAGTTGAACACATATTTTGTATTATCTGCTAATTGCTGTTTAAATTCCCTTCCTGCAGTATGAATTCCTTATATTACTGTACTTAAGTTAACTAGCAAACAAGACCTTTTTCCTAAAAAGCGTCACCGGTCACTTAGAAGTGAGGCTGGCAATAGATAACCAAACTTAAATTCTTTTTGATGAAATGACGGACTGATTTACAGTCTCTTTCCCATATAAAGGTACATGCCTCTCTCTCTCTCTCTCTCTCTCTCTCTCTCTCTCTCTCAATCCAAGTCATTCATCCTCTGTACATCTTTTCCAGTGTAGGCCTACTGATGGGTCCATGCACCTATCTGAACGTTTGTAGACAGAATGACGCTAAAAGAGCTACACAAAATAGCGTGATGTGAATTTTCAACTACGTTTACAAAGTATTATCATCAAAAATGTAAAAAGGAGATCGGATCACACCCCCTGAGATAAATCAAATGCCGGCAGATGGCGTGAGAGGCGTGGCAGGGATCGGGTTCTTCATGGGGCACCTCATTAGCTGGTAGTGTCTTGGCCTCTAAATCACATTTGTCACGAGAGGAGTTTACGTGAGCCTCTCATGTTCAAGGTTTATAAGGCAGCTCGTCTCCCGTCTCTATCTGATTATTAATTCGTAATTTGCAAACGTGGAGCAAGTTTAGCACCTTAATCAAGTGGAAATTTAGACACCGGGGCTCGAGCGACGAGGTACTAATTATAGACCGAGCCTCCCGAGCATGTAATTGGAACCCCCACGGATTATTATTAGGATTCATACTTATTAATTATTAATAAGTTCAAATATGTATTTTCATTTTTAAGAGATGGATATCTGGCGGTTTCAGCATGTGGGCGTTCTCCAGGGGTGTGATATCAAGTTGGTATTTTACGACTGTCACGTTCTTTTGTCGCCTCTACAAGTTTTTATCGCGCTTGCGAGTAGCGCGTAACATGTTTTCATGTCTTGGGAGGCGTTTTTGATCCCAGTGCAAATTATACGGCTACTTACATGCTATTAACCTTGTAATGGTTCACTGGTTTATTCCATATAAGAATGCAATTTAGTTAAAATCGGTTTCGCCTGATGTTGCATGAGATATTTTATTTAAAAGAAAACAACAGCAGAGAGACTTGTGAATAAACAAGATGCCAAAAGAAAAGACAGTGGCACTATATTAAGCTTGGACTGCCCTTAATTACTTGGAACGTCAAATTTTGATTTTCATTATATTCGTATGTAAATTGGTTCGAATAAGTAAATAAAGTACCAAGTGAAATCCATGACATTTCGCAGCTGCTAAATGATGGGATTGAAATGCTAAGAAATGATAGGGTTCTTGAAGGAAAATAGAAATAAAGGTGACTCTTAGTCTAAATATGAACACGGAATGTTGTTCCCTGGTTGAGCACAACTAAAAGTGGGACAATTAAGTTGTTTCAGACACATTAAGATGTCTTTTCTAAACTTGTGACTCCTCAACTGAACTATATATATGCTCAATCAGCTGGAAAATAAACCGCGGAATGATTTGGTTCAGGTGATATTCCTACTTAGCCTAAATTTTGGCTCCTCAAATAGGGAGCACATGTGATGGACAATTACTTTTAAAGACATGGTTACTTCGTCCGCTCTCTAAATCCACTGACCTCGGTAATAGACTCAAACTACTAGTTAAAGCAGCAAGTGGTGCCATCATTTAGCACCCCCTTCACGCTTTAACTTTTCGCAATTTTCAATCTATATGTGATATATGGAATTCTAGTTTATGTCCCAGTTAAACTGAATTTTGACTAAGTCTAAATATCATATATGTCTCTAAATTAGGGCTCAGGATAACCGATGAAATGTTAACAAGATTTGATACATTTGTAGGTGAAGAAATGTAAAACTTATTGACATCATATATAAAATCGTTTATTGAATTGTGATATAAAGTGTGGCGAAATTTAGGAAGGAACTTTTAAAAACTGGACATTTTTATTTGAAATAAAAACCAAAAAAAAAAAAAGGATTTTACACACACATATCCTGACCACAGACTAACCAAATTCTTGTAGCCTGCGTGAAAAAATAAAAACGCTGATGAACGGCATCAAAACCGTCCCTGTGCCTAATAAATTCCCCATTTCGAAGAATTTTGCACTTTGGCAAAAGTGACTCCCCGCAAAAGTGTCAAATTCATATTTATTTGCTATATCCAACTTGCGTGTAAAATACAGATATAGTAAGGCCCCGTTTAATGAGCTTAGAATGTTTAAAAACATATTAGTAATCATGTTTTTTTTTCATAGTGTGTCTGTACTCATTAGAATAAAGATGACTGTGCATTTCGTCCCTCATACCTCAGTCTTTTACATATACATCACGATATAAGCATATGTGGAGCATGCAGATCACTGCTGAGATGACTATCTTAGGAGCTGACAGGATGGGCAAGGGACTCCGATTAACATGTCTTTACGTGTCCATACTTGAGTGTCTGAGTGTATGTGCGTGTGCGTGTGTGTGTGCTTGTTTGTGCGTGTTTTTGAGAGCGAAATAGAGAGAGATCACAACTATATTAATGAAATATTTCAACTTGGTGTGACATTTATAGTTTTTTTTTTTTTTTTTTTTTTTTTTTTTTTTTTTTTTGCTTAATTAGTTGTATAATTTAATGAGTAACTGCTGGCACAAATTATTTCGTACACGTGGTTGTCGTTTGATGGTGGAAGAGATAATCAACAGTGGCAGGCCTACTAGTAATAATTAATAAAGATAGAAGGACAGTGTGAATACTAATGTGATCAAATTAAGAGTTAGAGAAAAATAATGGTATTTGGCTGAGCTCATGCAAGTCGATAAAAACGTGTAATATATGTACGATGTGCACTGACATTGATTCGGCATAGCATTTTGTAGAAGTTGATTAAGGGCATCTTAACTTACACGAACGTACATTGGATAAGTCTAAATAAAGCTTTGTCTAGGGACTGTTTAAAGAAAGCAAATTTAGAAAAAAAGAAAGAAAGGTCATTTTGAAAAGGGGAAAAATAGGCAGAAATTTCTGATTTATGATACGAATGGGAAAATATTGAAGAGATATAAAAACAATACACCCTGTCGGAATGAGTGAGAAGCAAACAGCCTCCAGTGTATAGGGCTGACCATAACTACGTTTCAACACATTTCGTACATTTTTGGAGGAATAGAAGCTTTTAGAATATCCAAATTACACCTCATAAAATGATTTTTTATAGAAAATATGGGAGAGCAGTTAATGCCGTAGTTGTAAATGGTAAACGAGCAGACGCATGAGAAGAGAAATGATAGCTTGGCAATTCGTTGTTTAGCTCTATGTACAAACCGAAACTGTGTTACTAAATTATTGAAAAAGATCCCAATGATCTTATTTCATTTGATTTGCTTATTAAAGTTTCGAAAATTAAATCATAACTGAATCTGTTTTTATCTGTTTCTTATGTCCGCATTATTTAGCAGTTAAATGCATTACTTATCAAGCGAAAATAGGTGTATTGGCACATGACGGAAAGTCAGGTGACAAGCCAGAAAAATAAACAACAAAATGAATAATTGTTTTCTTCCCCTTTTACTGGTAATTCCGTTCGCAATTCTTTTTGATCTTAAACGGTTTTGTAATTTTTTTCAAAAATGTCACAAGACAATGAACATATTCAATTTGTCTTTCAGACTAAAAATGAAGGATTATTTTCCATAGTCTTACATAAGTAAACACTCTTTATTTTGACATGCCGGGCCTGTTACATTAAGAAAATGAATCTTGCCCCAAGGTCCAGCTCCAGCTTGCCTGGTGAGGGAGGGGGGTGCATGCTGTAAAAAATAAATCAGGATAAGAAATGCGCTGTGAAGAAAAAAAATAGATCCGGAGACAGAACAGCCAACAGAATTTGTTTGGTGGGATGTCTTAAAATGGTTGGCAGGCCAATGATTCGAATGACTAGATGGCACGCTGACAAACAATCAAACAAACAGAATTGCAGACGTAAAAACAATATAAAATCAAGACACCATGACCATAATTCACTGATGATAAATATTACATAATATAAGTAAAGTAAAAGAAAATCTTAAGCCTTTTACAATTTTAAAAGCAGTGGCATCGGCATAATGCCGACTCCGCTAGAGAAACGTATCCACTTTGAAGTAGCCGGAGAAATATTGTTCAGTGGACATTGCATGGCATGGAGAAAGATTCACACCTAATAAACGGGCACGCCATTTGCACCTGCGTGATGAATTGTTTTCAGCGCAATTGATGCAACGATCGAAATGATATATTGAGCATTTTCAGGCATTTTGAGTTAACTAAAAGAAATTCTTCGGATTGTCATCAATTTGATCAAATATCATTTGACTTCTTAGATTTACATATTGTAACAATAAGATGTCTCACTATTTCAACATTTTGAGTGTTTCAGATTCAGTCTAGACATGCAAATGATCATAAGCTGGCTGCAGAAAAGCTCTGTCAAAAGGGCAGCCATTTTCTGAGATGGTGTGAAGTTTGACAGTAATAGTCACGCCGTTTTATTAATGAAAGTAGCATACAACTCCTTTGTTGTCCGAAGACAGGAATTTTTTTTCATTTTTGCAGTCTAATGGAGGTCCTAGATAGATGATTATTCATTTTAAAACTTTGATTTTAGCTAACAAATATTATTATCAATCTTAGCTATTGTATTTTTTCAACAAACGCTCCAGCAAAATAGTTTGCACTCGGTCGTAGTATAACTGCATTACGGTATTGAAGTTTCGTGTATGAACCAATTAATCTCTGTGGATTTAAAGCATTTAATTATCACGCATATGGCTGATTAAGCAGAATTTCAAACGCAAATGAGAGATGTGACCGATAGTTGGAAGTGTAAGCATTCCATTGCCCATATTTTTGCACGGGATCTTTCTCCTCACGTCTTGTTCTTTGGTCTGTTACGGATTTAAATCAGACGAATATCTTCAATATGCACCAACCTGGTGGGCCGGCGTTGTTATTCTCGGCATAAATAGGACAGCATTCTTTTAAAGGTTTAATAACATTTCGTCGTATCTCCAAATGATATTTATTAAAATGATAATAATACATGTGTATGACCTCCATGATATTTTCACTTTCTTACCCCACCTCTCTCTCTCTCTCTCTCTCTTCCATTCCAAAGATTCAATTGGAATAATATAGCGATAATGTAACTTTTATGACTCTCTCTTTTCCACTCTGGTTAGAAGATAGTAAGCCCGCATTTGTGAGTTCCCAACTATGTTATTTGCGTCGAACCATGGTCCGTACTTACTAACTTCGACTCTATCAATAATTTAGAATGAGTAATTGAAACTGCTTAATATTCTTGATGATATTCAGATTGGTCTATTTGATTTAATAGGAAAAGCTCAGCGATGGATGTTGCGTCATGCGATGGGCATCCTGCGTTCCGCAGTCTCATTTACAGGAGCTCGGCGCAAACACGCGCTCTCCCCTAGGTCTGCGTTCAAACATGTCTGGTTAAGTTACGAGCAAGAAGTGATATATAGCAGTAACCCCGCTTGATTTGACAAGTTTGTCGATAATGGCGTTATTTTATGTCATCTTATGAGTCTGTATCCCGGATTTGACCCAGCGGGTACAGGCCTCTGAAACTTTGCTCATCACCGTGTTTTAGCCACCGTTAGCTAAGGTTTATGTCTGGTATGTATTCTACCTGAATTTGTTTTGGATCATTTTCTTTTGTAGACATGCAGAATTAAAGCATAAATTGGTTCTATATACAAATATGCAGTCACATGTAATGAATGAAAATATTCTGTATCTTTCTCGACTTTTATTGCTAACCGTAAGCATGAATAAATGTAATTGTGGTTTTGAACATATCAAAAGCTGAGCAATATGTTTTTGTAAATATCTCCGAAAAAATTAGGCAACACATACTGATAGGACGCGGCCACGGTCAATGTTAAACTTGTAACATGCTCTCGCTCTCTCTCTCTCTCTCTCTCTCTCTCTCTCTCTGACACACTCATACATGTACACACATACACGCACACGTGCATGCGTTCGCACGCTCAGAAACACACACACAAACGCGCGCCTTATTACTTATGAAAAACCTCCTGACATTCCGTTCCCTGCGTTATTTCACCTCATTACTTTGATCGTCAATTGAGAAGTTTTGATGTTGTCTAGTGTCACCATTCCAAGGTTTACATATCACCGAACCATAAAACTCAGCTACTCCCTTTCTAATGTTATCTCATTTCATTTCAAGTCGTCTGAGCTATGAGTGACTGTCACGCGGCGGAATCGGAGTAGAGATAACCTTGGTGTCACAGAGATGAATAAGAATGGATTATTTTAGGTTAATATAAAGTTTACATGAGCTAAAATTTGTTGGCTGTTGCACCTGGTTTATTATACCAAGACACTTACTTTATGCTGGAATTTCTTTTGAACAACCGAAGAGCGTGTCAGTGTTTCTAATTCCAAGAAGCAGTGGTAAAATGTATTTTTATACCTTACAGATGGTATAAACGATATATTTTCCGTGTCATTTTTGATATTATTTTTCTTTGCAATAACGGATAATTACCCAGTTTTACGATTTTTGAATTGGCTTTTAAACCTTTTCATTTGCTTCATTGACTTTTTCACCTGGCATACTTGCATAACGAATGCACGCAAAGGATGATTATCATATGCAATGTTGTCTCTATACTAGTATACAACTGTGAGTTCTTTAGAATTACTATTTTTATCAAAATGACAATTTCTGACTCTTTTTTATTTCAGAGGTAAAGGCGACAGTTTCTTAAATTTCACTTGTCTTGAACAGCCTCTTTCTTTTCAGTTAGCCTGCTTTATTCTTTTTGAGTGATTAAATCGCTACGTGCATAACAAAAATCATATAGACAGATATTTTATTGGTTTTATTGTTACCAAATAAGCAAAGGAAGTGGTACAATACAACAGAAATAAAAAAGAAGTTCTAAGAACAAAGTTAACGCTATTAAAATAAATGCGTCTAAAACAAGCAAGACAGCACCTCTGTTCTTAAAGTTGATTTAATTTCAATTGCATTTGAGTCTCTGACTGCAAATCTTTTCATAGTGGCAAATATGCTGTAAGTAAAAGTAAAAGCAGAAGTCTTGCTCAGCGACAATGTAGTTAAATGTATTTAATTCTATACTTAAAGTTATCGTTTGACGAATAGACTTCAGATCTTGTAATGGCTTAACACGGATGGGATCCCACGTTGGTGCAGCTGTTTAGACCAGGAAATTTTTAATGAAAGCAAAAGTCTTGGTTATTAACAATATAGTTAAGTATATTTATTCCTTTACGTAAAGTGGCCGTTTGGTGAATAGGCTACATATCCAGTGATGGCTTAACACAAGGGCGGGGTCCCACGTTGCTACAGCTATTTAGATCAGAAAATGAGCCCTGTGACTGGGCTGCCCACGGACCATACCACACCCTGAACATCGCACGGGGTTACTCAGTTCTGGGTATCACTGGTCACCGTCGCTGAGATAAAATCGCACGCCCTCACTGCACAGCTCTAGTAGATGTCGTTTAGGTAAGTGAACAGGTGCGCGTTATCGTACAGGTGATCTCCGTTATCTCCGTCCACTGGTCATCTAATGGTCAGTTGGAGATCATCCTTCATTGGATGCCCGTTCCTTGTCCCTGGTGCAAACCCTGCAGGACACATTCATGAGCTCAGTCACGATATGTGACAATTTGTTCACGATCTAGACATGTTTACGAAGACTTCGTCTAGATCTGCTGTAAAGTGAAAAATAACAATTTTCCTGAATTGTTTTTCAAGTGCGACTTGCGATTTTCTTTGTTAGGGAATAAATGTTTTACTATAGTCGAGAATATATTTTACTTCCCCTCTTTTGTCCAGAGATACTGCACAACCGTGCCAAAATGGGGGGTGTTTCTAAAAATTTTTTTTTCTCGTGCTTAGATACGAAATAGAATTGTGAAATGCATAAATACATGTATATGTACATTTTCTAGTCCTTAGATACGTCATAAAATTGTGAAAGCATTGTTTAAAATGCACCAAACAAACACAAACAAAGGGACAGTTGCCTTTCTTCATCTGTTATTTACCAAAATATGTTGTTACTATCTTGGCTAAAATCCCTCTTCATCAATTAAAATCGAAAAAAAATGCAAATTGTGAAATTGGCCAAAAGCCTTTACAGTTGCTAATCACAAGCCAGCCTCTGCTTTTTATTCCAGCTGTTTTGTTTACATAATTTTAAGTTTTGAGCAAGAAATTTAGGATAAAATTGTATAATTCAGCTTCCATAAATTTAATTATTCCTGGCCAATGCACAAACATTCTCCTCCTTATAAATCGTGACACACGTCCATCCTTTGTTTTGTTTTTTAAGACCAACTTCGAATGACTTGCTTTTCCTTCTCTATTCTAGCCGATCATCTTGCTGCAAGATTTAAGGCTAAAACTTTCCAAACAGTTCACGTCTTGACCTGCAGAGGTGACATAAAGCTTTGACTTTAGAAACCTGCCGATGTTCTTCACCTATTTCTGAAGCACGTTTAGAAATAAGACAAAGGACAAAAATGTGGTTAAGTTGAGTAACTTGTCTGTTTGTCCGAGTAGATCTTAGCCGTTACAGAGATGACATTTTCTGATAGATTAAAGAACAGTGTTTCGTTCTGGCTGACGTTGCATAACTTCTCTTTCTGTTTTTTTTAAAACTGATGGCATGTA
This sequence comes from Lingula anatina, assembly GCF_001039355.2. The sequence goes on from NW_019774291.1 coordinate 418,644, forward strand.
TTCTTGCCATTTTCTTCCAACAACCTCTTCACTATCCTCATGATAGATCACGCCGCTCTTTCAGGGTCCCAAAAGTTAGCTTGAGTCCCCAGTAATTTGCACACTACATTAGGTAATATATTAGGATAAAATGACACATATGCGGCTAAGTTGTTGCTACTGAGCAAGGCACGCCTAGGATATAACTGTATCAAACTTGATGCTGTTTTTTGTTTAAAAACTCCCTGGTTTCTAATCCACAGTAAAATCAGGTCTAACGACTTTATAGTAACGAGTTCTATTTGAATTCCGTGACATATCAAAAATTGGCCATTGCTTAATATTGCACATTTATAGGGTGTATTCTATTTGAAGAGTTAGTTTCAAAAGATGGAATGTATCGACAACATTCCTGCATGTTCTCGTATTTCAACCGATTCTTTTTTTTTTTTACTAATACTCGTTTTTTATTCTTCTTTAAAGAGAATTAAAACTGACGTCGCGCATTATTCCGAAACGAGAGAATATCATCGTTCTCAACAGACGTGTATATTGGTGTACGGCTGTTATTATCTTCTTCCTCATTTACATTGAATTCTTTTTATACTTTTTTGGTACTCTTCGCCGTATGTATTTCTCTTTTTGCCCTTTTAAGTCAATATTTTCATACGCCCAAATAAGTTAGCGGTTGCAGTGACATCTGTCGGCACCATGTGGATGACCGAAAGTAACAAGGGTACAGAGAGGTTGTTCGTTGACGTAACTTTGTTTCTCACTTTATGCCTTAGCAACCGAGGAAGGCACTGCCTTTTCTATCAGCTGCTTCTCATCTTAATTTTGGGGAAAGACAAAAGAAATCCTCCAGAACGCGCTGTTTAGAAGCTAGAGCGCTCATTGTTGATTATCCTTAACTCTTTTCTTTTAAACGGTGTATACACGGATAGGCTTACTACAGACGCTTTTGATATAATGAAGTACCTTTGGAAGCCGCTCTCTAGAATTATTTGACGAAAAGTAACTGACTGTACAAGTACCTTAATCTGAATTTTAGCAAATTTTTAGTCTTTTCTTTCGCCCAATTAATTATTCTTAATGTCTATCTTTAAACTAAAGATCATGGAAATCAATTTCTAATCTTTAATTGAAAATTACAATAATCTATCAATTTTGTCGCAAAATAATAAAAAACGAGTTTAAAGTTACAAATAAAATTTGCAAAAGATTTTCATTACAATGTTTATGAAGACACGAACGAGCAATTTAAATTTAAAACCTTTTTTATTATTGGCATAATCTTGTAAGTATATATTCATATATATTAAATCTATTTTCAACTTTTAAATAAAGTCATAACACGCATGTATATATATATTTATATGCATATATATATATATTATTTAAACGCTTACGTATGACGTAAACAACTACAGAGTACGCGCACTGATATTTACATATAAACACGTGGTTTAAATATGATAATATATATTTAACACAACAAGTTAAACGAAACAAATTGGGAATGATAAAAATTGGGAATTATTGCCATTGGTTGATAAAACAACCCAGCATTCGCAAGTCTGTCCTGATAATAACAGTCTGGCATTCAACCTTGGAAACCTGATGCTTGAATATTGTCGCCGACTTGGGTCCTGAGATCACGGAGAGCTGGGCACGGCAAAGGGACAGTTGTCGCTGCTTCCCTATGCACCTTTATTTTGTCACCTTGCACATATTTTGAGTCGAAAATGTCGCTCGGAAAAGAGTCAACCGCTTAACGTGGCCATGTATGGAGAGAAAGGTGGTCTTTGGACAGGATACGTCATGTAGTAGAGAGAGGGCGGGGCTGCAGTGGCTGCAGTCGATGGGCTTTCCGAAGGGGAGTAATAGTTCGGTGATGAGCTCCCTACGGGTGTACCGCCTGGACTGTTCTGGAGTTCATAGTTTTGCATTTCGTATCCTTCTCCTGGGAACTGCGGGCGACGGGGCGGGGAATTTTCTGCTTTGATATGAACATTGTCACCACTGACAGCCTGGGTGAAGGTGTTTCCGGTCATGTTGCCATGGTTACCAACAGAGTTCGGAATGTTTCCATGGATACCAACACTCTCTCCCTGAATTTCTGTATTTACGGAGACTGGTTGAAAAGGCGAGAGATTCATGGAATTTGGGACGCGGCATGTGTTCATCCAGTTCCCGCAGCAGACGATCCAGGACCTCCGCTGTAAGTTGCCGGTGGGTTGTGGGCCGAGACGCCGTTTATCATTTGAGGCTGACCAACAAGATGGCGGCCATTCAGCTGTCTGTTTGGAGGTAAATACTGATCCAGTTCTGTCTCGTCAAAGTGCTCTATATTCCCAATGACATCTTCTCTGAGTTCGCCAATGTCCACCCGACTGAAGTCTATAGGTTGGCCTCCTGGACCTAGAGGGAAAAACAGAAAGTTTTAGTGATTGTCGCTACATAACTGAGTCTTTGCCAAATTTTCATTTTTAATGTACACCTACATGTACCTGTTTTTGCCAAATAAGGCCTATTTAAAATGATACTAATTCTACTAAAGGGATATCCTTTCATAAATGCATGGCATGAAATTTTACTTCCTCAAGTTCACTTATTTCCTTGTTCATCTTGTTATGTAAGAAAGCTACCTGAGAAATGTCTGAGTGGCTTGGTCATCAAGGCTTGTGGAGTGGTGGGTGGGGTCAGGCTCTGGTGGTTTGGCAAGTTTCGCGAGCTATTAGCAGACATCATACAGGAGTCGTCGTCACTGCAGCCGGGGGACCGAGCTGGCTCACTTATTGATCGCAGGAAAGCTGCTTTGGACTGCTGTGTGCTCGTCTCGCCAGAAACGCTCTTGATGTTTTTCCTGCGCCGAGGCTGGTACTTGTATTCAGGGTGGTCGTTTTTGTGTTTCTGTCGCAGACGCTCTGCTTCGTCCATAAACGGCCGCTTCTCCCCTTCACCTAACATTCTATAAACACAAAAGGAAAGTACACATGAATAACACAGTCTTGTCGTATAAGTGTTGTGTGTTTTCCTACGAAATGAAAATGATTCAATATTATTAGTCACAATAACATTTTAAAGCAAAACGTTTGTAGGGCGATCAGCTTACGTTTCTAAAAATTCTGACTTGGAGCGTTCAAGTATCACGAAAAATAGTGTTTTATGTACACAATCATATGGGTAAATGAATTCAGAAACTTTTGTGAAAAAAAGTTCCGACAAACAAAAAAGACAGTTATCGACCACGGGGTCACTATTTATCTCTGATAATACTTTAGTTGCTGTCATTCCTGCCGCCATGGTACATTGATTTGTCCCTACACGATTCCGCAAAGTGTTTTTTCTCCCACTCTTTTTTAAGCAACTTGCTAGTTATACCATTTTCATAACATTATCATATTTATTTATCATATTTATATATCATATCATATTTATATATCATATCATATTTTATATTTTGTTTAACGCTCATAGGACCGGTTCCTAACCAGAAAATAGTTTATGCCATAGTGTTGACGGTTGCAAGGGGCTGTGAGTGTTTAGCATCAGCTCCTGTATCACAAATACAAAAACATATAAATCAACCGACCACCTCTTCAGTATTAGTGCTTAAATTACAGAACAACCAATATTTCATTCGAAAAACGGGTCTGAAACTATCCAACGGGGCACATCGATCTATTAAACCCTGGACCTCGAGACGTTTTAGGTAGTGTTTCTCTAATAGGAGCACAACTGAGGGGGTTTATGGAGGCGGATCACGCAACGACTCGACTCGGAGCCCATGAAATCTTCCAATCAGCCATGCAAATGCAGAGGTCCGATGATATCTACGGGCCCATTGCACACGCTCGTTCACCGCCATAGTGGAGATGCGGTGGTTTGACATGCCATCTGAACTGTCGATTCCACATTAAAAACCGGGTACCTGGGACGCCAGGAGCCCAGAGAAGATTATCAGCGCTTAAAATTACCATTTACACCGCAACATTAATTTCCCCAATATTTTGGAAATTGTGTATAACTTGCTAAAAACCGCAACGTTTACACGTAAAAAACGAGAAGAGTGCAGTCATGCGGAAAAGAGCAACATCGTCATCAAACCCGCAGACTAATTTGAGGTTTCCCATAATTTGGTCTCTGAAAGAATCCCTGCGTCCTAAGTCCATATGAAAAATTGGAGCCCATTTTCCACACGGATCATTAAACAGACGTGTGATATCTTCACACTACCAATTTTCCTAATTTTTCTCATACCACCAACGCGGGCGACTAACTTATAATGAACGTATTCGCGTCAGGTGTACGGTAACCTCGGACAGTATCACTGACCGATACGAATTTCTTTGATCTTCATTGCATAGATAGTTGGGACAAGTGCGTGTCGGTAAGTGTCTTTTCTTGAGCCACACGTACGACAGGGGCAGTAATCGCGATAATTACCCGGGTAGCCCTTTTCAATCATGCCGATACATATAAAATTACGCTCACTGGTGCCAGGGTCTGTAACCGTCAATTACGCGGCCTATCTCACTACACCCATGCTGGTGATTTGGGTACGTAATTCAGCTGTATAAAGAGCAATGTAGCACGAAGGGGCGATCAATTCCACGAAATGCCGTGACTTCGCGCCCACTGTCAGTATGTTCACGATAATCGTCACCGGGTACTAAATGATGCATAGGTGTGGAAAGTGCGGAGGTAGCCCATGATTATGATAATTAAGAAGGAACGCATTAGGGATGCGTTTGAAGTGATTAAATGAAAACTTTAAACGCGAGCTGACTTATGTTAATCGACATCAAATTAGGTGGAAAATCTTAATTATATATCGCTTTGTTTCAGCACAGTAGACACCTTTATTCGTTGTAGCATTTTGTCAATTATCCAAGTGCGAAAACTACTTATCTATGGATATTATGGAGACTAAGATGAATTTATGAACATTATATAGCCCGGTTTAGGGGATTTATTTCCTAAAGCCCTGTGGACTATTACGTTTCACCAAGGAAGTCTCGTCTTTCAACTTCCTTAATTATTCAAGATTCATATCATTACAGAACTACGCAAATGTTTTTAATTCAGCATATTACTTTATAATATATATCTGCTTTGCTATTTAATGGGTAATTTTACTAACAATTTCCTTATTTTAGTTACGAAGAGCGTCAACATTATCCTCACCAGAGAGTTTTAAAAGAGACATGACGAAAATAATTTAAACTCAAATCCACTTTCACATAAGAGCAGGCTTCCATCAAAATAACACATTTCCTTCACATTTACTTCCCCTTTTCCTTTTAATCAAAACGCTTCCTTTATTAGTGGTCAACTTTCTCTCCCAGTGCGTGACAGTGGGTTAACTGGGCTTTATTACCGCACCGCTTGTGTAAAGTAAGCTGTGTATATATCGGGGATGCAAGAATTTCGTGTACATTTATATGATGTATTTCTCGTGTGTGATCTTACGCTCTTACCATGAAACCAATCAGTCTCTTATATGACGCTAGCTGTAAAAACACATTCATCATACCGACTTCCTCGTGAATCATTTTGTGCTTGTTTGTGTGCAAACTTTGATCAGTCACTGTATTTATTTCTTTGTAACTACCAGAGAAACTGAAATAGGTTTTTTCCTCTTCGCAAAGCTCATAAGAAATGAAACTAGCAATAGGGCTCTGTGTGTACACACCAACTGCGAATTTTAAAGTGTTTACAAGTTGTTGCATAATTATTATTAACCATAAATTGGGCATATACCTTGTTTACTAACAGATACCTGATTTCCAAGCAAAGATTTAAAAACACATGACTAGATCTGGGAGTGCATAATTAGGAAGTTTACGTAGCGAAATAGCCTTTGATATAATGCAACATGAAAGATGACATGAAAGAGCGAGGATTCCAGACAAAAACTGACTTCAGTTTCACATGTAATACAATATACAAAATTAAAAGAAAAAATCACGCCAGCTTACCTCCATAGCTTCCCCAGGGTTTTGCTGAGCTCTGCATTATGAAGATGTGGGTACTGATCTGCCAGTTTCTTTCTAGCAGCCTGAGCCCACACCATGAAGGCGTTCATGGGTCGCTTTATGTGTGGTTTCCTCTTCTCAGATGCCCCGGCACGCGTGGACATAGGAACTAGGGTCCAATCGTAACCTTTTAAGACATGGGCCACGGCCTGCTGGATTTCACTTGGGAACTCTGGGTTTGGCATCACAATCTGGGACACTTTTTGTTCCTGGCTGTCTAACTGCTCAATATCGGAGTCTCTGCTGTCGCTGTCCTCTGCGGTGCTTGAACTTGGAGATGGTGTGCGCTCGTTCTCAGCCATTGTTTAGGGGTTGAAATTATCCAGTTATCAAGTCTGAAAGTTCGGATACACAACCAGTTACAAACAGTCAGTTGAGTCAGTAGAGTGAGCTCCTCTGAAAGGTTTGAATAGGTTACCTTGACTTCCCTACACTACCTCTACTTATATATGACGTATGCTAATAAGCCGGCTTGCATGACTCCGCCTTCTCTCGCGCTAGCTGGTGATTGACGGCCAGGCACCCGCAGGCCGCACGCACCACTAACACATTCGTGATTTGCTTTCGTTTTCATTTGATATGCTAAACGCATTAATTACAGCAATTGTCTTAACGTCGTACATTAAGCCCATTAATTAAATCCCATTATTATTGTGCCCGGGTCTCGACTTTTTGCAGCCCATGTAAATGCCTTATTTCGCATAAGAGATTTATATCTGAAGTATGAATGTTACTTGCGTGATAGCGTTAGATGCGCGTTGCGTTTTTTCAACGTTATTTATCTTTTTAATTATGTTTTGATGGAAATTAACAAAAATCGAGGAGCAACCCACGTAAGGTCGACCAAGTACAAACTGTTGAGTTAGAACAGAGAATAAGACTGCTTTGGAAAACAATGAAGTAGTAGAAGCACTCTAGATAAAATGCAAATTCGGACGGCCATATATCGCAGATGCACCTGCACACCCTCTTCTTACCTTCACTGCTCTGTCTGGGGACAGTGTATCTTGCCCTGGCAGACAAGGCTAAGTAAGTTTTTGACTTGTAACACCCACTGGTTTTTAGAAAAGTCAATTGAACCGAGACAGTGTGTCTACGAAAAACAACTGTGAAAGACAATGATTAGGCCGTCTGTCACCCAAATGATATGTTGTCTAGCAAAATACCAACTTAACAAGCTAGAATTCAGTCCTCTAAAATTGATGCCAACTCACAGAGGTCTGTGAGGACGTAGTTAAGCTGTTTTTTTTTTAATTTTAAAACTATGCTAGCTGTCTGGATTTCTCTGAAAGTGTATTTGTCTGGTTGTAGTAATTACAGAGGCGCCTACGCTCAAATGCTCGTGCCTCCACTTCTCCCTGCATACAGAAACGTGCGTACACACACACACATTTTCGCAGGCACACGCTTCGTAATCTGACAGGACTAAAAAGGAAAACTGAAACCCCTGAATTTTCAATCTTTCTGCAGATCATTAACATCTACAGTTTGGAAGAATAGAAAAGAAGAAACTGTTAGAGGTACTCGTATATAAACAGTCGACGCCCGAGAACCCTCCGATTTAAAATTTGAACCCGGGATGGCTTTGGCATGTGCAAAAAAACGTTTCCGAATACCCGAGCATTATTGCATCAACGACTGAATGGCTTTGAAAGAGACAGTATAACCCTGTGACCACCCGATATGTCCGACAGGTCAGATATGTCCTACGACCAGAGAACAGGCCAGATATGTCCGAAAAAAAAGAGCCAGATGTGTCCGACAGGCCAGATATGTCGGACACAACTGGCTTTTTTGTCGGACATATCTGGTCTGTCGGACACATCTGGCTTTTTTTTTTGTCGGACATATCTGGCCTGTTCTTTGGTCGTAGGACATATCTGGCTTGTCGGACATATCGGGTCGTCACAAACCCTAACATAGGTATTTCGACCGTTCTGACTCTATTACTTCAAAAAATTCACCAGACGATTTGTTCACATTTGCGACTATTTCTTTTCTAGTCATGGACATTTCCCAATTTTCCCCGTACAATATTTGCGACATTAGAAACAAATGTATCCAAAAAGTTTTTGTCTGAAGCTGATGTCTTGATTTATCATAATATGACCTATTCACGCGATTAAATGGCGTTGACGGTGCATGCTGTGACAGAATTACACAGACTTCTGTCAGCCCGGTCGTTATAAATGTGTCGGCTACATAATCTAAATTTGAATCAGAGGTGCAATTAAGTGTATCTATGTATAACACGGAGACGGCGATACTAATTCATTACTCGTCCCTTTTTCTCCCTCCTTCGTTTTGTCACATTTTTTCTCATTTTAATTCAGTTCGTTCGCTGCAGATCGTGCCTTTGTACATTATGTTCAGTTTAGCAGCAGCGCCGCACTTTATCACCGCTACAACGGGACAACCCTGGAGTAATGGTTTCCGACTCAGCAGGCATCGTTCACGTGCCCCATGGTGCTCCAATTTTTTTCTTTTCCTTGATTGAGATAATTAAATGACTATTCATCGCTGATTTCGGCATTGGTTTGATTTTCGATGTAAAGCTATGCTAGAGCGTAGTGTGCTACTTAGATGGTTCTTTCTTTTCGTTGGTTTCCCAGATTTTGGTGTTCTAACATATTTTGTTTCTGTACTTAACTATTTCGTGCACTTGAAATGTTGGAAATTTCAATTTGTTAAGCACTCATGGACAAAAACTCTTGTTTTAAATGCATATGAAAAAATGAAGGCATTAAGAGTGAAGTTTCTTTCCATAATCAACTGGAAGTCATTTTGTTCCTATTCCTAGAAAATGTAACTGTTAACACTCATAAAATATATCGACTATCATCTAATATACATTAGGATTTGTTTCAGATGCACTGCGTTCTCATACTGCTAGATGGCTTGGGTATTTTGCGAATCCAAAAAACATCTTTAATAAAATTTACACCAATTATGTGTGTAACGTGATCGGTTTAGAGCTTTTAGGTGGCTTACTGAGATCAGGGTGTCGACAACCGCTTGGTAGCTGTAACAGTAGCGGTACAAGAAGTTTGATTGTAAGGGGTGAATCACAAAAGGGAAATGAAGAAGGAATTCGGGAAATATATTACAAAAACAGATTTCCCGACAACTTCGACTGTTTCCTTTACGACGTATGGTCACTATAATATATTACATGCATGCAAAACACTGTGATCAATTATACGTACAAGTTGTGACAATTTCTGTGTTTCTCAATTCCAGAACTTTTCGCATCATCTTGTATAGGTATAATTTTGGATAACATGCAACAAGGATTAATGTCACGATTCGTTTTGTTTCTGAATGTTAGTTACCAATACGAGACCTGTCCTTGAGGTCAAACTTTAGTCCATTCCCATCACGGCACACACACTGGCACACACACGCATGCACACACACACAAACGCACACACGCGCGTGCACACACACACACACACACACACACACACACACACACACAGTGTTGCTCAAAATGACGGGCACACCCTTGACAATTTGGTATTTTAACAATAATACAGCTGTGCATTAAAGAAAAATTGATGTTTGTAACAAAAAGAATCCATGGATGTTAATGCTGTTCGTTACAACGATACAATGACACCACACCTACGTTCGATGTATGTAAATTATTTTTACATGTATGTAAATTATTTTAAGGTCTGGAAATCATTTTCTTTTGCAATGCACATGCTTGTGATCATTTAATCTATATCAGTTTGGTCCAAGCGTATCTAACTTGCCCAGTTTCGATGGACATTTCTTCATGCGTTGGTCTCTTCACTATTAAAACTGACTTACGACTTGATTTTCAACGTGTTGCTGTATTGAAGATGATCTTACAAATTAAAGTTGGAAAAATGACTTAAAGAGGTTTATTTTCCTATATGGAAAAAAACGTAATTTAAATTGTTTTAAAAGTGGGGAAGATTGGGAATGGTTGTAGCACTTTTCGTTTGAAAAATGTAATTTTATAAGTTTTGTATTCAAGTCTGATTTTTGTGGCATAAAAAGAACTGAATGTAAAGATCACCCGCAACTCTTTATTTCAAGGAATAATTCTTGAGTTTTATTCAAAATTGCGACGACTTGTACATGAACCAATCACGTGCAAATTTGTTAATGAAAATCAACTGACAGCATGTCAGAGTTTTAAAAACACATTCTATTAAGGAAAACTTATATGCAATATATAACCATAGGGTGTGCAAAAAAGTGAATGAACTCATTTTCACATGACAGCGCATTTAATATCTAAGTTAAATCCAACAACGTTACTGTTAAAAATTTGATAAGCTATTACAACTATTAGAAACCATAGAAGATATCTTAAAGTGGATCGACCTGCAATGCACTAAATGTTCTAAATGAGTTTTAAAAACACATTCTATTAAGGAAAACGTATATGCAATATATAACCATAGGGTATGCAAAAAAAGTGAATGAACTCATTTTCACATGACAGTGCATTTAATATCTTAGTTAAATCCAACAACGTTACTGTTAAAAATTTTGATAAGCTATTACAACTATTAGAAACCATAGAAGATATCTTAAAGTGGATCGACCTGCAATGCACTAAATAATCTTTAATTATTTAAATTTTATTACAATCTATACATATAAACCAACGACGTGTTAGGACAAACGCAACCCATTATTAGTTAATGGAATAACAAGCCTTCATATAGGATTCAAAATTCCACAATAAATACATTGTTAACAACGCATAGAAATTTAAAAAATCCCATTTTACCACCAGAATGTTCTGAATATTTATTATGGATTCATTAACCATTGGAAAGTATGGAAAATTGTCCAGGGATATACGTTTTATGGCACTTTTCACCCCAAAATGAAGAGTCGTCATTCCTTTAAACCTATTGGTGTTTGTGTGTGAGCTAAATACATCCATATTCTTGAAAATGAAATGTTTTATCTGTAGTGCTGAATTTCGTACCATAGGAATTCATGACATAATATATGAAGTTGTCTATATTTTCTTTTGTTTTTATGCATAAAATTACTTCTGGCGACAACTTTTTCATTTATTTTCATTCATTTATTATTTTCATTATTATTTTCATTCATTCATTCATTTATTGAAATAAAAAGGAAAGAATAAGTCAAGAAAAAAAGTAAAAGAATCCTTTTTGACAAAAATAACTGTCAAATCTTACACAGTATACAAAAATAATTATCATTTAATGCCAATGTTTTACCAATAAGACAACAACATAACTTATAGTTATGACGTTTTTAATTTTTGACTTAAACGTGTATGTTCAGGTTTATTACATGTAAAATTATGTTCTACTTCTATTGTCAAAATTATATGATTTCACTAAAATCATTCCAAGAGTTCGTATATTGAACTATTGACTTCTGTACTTTTGCGTTAACGGGTCTTTTTCAAAAAAATATAAATGGTCATAAGCGGGTTTTATTTATTCAACATTAAGAATCTAAATATTTTCAAAATTCAACTAATCGATACAATTAACAGGTAAGAATTTGCACTCATTATCTTCATTTAAAAAAAAGCAAATGTACAGAAGGTTATTTTCCTAACTACATTTAATATGACACAAAAAGTTTTGCCATTCAAGAAGACATCAAAAACATTGCAACGACTAAGTGACGTCAAAAGCTCTGGATCGGCAAAGTAGCCACATCAATGGAAACAGTTTTGCATTCAAAATACATTTCCAGTTTTGTACCTATGTTCTCTACCCTATATACACGTACATAAAAGATCTGAAGATTTGATTTCGTTTTAGATATTGGGATAATATATTTCATGTCATCGTAGAGGAATTCAATCCCACTGTAATTGTCTTTAGTCAGGAGGAAGGGTGACAAGTTGACATAAGCTGAACAGTTAAAACTTTTCCACAGAGAAATGGAGGGGACAAAATGGAAGTATTGCACGCAGGGTTAGGATGTCTAGGCCTACTTCTTTTCGATTCAATCAATAGCGTTGAAAATACATTATCATAATCAGTGTTTCCCACCCATTGCGCCAGCCAATTTAATCGACAGGTCTGTGCACTGAAGGTATTCATACGTTTTGTGTTTCTGGTTTGTTTTCATATATACACCTTTGCCTATTGGTCAACCATTATCATATTTCTTATATTTCTACCCTTATAGTTATCAGTCACTTTGTTTAATTAACGGTTGAGATACAGCATTAAATAATTTCTTTTGTCACTTTTGTAAATGTGTTTTTCCTCCGAACTTTAAGTGTATGCATAGAACTGACCTGGCACGTATGAATCATTTAGCGGGACAAGGGTAGGAAATGATTGAAGTACTTACATGGCACCTGATTGATCAGATTAATTTCAAACGTTACGATGTGCCGGCGTTCAGTATGCTTCAGGTTATTGCCAAAAACCTGATTGATCACCCAGAATATTTTAAGTGCTCAATAAATCGCTAACCCAGTTTGTCAATGCTTACAGCTGCACTGTTTGGAACTCGGTTTTTTGACCGGCAGCATATATTGTATAATCGTTGGCGTAAAGACACATTTGTCATGCTTATGAGCCATCAGTGCCATGTTAATTGTCTATAAAACGGCAATTATGGTGTTTTGTTTTCAAAAACAACATGTATCAAAACGAAAGGAACTTGTCGAAAAAAACGGTAATTTTAATTTCGATTTTTATTTCACTTTATATAGGCCTCATGTTTTTACGCGAAACATGTTCCAAGAAAGGGAAAGAGAGCTGTTTCATAGAAAAATGTTATTGTGATTCCATATATCATCTTTGCTCGGTGCTGAATAAGTACTCCAAATTTATCTAAAAACAGAAATATAATAAGGTTGAGGATAAAACACCCGCAGAGAAACTCCACACTTCATTTATATTTTTTTTGTCAATACATAAAGGCCTCAGGTGAAATATTAAAATATACGAGTAGCCACTGAAAATATAGTTTTGATCTCTCTCTCTCTCTCTCTCTCTCTCTCTCTCTCTCATGCACGCACTTCTTTCATTTCTGCAAAACTTCTAATTGCACTGTATCTATTTCAAAGTTAAATGAGTATCATTAGAAGCAATTAGAAGCACGTTTCACTATGCATATAAATCAGATACAGTGTTCAACCCCCTATTTATGTTATATCTGAGTTGTTGATAATTGCAGGCGGTGGTATGCGTTTCTGTGATACCGCACTCGGTTGATTAAATCTAACTTTGCCAAAGTGGCGGCTCTCGTGCCACGAGTCATGAGACGACTTTCATGACATGGCTTGCGTGACATCAAGGTCGAAGGTCATTCAGGAATGTCTTGATACCAACTGACCACTTAGGCCCATTCTCTTACGCACCCTCAGTCTACGTGAATCGACCCAACTCTGTGGGGACTCTCGCTGACTGCAATTAACATAACTGAATGACATACGTCACCCTGGTGTTGAGGAAAATACAGAAAAATTGGTGATTATACTAGTACGTTGGAAACAAAAGGAGGCGTGTCATTCAGTTCAGCTGATTGCACTTAGCGAGAGTCCCTGCAGAGTTGGATCGATCCATGTAGGCCGATGGTGTTTATGGGAATGGGGTCTGACACTCACATAACATAGTTGACAACACAGATGACTTGACTGCGGACCAAGATTAATTTTATTAACTTGTTTTCTGCTGAATTTCCTAAATTGGGTATACCCCTGGTACATGTGCGGCAACATGGGAGGTTAGAAGATTTCTGTACACAAGCATCTTTTTGTTTGAGAAAAGGCAAAACAGTATGTAAAACTAAAAATAAACCTGTTTTGTTCGAAAGTGATACCTTGATATCTTAACTTAAGAAATTTGTCAATCTGTGTAAATCTCAAAGTTGTGTTTTTATAAAATAAAAAAGTATATTTGATATTCACTGTGTATCAATGATAGCATAACCGTTATCAAATTCTCCAGTACCTTCTCTTTACAGTCTCTAAAGTCAATTTGTTTCGAGGACAAGATCAAAAACCAAACAGAAAAGAAAAAAGGCCACAGGACATGTACCTGGTACAATCGACACCGGACAGTCCGTTGAAAATCGTGAATCCATTCATTTATTCATGCGGCAAGTTAAAATCCCACTGACTGGATTTTTTTATGGATGGTCATGCGTGGTTAGCAGATGACCGAACAGATAAGAACCATTTACCACTGACCTACACCGACATGAATTTCTTTCTTAGATTTATAGAAACATATCAACCGGTATATATCAGTTAAAAAAATCTTTACATTTCATTTCTTGCTAAGTTGTGCAATTTACTGTACAAAAATAGTTCGCAACAACGGTATTTTTTCTTTTTGGGGGACTGCCATTGGCTTTCATTTAAATGTTTCGAACTTGAGGGGACAGCACATGCGACTCTTGTTGTCTTATATGCCCTTATTTTCTGAATGAACTTCTCCTCATATTTCAATTTCAAATCTCAAATTTCCCCCCTAAAGTTTACAAGAATATCACATAAACGTTTTTGTGGCCTAAATGCAATTTTTAAGAAGTCCTCTCAAAAATGATTAAACACGCTGGGAAACGCGCGCGTGTCATAGGGTGTTTTTCTGAATTTTCTGACATCAGGAAAAATTAATGATATTTGTCTGTTATCGCTTCCAAGCTTTTTAGCGCTGTCTTTATAGATAAAAATTTCCACCAGCTTAGCATTTGGTTAGATGGGTTAGATGGTGCAATGAAGCCTACACGTAAATTGCAGTATAATTTTCTCTCGAAACGTGCAAAGCAGCACACTGACGGCCATTTTTAATGACAAAACCACTGGTACGGGCTAGTTCTGCGTGACCAAACTAGATATGATCGCATCACCATAAGATACCAGATTATACTATGCAAAACTATGGAAACAACAGGAAAACCAACCTTAAGTTGTTTTTTTCTTGATCTTTATTTGACCTATCACCCAAAGAAGTGTCAGTGATACGCATTTTTTCCGCACTTAAATTGGGCTGCCGGATATTAAAGTTAGTATCATTTTTATTGCCTATCATGGACGGTAATGTATTCTAATGTATTTGTACTTGAAACATATCTTAAGCCGAATCTAAACTGCCTGTTGATAAGTATACCGATAAGTTGAAGCAATCTGATGAAATAAACGAATCATGAATTTCGTATAGGAACTTAGAAGATGTGTGTTTGTGTGTATTTGACAAAAGGAAGCAAACACGTACTCAAAAAATGAAAAATAATACACGAGCTACTCATAGACTTTCGCCGGTTTAAATATGATTTTACTTGAGTGTGGTCATTTTTATCATCCTAAATGTTGTCATTTTCGGCGTCCTTTCAACTTGAAGGTAACTGACCATTTTTATTGTACAAATATTCATAAATCTCTGTACTTGTCTTTTAACATTATATATCGCGTGCGCTACATCAGATATGCAACATCTTCTTTTACTTACTGAATAACAATTCCCCAAATTTATTTGTCTTGTGTCGGAGCCCCATAACTTTGTTGCCGCCTTCTTCAGATCAAAAAAATCAGACAATGAATCTATCAATGTTGACCCAAATTTGATATAGTTGTTTCATCGGCGGTCTTGCACTTATTTCCGGGTCCTGTGCTTTTTCTATAATTCTTGAATATTGTCTTGAAAACAAGACACAGGAAAATTGGTTTTTGGTGCATCATATAATCAGATTGGAACATGTTGAAAATATTGCCCCATGGATTTAACAAACATGTCGTGCTGTTGAAACACTGTTCGTCCATTGTGTTTTTTCTCTCTTGCGTTTTCGTCAACAGTTCACTGCACGTTTTTTTTGTTTTTTTTTTCATGAGCGTACTCATGCGTGTAAAATAACTCATATGCATCATTTATTTGGAGGATGGAGGAGAAATAAAGAACTAAAGTATTGATGGGTAGAAAAAGACCCTTATTACACATATTTATTATTGTTGAAGAATCAAGCGGTTCAAACCCATGCTTTACTAACGAAAATAATAGACCGGGTACATATAAGATCGACTTTCAACCCTCTGCCTCAAATCCTGCCATCTATTTTCAGTAATATTGTTCCTTTGTTCCAAAATCACATGTTTTTAACAATGAGATCACTATCGAAGGTACGAAATAACGCATTGGCTTAAATCGATTAAACATAAAAAAAGTAGATTTCTCCTGAAAACCGGAGTGACAAGTCTTCTATTTATCTATTCATTTGTTTGTCGGTTTACTTTTTGCCACTGTTAAAATATATTAACTCAATTCCCGTTACAACCCTTGCAAAGTGACACTTAAGCTATATATTTACGAAATAATTTATTTCTTTGAGCACACACTTTTTTCGTCAAATTTTTATCGAAATTTCTGTTTCGATTTGTGATGGCAACTCGTAAATAAGACAGGTTTAGATATGATTGCTTTTGATAAGGGCTCAGAAGAATGTACTTTAATAAGGAAATCCCCTTACTGTGATATTTTTACGTAAAGGGTTACAAGTCAAGAATTATACACAAAATGACAAATATGACCCTCCAATAAAAGATCTTAACAGAGGTTGTAAAGGTGTCTCTTACCCTAGACCTCTATAATTTGCCATGCTTTAATTTAATTTAGTAATTTGCCACGGTATTAAATATATTTAATCAACTACCAACATTTCATTTGGTTTGCCCTATTCGGTTATTAAGCCAATTAAATGTAATGAAACAAGACGAACTCTTTAAACGTGTAATTTTTAATTACATAAAATGCTAGATAGAACAAAGTATAAGAATCTATTCTTGAGAATTGTTATGTCGTAGTAAATCTAAAAGATATATATATATATATATATACTGTAAATATATGCTTTAAATGGGATATATATGTGTGTTTTAAATGTGATAAAAATTAAAAGCGGCAGAACGCAAGATCGTTCAAAATAAAGTACTATAATACTTGCAGAGATCAAGTCCTGCTTAGAAGTACAAACGTGTTTATTTTATTTTGTCATAAATATCTATTTAAATCAAGCTTAAAGATATGATATATGCCTTTAAAGAAAAATTATCCGTATAAAGATTTTAAGACTAATGATGGCAATCAAAATTGGCATGTTTTACACATTCTTTTTGCACTAACGTTTGCGCCTGTCACCAATCACGCAGATCTCGCACACTATATAACGTCATAATCGTGAAGTATTTCCTGTTATTATTTCTGTTGCGCATGAACCGATATTGTGTTTGGGTCTTCAACACGGTTCCGAGCGCTGTGCTGACTGTAGGACAGTATGCAGTTGGTTAAATAATTGGCTAACTGGTGCAACCGCCGCGGCACAATTGCCATCACCATATATCATGCCCTATTGTTGCGTGCTGCCGTATAGCGTCTGAAGTTGGCTGGATTAGAGTTGGCATTACCGAGTCACATTTTTAGGACGGCCTATCTATCAAAAAAGTAAACATGTTTCAATTACTCGCGCTGATGACAGGGCTCAAGCCATCCGGCAATTTGCGACATGTATTTTCACGCGTTCGGGGCACGCAAGACCGGTAGCAAAATTTAATAGACGATGAACGCTTGAGTGATTTTACGTTTCTGGGCATCGGTTGGATAATCCATCCTTAGCATTCTTGTTGAATCAGTGCGTTTCCTTAATAGTCGGAAAAAGCTTTGTCTTATACATGGTTCGTCCGTTGAAATTAAAAAAAAATATGTAGCCTACAGTATTAACAAGGGAGTAGCAGGTGTTAATGGAAGTCGCCCAAATCTGACCCACCACAGGTCCGCAGGAAGAGATGTAAAATCAACACCCCCTCTCCCCGTGAGGCAGGATCTTGACTACTCCATAAAGTCTCTCCAACAAAGCTAATTTGGGAATTTAGAAATAAGGCAACTGCCTTGGCTGTCTCAAATTAGCTACGGTCATCCTAAAAAGCGCAAGAGCTAGATAGCCTACGTTGCTATAGGCCTACACTTTGTTTCTAAAAATCAAGCGACCTTGACATTCTTATAATGGATTGGGCAATATAATGCACTTATCTTAAGTTACGTTTTGGTGACATAGTCATTAGATATTTAGGAAATAATGCGTTTTTTATTCAGGCAGCAAAGAAAAATATTCTGATGTAAAAAAAGGGTCGTTCATTGGATCTTGGCGTTAAAGTATTCAAGTAACGAATTTTCCTGGCATCAGTAGGCCTACATTAAGGGGATTTGTACCTTGATAAGTAGACACAAAACTGTTACCACCCACAAATGATGAATAAAATACATGTATTGTCATACATCATTCGTAGATTAGACTTTTCTAAAATTCTATTTGCTTAAAAAAGCTTTTTGGAATAACATTCACTTTTATAGTTTTTTGTCCATCAGTTATTTTTAGTCATCAATATAAACTGTGCGAATTAGTTTTATCAATAAAAACATGCATATGGAATTATTAAAGCATAAAGTAAAATTCCCGCTTCATTAAATCTACGAAACGTTTATTAACACTCCGATAATAAGCTAATAAAAGAGGATACTCGGTTTCAAAAAGAAATCTTGTAACAGTTTGACTTACATCACACTTCCACTGAGAGAGGCGATTACTGACTAAGAAGTAGTTTTTATCTGGACATTTTCGCGAATATGACCAGGTTTTCTTTTCAAGACGTTTGTTACTTATATGTGCTGATATTTGTTGCACATTTTTTTGCTTTTTTTCCACAGTGAAATCGCCGTGATTATGACTTGATGCGCCTTTCGGATCATTGTTCCTTTATTTATTTTTTAGCATCAAAAGCTTTGGTTTTTACTTGATTGAATGCTTTTAAAATCTGGGTATTGCACCATTGCTGAAACGAGAGAGAGAGAGAGAGAGATGAATCTTCCAGACCTACAGCGAGCTTATATTAGTCGTAGATACTAATGTGCCTTTTAGCTGTTGGAGGCCATACTTTGAAATAGTCACTAAAGCCTATATTTCACACTATAGTGACAAAAATAATTTGGTGATATAAATAAGTACCTAATAAGATGAAAAGAAAATTGCCATTTAATAAGTCCCGATGAGGACGTGGTAATTGTACGGCCTGCAGTCAGGCATTCTACTAGTTGTGAATCTTTTTAACTGTGTTTTATTGTGTGTGGTGTCAAATGATGTTACTGCTGAACTAAAATATTCCCACAGAAGTCCCTCAGGATTTTATAATTCTATTTTTATCAAGGTACTCTTGGACTATCAAATCGCAATAAAAAAACAGATAATTTCTTCATGTTGCACCTGAATGGTTAACAATCCGTTCAATGCGGTTTTTTATGCTCGAAAATTAATGTTATGTTATTCAATATTTTTAACTTTGATAAGTGACAGAATGCAGATGAATCTAACGCACTCTTCTTTCGTGTTAAAATAAGTATGTCTGCATCTCGTCGACGTTATCTTTTAACATTTTTTATCATGTCTAGAAAGGAGACAAAATTAACGGTGATATAAATAATGCTTTAATGCTTTAATGCTTAAATAATGCTTTAATGCCCAAAATCCATTGCAAGTTGCATATGTTGCCAGTGCTACAGTGCCAGTCAACAAGCTATGTTATACGAGAGAGAGAGAGAGAGAGAGACGGGGGAGTAGGGGTAACAAATGTGACTGACCTACGGCTCGCTATTTTTTCTTTTTTTCGGATATCATACAGAAACGTAATTAAGAGTATTTGTATTAACAGTCATGTACAAACATTTTGTCATTTTATGTGAAAAATGAAAGAGTTACCTTAAGAACTGCTCATTTTATTTCTACAATTGTCCATGTATACAAAAGTTACCTGAATTGTGTCAACACATTGACAAGCACAAATAAAACATTTAACAAAACTCATATTTATCCTTCTTGTATGTAGGGGTGAAACGAACGGTTCTATGATCCGCATAGATCACGTTTGGATATACTCATCAAGCAAACGCATAAATTACACGAAATTGATTATAAACAGTGTTTTTCTATTGAAATAGACCACTTTCAGGAATTCCTGCAAACATAGGGTTGAAAAAAAGCAGTCATTATACTGCATTTGTTGAAAATGTAATTTGTCTTATCTAGACGACAGTCTACTAAAATAATCGTTTCAATTTTCGTAATTGGTGGAAGCATTTTCTGAAAAATGGCCTTTTTAAGTGCCCTTTCAATTACAACATGCTCAGCGAATAATAGTTTTCATTTTACTTGCGTTTGACTTGATTATATACAGCCCAGAAGGGCTTTCACAACATCAACCCCTTAACATAAATTCAATACAATAGTTATTCCTTTGAATAATACAACAAATCGGTTTAATGAACTTCCTTGATAAAACCAAACAACAAGGAAAACAGTTAGCAGTTCTAAATTTAAGATTTGAAGTTAGTCATTTGATTAGTTAGTCAGTTGGTTACATGCATGTCATAGAAGGTTTTGAGGTTTTTGTAATATCTTCCTTAATAAAGAAAATAAGATATGGACGTTGTTCAGTGGCGAAATGCATACTATACACATTTCAAAAGGGCATATCTTTATGACTAAATATCCTGCAAAGCTATTTCTCCTCATTCAGACCATTAAAACGTTTTTAAAAACCCTCAAATAAAATATGTTGACATTTCCTTGTGAAATGTCAGGAAGACATGGTGGTTTTAATGACTCATTATTGGTTTAGAAATAAGTTACATAATTCGAAGTAGAGCCACATAATAAATCCAAATGCAGGGCGGGTGCAGCAATGAATAGGAAAAAATGCGTGTTTTCCGAGGAAAAATGGACTTGCAGCGAAAAAACCGAACAGAATACTTTTAAAATAAGAAGGTGAAGTGTGTTAGGTGAGACCGTATCTCAACCGACTCTATCATCATTTTCATGGACGAGATCAATACCTTCTTTTATTTAGTTTCTATTTCCCACGATTCTGACATTTGAGAAGTTTGATAATTGTAAGCTTACTGTAAGCTTGCGTTAATTCGACATTCTCTGTGAGGATTACAGCACATTCCAGTAGTGCCGTTTTACGCAGCTTTTCGTGTATTATCATGGTTTAAACAAATTAAATTAAAAACGCATCTATACCAATAATTACTCCGGAACTTACATTTATTGAATAGCAGTACATGGAACACATTTATTCCTTTTAAACATTACACTGAAATTGACCCCAAAAAAGTTTTTGTTTTTTTAATATTAAACTCTTGATAAATTTTTTTAAAGCGTTTTTAAGCTGAAACATGATCACGCATCAAATTTCATCGATATTTTTTAAGAATGCACACAAGTCTTAAGCTCAGGTGCTTTATATCAATTATTGTTGATTTTAGTAGATGCGTTTTCAATTCATTTAATTTTTTTTAATAAGATAAACACAGTGATCATAATGAATTCTTTTCATGATTTGAAAACGGATCCACTTATATCACATACCAAAACAAATAGTATTACTCAGTATAATGTTTATTCATAATTATATTCCAGACTGAGCTGGTGAGAGTATAGCGCGAAATAATACATATTTATACATATTACGTCAAGGCTGTATCTTGTCCCCAATTCTCTTCCTTGTAACCATCGACTGGGTCATGAGAAAAACAACATCCGACAAACCCAGAGGCATCCAATGGACTCTTCTATCCCAGCTAGAAGACCTTGACTTTGCTGAAGACCTTGCCCTCCTGTCCCCCAAACACAGCCATCTCCAGGAGAAGACTGACCGTCTGAGTAGCTTTGCTGCACAAGCGGGACTTGCCATCAGCACCACCAAAACCCAGGTCATGTGCATTAACAACAGTACGACAGCACCTATCACCGTCAGTGGGAAACCACTTGAGTCTGTCGATGACTTCACATATCTGGGCAGTCTAATCAGCAAAGACAACGGGGCTCAGAAGGACATCAGGGCAAGACTTGGCAAGGCCCAGAGTTCATTCACTAGACTCCGCACAATCTGGAAGTCAGAGCAGTACAGCTTACACACCAAAGTCCATCTTTACAACAGCAATGTGAAGTCTGTTCTGCTCTACGGGTCTGAATGTTGGAGAGTTACAAAGTCTGACATGAGCAGAGCAGAGTCCTTCCATAACAGGTGTCTCCGCAGGATCTGCCGCATATTCTGGCCAAATAAGATCTCCAATCATGACCTGTACATACTGACAGGGAGCCAGAGTATTGTAGGGCAGATCAAGCGACGGCGATTTAAATGGCTCGGCCATGTACTTAGGATGGACGAGAACAGAGTACCAAAGGTAGCTCGGAGATGGACACCACCCGGAAAAAGAAAGAGAGGAAGGCCCAAGACCACCTGGCGCCGAACAATGATGGCAGAGCTGAGGGAGGGGGACCTTACATGGGGACAGGCCCAGCACGTAGCCAGAGACAGGGCCAAGTGGAAAGAAGTGACTGTGGCCTTATGTCCCACGCGGGACGAAGAGCAATGATGATGATGATACATATTACACTAACAGTGACACAAATATACAATTTATCAAAATTTTAATTTCTAGTTAACTGAAACAATCCTTGGCATGAAAGAATTATTCAGAATTGTTATTGGATGGAAGATAAATAAACGATATATTGCTTATCAATCTTTGTATTTGCCAATATTACTTCACAAAGAACATTAATCTCCACTAACATAAAGAATCCTAGTGTCTACATTAGCCAAAAAGATACATTCCAGCAGACAGCAATTTTTTACAGTAAATTATACACATTTCTACGCAGTATACATAAAAATTAATTCAGGAACTGTACTCATAATTATGATAATATCTTTTACAAAAGTAATGGAGTTCCCCCCCCCCAAGTTTAATTACAACAAAATAAAACATACAGTTAAAAGGCTGATATTTGAAAAAATCCAAAGGAAATCTTTAATGCAATACATCAATTCCCATTCACTCCTTATTTTTTTTTTACCTGATTATCCAGCCAAATCTTATTTTCCTAGAGAAAGAGAGATCAATTTCTCTCCTCCCCATTAATTATTGCTGCACCAGTGCCTACATTTGGATTCAAGATTCTTATTTTTTCTAATTAAATAATGCAGTTCTTAACAAATCACAAATAACTTCTTGAAATGTCTTCCTGACATTTCAGAGGGAAATATCGGCATCATGTACTTTGGTTAGGGGGTTTATCGTTTCTAAGATCTGAAGTGGAAAAGGAAGTCTGCAGGAAATAAACATAAAGATGCGTAAAGAATATTAAACTATCCTAGTTTTCTGCAACATTTGAAAATGTAACACAGTGACATTTTCAATGAAAGCGAATTGCACTTCACATTCTAATTCCTCATAAAAAAACATAGTATAATTCAACAAATTTACACACAATAGCTTCCACAACATGGTATTGTCTTCAGCACATAGATTTTTGAGTTTATGGCTTTTAATAAAATTTTCTTCTTTCAGGCTGCAGCAGATAATCTTTCTGGCTGTTTTTGTCATACTAGGCAGTGTTCAAAGTTAGAAGCAGTGTCACTACATGTAACAACTTCTTTCATGGCAGACTCTACCAATGTTTGACTGACAGAGTCAGCCACAGTGTTGGCAAGGAAGGGAGATATCATCCAGTAATGAGGCAGCCTGGGCATCGAGTTTCTGGCATCACCTTTTGCAGCCTGTATCCAGTCGATAATAATTTTCAGTTTGGATGGGGCATCGTTCCATGAATGCTACTAAGTGGACTTAGGCACAATTTGTGTCTAAATCATAAAGAATCTAGGCAGTCTTCAGTAGTGTACAAAATTAGGAGTTGTGTATCTCAAAACTTACAACTTCTTTCATGGAGGATTCTACCAATGTTTGAACAACAGACGCATCCCAGTCTTGGCAAGGGAGATGTCATCCAGTGATGGGGCAGCCAGAGCATTGAGTTTCTTTCATCGCATTTTGCAGCCTATATCCAGTCGATAATAATTTTCAGTTAGGCTGGGGCATCGTTCCATGCATGCCACTAAGTGCACTTATTAGAACAAGATGAGTCTAAGGGTGCATTCCCAGAGATTTAGATCGATCCAGAGATTAAGATTTAGATCTACCCAACTCCCTGGGGGTTCAAGCTAAATTGCAGTTAGCCGAGCGCGCACCAGTAGGCAGGACAGACATGTTTAAGCTGGCTAAGCTGACAGTAATCTAGTGAGACTCCCCACAGGGATAGATCGATCTAAAATCTATGGAAATGGAGTCTTAATCACTCTGAGAGATTCAGCACTACCTGATTACCATTTTGCCTTTGTAACGTAAATACTAATACCATTTTGATGACAAGAAGTACATGTATGATTTCTAAAAAAACTAGTCGGTGGAAATATTCAACACTTACATACCTTAACACAAAACAAATCCTGTAAGATCATTTGATTCATTTTCTCAAAGGAAGAGGTGTATTGTATAAAGAATAAACATTTGTCTTCCAAATTTTAGGGCTCCATTGATTTCAAGAGATTTCTATTAAAGCTATGTAAAAAATATGCGTTTCCTCAAGGTGAACATTGGAGCAGGACTCTGCTTATATCTGCCATCTCGAAGTTCTGCATTTGCCTTCCCAACCTCTTCATTTACACGCGTCATTATGCTAACAAGGTCATACCTAGGTCATAAG
Organism: Lingula anatina; assembly: GCF_001039355.2. The sequence goes on from NW_019774291.1 coordinate 443,249, forward strand.
AAAAAATAAATCATATTTTCTGCATATTTAGAATCTATGTATTTTGTACATGATTAAGCTTACTTTTTCTCTTTCAAAATCAATACATTTTTTCATATTTTACATTATGATAATTTTAAAAGACTTGTCTTAAAATGTGTTTACAAAACGAGTGATTTTTCTAAAATTAAACTACCTCTGCCTATAGAAAAAAGCTGTAAAATACATAAAATTCAACAAATCAAAATGAAAAGCATCATAAATATATTTACCTTTCTCCATATCTATCCAGCATTTCCACCAGTTTTGTGATGTACCATGAGCCATGGGTCCTGCTCCTGTAGGAAACAAAGCCTGGGATGGTGGCATAGCCCATCAGGAAGTCCGCCTCATTAGGAATGGTCTCCTGTTCACCGGGGGCATCCTCTTCCACCTGCTGCCTGCCTGGCATGGCACTATCCATTTCCAGCGGAGACCCTGATAGCAGGCAGACAAACAAACATTTGTACTGAGGTTATGTTACTGGCAATTTGAGCATTTTACAAGATTTTACAGAACAACAAAGTGTCATGAGAACTATGTATAAAGCTGGTACTGGAACTTATGTAAGCAACTGACCAACATCAGGGACGGATCCAGACATATTTTCTGACAGTCTTCCAAATTATCTTTATTGGTCCATCCTTCATTTTTGACCGTCTTCCGACAGAAAAAAATTAGATACCCGTCAATGTAAACTTGAAAATCTGACCGTCTTCCGGAAGACTCAAAAGACGGCCTCAATCCGCCCCTGAACATTATGGTCTCAACCTGGGACATTTCGCTAGGTAATGACCTGGATGGACTGGTCACTTGATCTATTGTCATATGGCATAAGTAACAGTCTCCACCGCCCCATCCCATATGTGCTCAAAGTTTAACTCCAGGCCTCCTTTCTTGTTGAGTTTTGGGCTTTCTGCCTACTCCCAGATAGCTTCTTTGATGTCATGTTTCTATTCTAAAGACTATTGCTAGTCTTATGACAATAGATCAGGTGACTAGTTGGCTGTCAGTTAGATTGGTCATTTGCTAATGTAAGTTACACTATGATCAGAGTTATACACAGTTCTCATTCTAATTCTACTCGAAGACTCAAAACATTCACTCATTCAGCAAAGCTTTATCCTACCTTCCTGCTTGTCTTTGCCTTGGCAAGCCTGGATAAAGAAGAGTTTTGGTTTGCCTGCTAATGAGGTGCACAGATTGGCCTTAAAACAGTTGGTAATATCCTTGATTAGCACCAGCCTTCCATTTACACCATACACACTCCCTGGGCAAAGAAAATTTGGTGATTAATAAAAAGATATAATAATAATAATAATAATAATAATAATAATAATAATAATAATTATATATATATATATATATATATATATATATATATATATATATATAATATACACAAATAAGTAATACTCTAAAACAAAATATTAGTTATATTTAATATGGATTTAATGATGCCGCAACTTAACATTTTGATATTCTAAATGTCACCTTACGATCACCATGCTTTGCTCAGGCTCAATGGAAGTTGACCAAAAAGAGATAATTTCTTAAATTAAAGAAAATGTATTAAAATGGATAACAGCAAAAATTTGAAATACAGGGTACCATGTTATTACTAGAATGTGCTCCAATACCAATACCTTTTTTGAATACTGTGAAGACAATGACTGGGTTCCCAAAAATTTAGACCAATCTATCTGGATCAACTTAACTCCCTGGTGTTCACGCTAAACTGCTGTCAGGTTCTGGGAGCCGAGCATGCACAAAAGTTAATTACCCCTTTACAGCTTTTAGTAGGCGGGACAGACATTTAAGCCAGTTAAGCTGACAGCAATCTAGAGAGACTCCCCAGGAGGATAGATCGATCTAAATATCTGTGGGAATGGTCTTAAAGATACACTTACCTAATTGACCATGACTGAGGATGCAGCAAACAAAACAGTCATAAGTGCTGTGGTCAATGTTGTAAGCAGCATCAACCATGGTTCTTGTTATTTCTTGGTCTGTTAGGTCTTTATACACTTTTACTGTGAATTTCAGCTTGCTAAACACATAATGCAGATTACCTGGTGAGAGAAATCAAAATGTATTTCTTGTGTCAAAACTGAACATAAGGCATAAGAAAGCATACTACTGCACATATAGTACATTCACCTGTTACTGACAGTAATCATTGCCAAGTACACATTACTGTATATAATTACCATAGCACATTATAACAATTGTACAAATACCATAAGCAATATGTAAATTGGTACTTTTTGAGAACATCTTTTACAATATTCTTGTAGGGTAGAATTTTGCAGTTACTGTAAAGATTCCTACCACAGTCAACATCTGTGCCTGTTCTATCAGGCATCTTCTTGCTGGCTTGGTCACCTTCAATTTTATAAAATTTCTCATTATTGATGATGAAGCACATACCTGTAAAACAAAAAAATATATATATGTATGTAGTATAAAAAACCACACAAAACAAAATACCCCATCCAAATATAATACAATCTTGTAGGGAAATGGAATTCCATTTCTGTAAATAAAAATAAAATCACTCAGCAATATATATTTTTTACAGATTTTCATATTATTGAAAATAACTTACTTCTATTGATGCAGATATTCAAGCTAAAATCATTTCATCTATCAAGGTAGCTATATTAATGTGCATGTAAGATTAAAACAGCGAACAGAAACCAAATTCCACTGATATTCCATCTAAATCTCACCCCTTGGATTACTGTCCATTTTATAGGAAGGTAAGTCCATGTGATCATCTCGTATTGTAATCCTTTCAAGCCTCTGTGCAACATGTTGTGCATCTAACAAAATGTAACAAAAAAACAAATATACATATATATATATATATTTTCATAAAAGTATCATTCATCTTAACATGATGACTTGGAAAAAAGCGTGAAGATCTGGATGGGTCAATTTGACTATTTTACCCCCGTCACACTAGAGGCAGAATGAGCAAGAATGCCGTTGGAAAGACAATTCTTTCTGAGTTCCTGGATATTCGAAGAGCATTCTAAAAATTCCTAGTACATTCCAAATATTTTTACACATTTTTGTGGCCAGTCTGAATGTTTTGTTTAAAACTTTTGAAGTGCATTCCAAGCGGAAAATTTTCGAATGGCATTTGAATAGTATTCTAACTGCACCATGACTGCATTCTAAATAATTTCACGGCATTCCAAAAGCATTTGAAACATTCTGATCATATTTGAAAGCTAGAATAAGCCATAATGCAACTCAAATGCATCTCGATCCTATTTCAGCCAGCAATTGAACTACACTCGTACGGCATTCGAAGTGTATTCTAAATATTCTGACTGCATTCTGACAGCATTAATGATATTCCTAGTTTTTCAACTACATTTGAGCTGCATTTGAGAGCTAATACAGCCGAAATATGCACAAATCATTCCAGGCAGATTCAAGTGCATTCTGAGTATTCCAACGGCATTCTTACAAGAATTTAGGTCAATTTGAAATTTCTTTCCGAATGTAGTAAGAATTTAAAAATTTTAGCCATTCCGGCTGGTTCTGCTTGATTCCTGCTGATTCCAAATAAGTGCCATGGGGGCTTTAGATTCTTTTAGTAGCTAAGACATGGATGCAGTGGTTGCCTAAGCAGGACATTCTAATAGCATATATCACAGGTAAGTGAAAGTGTTGCCCATGTCACATAATCTTCATTTTCTAGCTCTGCATCACAACTGTATCATATACACTCATGAATTTGGATCCTGGGGTTCTTTTGGTTCAACCTCCTACCTGCATGTCCTGCCTTGGGATTGTAGAACTGATCCCTGGCCTCCGTTGCTTCTTGATCGTGCACTGCAATATTAGGTTCTGAAGCTGTATCTCCTACAAATCACAAAATACAGGTTACACTGAAACTGATTTTATAAAAGATGTTCAGGAATACGTACAGGATTTTGCAGCAAAACTATTGAAATAAACAGAAATAACAGAATGCTTCAGTATCTTTTTTCCTTTTTTTTAAAAAAAGCTTTGTGCTAAAAAAAGCACATGTGTATGGTCTGTTCTGTTTTTCCAAAGAATGTCTTAGTAATTAGTGAAATTAAAGCAATGTGTACTGGGTATATTACAACTTACCCTGTCCTACTAGCTGCCTTCTATTATTGTCAGTGTTCTGTGGTGTTTGCTGCGACCTGCCTGGGGGTGGGGGATTGGGCCTTAATACTGGCTCTGGCCTCTTGGGCATCATGGGTACTTTTGGGGGCACCACCACTGGCTCCCTCCTTTTAAGGTCAATCACATTTCCATGGCGACTTAGTGCTGAAAGTGAATAAAACTGGCTAAATATGTCATATTGTGCCGCTGCTGTACATATTTCTAATGAGCACATGCCACATATCAACAGACACATAATGTACATGTACAATAATGATTATAATACATTGAAAACTTATATGATACCAAGCATGCCATTAAAAGAATCTTTTTGGCAAATAGCTCTTCTTAATATATTTATTCCTGACTGACAATTTTGGCCAGGCAAAATGGATAGATTAAGTTGGTAAAAGAGCATAACATATCTTTTTCTGTCTGGTCTAAATAAAAAGATATGATTATGAACAGACTAATAAATAAAATAACTGACTTTTATAAGAATCAATCTTTGTCAGCAAATCCTTCCTGTCTATGCATTGAACCATCTCCACTAGAACATCAAGGTCATCTGGGGTCAGCAAATTCTGCTGTTCCAAAGCTACAAATAATGTCTGTAGATCCTTGGCATTTTCTGTCTTGTATCTAGGAACATGTGCTTGAGCAATAAACTTCATGGATTCTACTTCACTTTTAGATACATCTTCTGCAATGTCATGCAGTAGAACCCTGTAACAAAGCACAGATATAATAGAACTGTGTTGCCATTTGATAATTAGGTAAGGTGGTTGTCTTAGGCTGTGTTCAGATTAAAAGTTATCTGTCCAGCAGGATCGATCTGGAATAAAACAGCAAATTCAACAAAGAATCATCAAAGATGATATGAGCAATCTGATTGTCAATCACCTATCACTCCTAGTTTGTAGTTAACTGCAAGCAGATATCCAATATAATTCCTTGCTGAAAGCATGTGATATGCCATCCCAAGGTATCAAATTCAGTCTCACCATCTAGGGAAGCAGTGAAACTTCCCAGTACACTGAAATGCTAACCAATGTGCAGAGGCCACTGCTCTAATAAGAGTTTTAACATAGGAAACTTAAAGTTGTTTGACATGAATCCATGTTTTACCACTGGAAAGCTTTAGTTTTTTAATTGTTTACACTAGTGGACTAGATTTGATCTTAAAGTGCAATTTAAGATCACAAGTGATCTTACACCATCTTAATCATTACAGTACAGCAGTAGTCTTAAAATGGACTGAATCTGCTTTTAAGATCAAAAATGATCTAACATCTACTTAAGTGGTCAAGCAGTTTCCTCCCATCACAATGAGGGATACCTCCCCTCACAATAGAGGACACCTCTGATCACAATAGGAGAATGTGTAAGAGGAGACAACTTAATTGGGTGTCAGATCAGAAATGGTCTTTCTCATGTTTTAAGATCATGTAAGACTATTTGTGATCTTAAATTGCACTTTAAGGCCAAATCAAGCCCACTAGTGTTAACAGTCTGCATCTATTTATGTACCCACCTAAATGGACTCAGTTGTTCTCCATGCTGCTCTATTTTATTTTTCATATCACGTAGTGAGAATCCCATTTGCTTCAACAAGTCTGCTCTTTGTATCCTAAAAAGACATTCCTCTAATAGTTTCAAATTATTTGGGCTTAGCAACCCTTTATATTCTAACTCTGTGAACAGTGCTAAACCTCTGTTGATTTTCTCTAGTTTTGAGTGTGGCAGTACATCACGGCAGAGGAATTTGATGGCATTTAAGTCCCGTGAAACAAGTTGTTCATCCACTTTCTTGAGCAACATTCGGAAATATGAAGCTTGGGCTGGCTGTACTGCATCTGTTTCAATCATTGTGGAAGAAGTGTTGATTTTAAGGTTTAAAACATAATGCTTCCAGTCCTACAACTTCCAAACCTGAAAAAAAGTAAATGTAAATAATGATGATAATAATAGCAATTATAATAATAATAGCATGGCTATCTCGATGTAAAAATACTTAATGACTTTAAAATGTAAATAGCATCATTCACCTCCAAGGGTAACCCCACCTACAAGTGCACTGAAATTTTAAAGTGATAGGTCAATCATTCCCCAAATTTCAAGGGGTGTGAAAAATTAGAATCATCCCTCTCCTCCAATTTTATATGCCTTGGGTGGGTTGTCCTTTTTTTTTTTTGAAAAGTTTAATGCTATCGTCCCCTATTCAATGCCAAAAAATGCCAACTTAGTTTAGTGTCCAATGTCTTCTAGAAATGGGAAGTGCATGAACAAGTATAGGTATCTACTATGTGTTTGGTGTCTCACTGATCTACAGATACAGAGTACATTGTGACAGACATATTAAATATTGGATTCTCACCTTTATGCCCTATGCAAATCAAATTCTGCCTTGCTAGACAATATTTTTAGGTACTATTATAACTTTCTAATTCCAGGACAATTACATGTATAAAATAGGGCCCTGTTGGGTTTCTTCTTTACCAGTGAAAGCCACTTTTTATTTTGGAAATTCCCCGAGATGTGTAAAACATTCATATTATTTAGCATGATCCACGAAGCACCCTATTCCCATGACTCATGAATGCAGCTTTTTGTTTCTTGTCCTTTGTGAATACTCAGTGATTTGTGATTTTCAACTCCCAGGACTCACATTATCAATGAAATATGAATAAAGTTTTCTTTACTGTCATTTGTGATTTGATGATCGCTACATCCCTCCAATGGGACCCTCATGAAACAAACACCGTTTCAGACATATAATAAGTAAATGAAAGAAACCTACCAGTACTGTGTAGCTAACACCACTACATCAAGGAGTTTCTGTTGAAACTCCTTGATAACTGTACATGTAGTAAGACTACTAGTACAATGAACTATTGTAGCATATTTATAAACTTACATATATGCTGAATCATGTCAATAATCCATCTTTTAAAACCCTTCTGTTCAATTAGCAGATATTGCTAAAATTTTGTTCCAATGTAGTACACTAGTACTTGTAAGAATTTTAAGTGACAATTAACTGTAGAATTCGGTAGAATTCATACCAGTACATGTAATTATTGATACTGTACTAATAGAAAAATCCGTAGCTACCCCTTATGTTGTGTTAGCATTTTGGAATATGGTTACTTCTCCTCTGGAATTTTCAAAGTGAAAAATACCATAATGGAAACTGGAGTTTCCCTTGTCATTTCAACATTCCAGACATGAATCATCGTGTAAACTTGAAAAGTTCCTATTTCCCTGTACCAATAGGCTTCCTTTCTTTGAAATATTGATCAAGTTTTTAAAAACCTCTCTGTATTAATATCTAGACGTTCTTACCTGTTCTTCAATCGAACTAAAAAATACAAAGTCAAATCAAATTAACAAGACCTTGTTCCAAGTTAAGACATAGTTTTAGAAAGAAAAATATCATGGGGAATTCCCTCGGTATCACACTTTCAAATATGGAAGTATAGAATGAAACACTCGGCATCGAGACTCTTGTTTGGATAAACTGGGCATATATATTGATGACGTCATGAAAATATGCGCAGAAGCTACACGGCCATTTTGTGTTGACTAACGCATCTCATCTCGTTGATACAACCACGGTAAAAAGTGGTCAGCGTCATTGTAAAAGCAATTGACAGCTATGGGTGGATCTGCGACACCCGAGGTTCCGGATTACCGAAGATATAAAGCAGACCATGGTATAAAGGAACTACAAGCCCACGAGGCAAGACTTGCAAAAATGGGTTTGAAAGATCCATGGGTCAGGTAATGTTAACAGGTAAAGGAGTAATTGCTCCTTTCTCTGAGCAGCGATCACTTCGTAAGCATCTTTGTGGGATATCTACTAATGTTCAAGTGGGATTTAAAAATGAAGAATGGGATGGTGTAGCATAGGGCATTTAAATGTGAGATAATGCACTGTCACCTTGAAGGCTTCATCACTTCACTTCGTTTTGTTCTTAAGACAAGAATACATCATGAATTCAGTAAGTGAAAGGTTTTAGGAAACCTATAATCATATTTGAATCATCATTTGGGTCAGGTTTTTGCAAATAAAATCCAGGGCATTGGTCCAGTATTTTTGGATTGATCTTAAGACCAGCATGGGTTCTAAGGATGAAGCTGATGGGATTTGAGTTAGCTATTTAAATCGATTTTATGAGGCGATTTTATGAAATTTGATTGAAAATACTCAACTATTTTTTAGTATTTTTTTTTAATATGTTAGACTTATAGAGTGGCATTCTTAAGTTGCTTATATCTGTGGTTTTAAGGTTTTATTATAATTGATCAATGTGACAGCCAAGCGTGGGTGGCCTGGGGGAAGACTGCAAAATACATGTAATAAGATAAATATGATGTGAAGAAAGCAGCAGTTAGCCTGTCTCAAGTGACAACTGCTTTAATTGAACATGTCTTTATAACCTCTACCAAGGAGGTTATGTCTTTGGTTCCATTTGCTTTTTTGTTAGACTGTCTGTCTGTTGGATATTGCAAACAGACAAACGAACAAACTAATGGAACCAAAAACATAACCTCCATGGTTGAGGTAATTAAAAAATAATAACGAGAATGGCCATGCCTTGGTAGAGGTCAGCACTTTTTTTGTGTTTTACTAGCTATTTGTTTTGTGGATCTAAAAGTACCCTTGTGCCTCTTTCTCTCTCTCAATCTGTTTATCAATCTCTCAACCAATTTTTTAGTAAGAGTTAATTGCAGAATGCTTTGTTTGCTTTCAGAAATGAGATATGGCGATATCACAAAGCGAAACACTCTCCAATGAGATGGCACATGGCTGTTCCTATTTTGCTGGGTTGTGTTCTAACGACAGCGTTCATAAAAACTCAGGAATATTTGGGATTCAGGAAGTCACATGATGACCATCACTAAGCTTTATGAAAACTTAAGAAATGTCACGCTTTGTCCAATACATTCATTGGAAATATGCTTGATGTGGTATGTGGAAATCACCATGGTAACTATGTTCTTGTAGATTATATCACAAAGTGTGAAATCGGATACAACAGATAAGCAGAAGGACACATGTAGATTGTAGAACAATGCATGGAGGAAAGTTACAGGATTATGTTGCCCATGAAGTTAATCATTGTATGACTTGTTTGATGTATAAACTGGAATTGTTAAATAATAAAATGTTTTGTTAAAAAGAACTTATGTTTTATTTTGTTTCAAAGGGAATTTGTTCAGTAATGAAAGTGATACATCATACTCATCATCAATGCTAGCTGAAGATCTACAGTACCACAGGGTTCATACAGCCTTAAATAGTGCTTGGATTTAGCCGTCTTGAAGTCGGCTTGTGACCTTGAGAAGTATTTGGAATTGCAATTAGCCTTGAAAAGCATTTGAATTTGATCACTAAGCAATTTGTCAGAAATTATTTCAAATCTTGTCATTTTAACCTGAATGTAGACAATAACTATCAGAAGGGGAGAATACCCTTTTTGAACAACATTTAATTGTATTCTTTTAATGTTTCAACATTGATGTGTTGCTCTCATTTGCTTTCATGAATTCCTTGAAAAGCATGTGAATTACAGCCTCAAAAGTCCTTAAATTTGTTCTTAGTTTCCCTGCACAAACCCTGGACCAAGTGGTGAAAAAATAAGCCCCACACCTAAGTTAAAATTTTTTTTAAATCAAAGACTTGAGTGAAGTGTATTTTGTGAATGATAAGCAATTAAGCATTATAATATATATTGGCAGACTGAAATGATGAAAAAATTTTTGAAATGAAATGGTCTTTGATTAAAGAATAGATATTTTGAAGACATTTTAATGCTTGGATATCCTCATGAAGTCAAACATTTTCCTCTAAACCAAACCGAATGCCACCATATAGTTTCAAATAATATAGCTTAAAGATACAAAGGGCATTGTTCATATTTCCAAATTATATTATAAGATATTTTCTGCTTTCTTGTGCTATAAATGAAACATTTCAAACTAAATTTAATTAAAAATGGTATAAAATGTGGAATCCAAGCAATGGTTTGTGAAAAGAGTAAAATTTTCTCTTTTAAGAAAATAGCAAATCTCAGATAAGGTACCCTTAACTGTGCTTTTCCTAAATATAATGATGAAGCTGTTACAAAAGGGGTTTTTGCATGGACCGTTTGGGCACACAATGAGTGGGCAAAAAACAATTGTGTTAAATTTGCAACACAACCTCATATGCTTTAAACCTTTTTTTATTTGTAATATAAAGAAATAAGGGGAATAGTTTCAGCGAAACAATTACATTTGTGTGCAGTCGTCTCAGTACAATAAAAAAAAAACATTCCTTATTTATCACTTAATTTATAAATCCAACAACAAAATGCAATAGAAAAGGCTTGCCTTTACAGTATTTCTTTTAAGAAATTTTCATATACCATTTGGAAGGAATATCATTTAGACTTACCAATGTATGAATGCACTCAAATACTTCAAATTTATTCAATTAAGTACTAATATTTTAGTTGCTTAAACACATCTTCAAAAAATTATGAAAATGTGAACTGCCAAGAATACATTCACACTAAGCCAAACCACAAGAATTGCCTCTTTCCCTACCTTAGCCATAGCTAAGCTGAAGAAGGCAAGGACCTTACTTTGTCTTACACTTCCAGATTCCTAGCATCACTAACACAATTCCAATGCCTTAGTGTCACACAGATAAGGCATTCACATTTGGTTTTACTCAAAACATTTTTGTCCAAAAATGCAAATCCAAGGAATTTAAATACATAGCTTCTTCCATGCAAACTTCCACAAATCTGATAGCTGTCATATAAATATAAAACAGTGTCAATAGCAAAAACATCTGAAATTTAAAATATCTATCATCTCAATGAAAAATTTACTTCTACAGTTCCAAGCTGTGGAAACTAAAGGGATTGTCCAAACACAAAAAGAAAATACTTCTTTAAGAGGGGAATAGAAGGTAGTTCAGGTGATTTCATAAAAGAAGTGATATTTAAATTGGCAAAACAAGCCATGTGTTACATTAAAGTTCTTTCATCCAATTTTGAAATCCAAAGCCATTATCCTTTTCAACCAAACTAAAATCTATGGAACTATATAAAAGATCCATTATCTACATAATTCACCACCAATATTCATTAATAGTAATTACATGCATGTTAACAAGAAAAATATTCTTTATGTAAAGAACACATAGTATCATCTCATGAAGCATATATCACACACTGGCAGCCACAGAAGCATTACTTGGAATATTACGTATTGTTGTCATTTTTGAGATGCAGAGCGTCAAGTAAAATAAAACCTTCAGAAAGTAAGAAATAAAGGATTAAAAAATAAACCTTTTATTGCTAAAGGATAGCAAAAATAGGAAACAAAAATGGTCTCCCAACAACCCTTAAGACATCCAGTTCACCACGTCTTTATTACCTTGAAGTAAAACATACAATACCACTGCAACAACAAGCATTTTATTCTAGCTTGTAAGCACATGCTACAGCTTACAAACAAGTATTTACAAGCTGTAACCAGCTTAACAGTTAAACATCTACAAAGGTATCCACAAGCTATTTTCCAGCATATTCTCCATTATCTTACTTTTTTTTTAATCAGTAAGAAATGGCTAATTATTTTGTTAACATTAAAGTAGGAAAATGATCAGAGGTTTTTAAGGGAAAAAATAAAAATATCTCCAAAATTAAGAAAAAAGAAATAGGAACTTGACGCCCTGCTTGTGACAAATCTTCAAAAATTCATTTTTGAAGATGGAAACAGGATCCCAAAGTTCTTTGTGGTGAGTAGAAAAAAAACAAAAAAACAAAAAAAAAACTGATCTCAAATTTTTGCAAAATAAAGCAACTAGTGCATAATTACTGTGCACCTTGTGACCTTAAAATGTTTTTTTTAACCAAGACATAAGTTGTTTATAATGTAAGCTTGACCACATCTTGCTTTTTATCACACTTCGAATAATAATCCTCTGCATGTTTTCATTACTCTCTGGTAATGGGGGGAAAACAACCTAGAGGTGTCTAATCTGTCTCCTGAGTATTTTCCTCTGATTTTATAACCTTTTCTGTTTGCTCTTGTTCACCTTCACAGTCAACAGGCTGTTTATTATCATCATCACCCAGGTGATGACTGGTAAGGTCCGATGTTTTTTCATCTTGCATATTGCTGCTTAAACTTCCCTGTTCTTGCTGTTGCAATGCCTGTTCATTTGGGTATTCACTGCCATCTGTAACCTCGTCTGTTTGACTGAAGTCTTCGTACTCGGCATTTTCATATTCATGCTGCTCTACATCCTCTCCAGACTTACTCAGTTCCTGAACACAGAACATAAAATCTCATTTTTCATTTCAGTTGAGTGAAAGTCTTTTATCACTTATAGATAATGTATTTTCTATCTTAAACTAAACAAACTGAAAACTTAAGGAAATAAAACCCACATGCTCAAGCTTTTTTAAAAATCTGTATAAAAATGAAAATATAAATGTTTTCACAATCTTCTATTTTGGCTGTCTGCAACAAATCAAACACCACAAACCTGCTGCGTATATTTATGATTCTCTAAAAAAAAAATAAATAAATAAATAACTGAAAGAAGACTTAAATCAGTTAGTATTTGACTAGTTTTTATTAAAGCCATGTACCTCTGGATGTATGATAGGTAAGGGCACCTTGGGTCTACGGACAGGTGACCTGTTCAGACTGTGTTGCTGTTGAACCTCAGGATTGTAGTAGATGGTGCCACTGCGCCTGGGGGTGACAGGCTGCTGAGATTCAGGATTATAGTAAGTGACGCCCCCTGCTGTATATAACTCTTGCTGAGGAACCTAAAAATATCAGGCAATACATGCCAATCAACACTAAGTGTAGACTACAACATTTCATAGTAAGATGCTATGGCTTATCTTTTATGGGTCTGATTCTTTTGAATTTTATTCTCAAAGATTTCTTCCAACAGGATCACCCCTATCGTCTTCTGCTACACAAAAGTAACCCAATTTTTCTTTGAATATAAAAAAAAGTGCACAAATTAGCAACAGCTAAGTACATGTTAACGAAACTGAAATCACTTACTGGTGCTTGTTGTGGGGGTGCAGGTGGAGACGGGAATCCTTGGAGTGGGATGTGCCCTGCTATTTGGTAGTGGGGCGGTGGTGGTCCAGCAAAGTTCACCACTCCCTGCTGAATGAAAGCTGGCTGCATTAAGGACTGGGTTGACAGACCTGTTGCCATGGTAGCCACAGGAGGGGTCAGCAAACGAGGAGGGCTCTGGATTTGAGGTGTGGGGCCTGCAAATGGTAGCAGTAGAACCATATATCAAATACAAAATGTTTAAAATATAATAAAAAAAGGGCATCTACAGTGCCAAGTTTCCTGACCCGAACAACAGCTTTTTAAAATTAATTTTTCTTTGAATTCCAAGAACCATCTCCCATAATCACTCTACATAATGCCTTTATGTGCATATTCTTTAAAGAAAAAGTTGTCCTGTACCTGGTATGGTATATGCCACCTGCGGCCGTACAACATGCTGTGGTACTTGGTGACGTGGAAGTGGCGCCCTTGGTTCAGGATACATGTTACCACCATGAGTGGAGGGAGGCTGATAACCTACACAAATATCAAAAAGTTATCAGAGCAAGGAAGAAACAATAAAGATTCAAACCTAAACCCTGACATATAGACTTACTTGATCTACAAAAAAACTCCTGTAATTTCTTTTTCCATTTTAGCCATTGTTTACAGATACTCCAACCTACCACTCTGAGGGCTAGTGTTATAAAACTGCTGGCCCTGTTCTCCTCCACCTTCCTGATAGCTGGACTCCGGCATATTCCTCTGCCTCTGAGAGGAGTATCTCTTGGGACGGTTTTGTGATGCATCCACTTTTGGCGGGGCAGGGAATCCTCCCCGTCCACCTGCAGCAGACCAATTTCCCTTGTTTTGGGCATTCCCTGGGGAAGGGGCTTGTTGCTGAAGTGGGCCTCCTAAAAGGCGAAAAAAGTTTAACCACTCGTTTACTTTTTAATTGATAGTTTTCCAATCTCAAGTCTATGTATACTGCATGTTTAATTTTTTGACTGATTTTGTATTACACCTTACTCAGCTCCAGTTATTACATTTCTATATTACATAAATGATTTCACATGTAATGTTCACTGATACAAGTAAAATTGAAAAGAAAGCTATAACTTTGGAGTGTTTTCACCCAAAAAAAATACCTTGCTTTGGTTTATTTTGCTCCTCTGTGACTGAAAGTTGTTCCATGCCTTGCTCGATTGCAGAACTTGAACTATCCTGAGACCTTGTATGGCCTGCCCCTCCCTTAAACCTCCTGTCCCTTGCATAAGACTTCCTATCACTACCCCCTCCTCCTTCAGAGCTGGACACAGTGCTCGTTCTGTTGTCACTTTGGGCCATAACTTTCCTAGAATCTTCTTTCAATTCAATTCTGATATCTGGGCGCTGAACATCTTGATATTCTTTCCTAGGGGAAGGTTCCGAGTTGTTGTTGCTATTTTCAGTATTATTATCCTGATCATAATTCTGATCTCGATTACTTTTCCTGAAATTTGCATTAGTCCACTGTCTCTGAGGGACAGGAGGATTTTTAAATTCATTACTTCTTCCTTGAGTGTTATTCTGTAAGTCACTGTATGTCCTTGATTCTCGCCAACCAGAATCTTCTGGTCTTCTACGTTCCCCTCTGCCACGCCCTGCCACGCCCACCACGCCCACGTGGTGGACCACGTCTCTGCCTTGGCATGTCTTCTTCATTCACAAAATCACTAAGCTTTGTATTTCTCTTCCTGTAGCCTCCATCCCTTGAATAAAATTTGACATGCTGTTAAGGGATTAAAAAATCATTAAATCAAAAAATTAAGAACAAGGTCTTGTCACTTTTTAAATGACTAAAACAATTTAACTAAAAGGGTTTTACAATGTTCTTGCTAATTAAAGCAACAAGTTCATTAGCTTGTTAAAGAAAATCACAAATGGTATTTTGTCACAAACAACAGTGGGAGAAAGCATCTACATTTGTCTCTTATTGATGTAACACTGTCTTCCCTATATAAACTGGGGGACACAACCAATGAGGTCACCAAGTAACACCTAGTGACATCAGTGCAGACTGAAGATGTCTGAGTGACATCAAAACATATCTGCACTGTAAAATACCAGTTGGTGACAAAAGGACATTTGTAACCTAATTCACTTGCTATTATGAAACACAAACCAGGAACAGATTCCTAGAGACTCACCCCAGACTCTCCAGAGTGAAAGTCGGTTATTTCAGAAGCAGTAGCAAATGAGAGTTGAGCACACAATTGAACATAATGTTGAGACATTTGTACCTTGAGCTATTAAATCTCCTGGGAGCTTCAGGGGGCTTATCATAGGCCCTTATGTCATATCCATACATGGCAATGATTTCTTCTTTGCTTTTTGGAGCCTGCATATCATCATAAAATTTGTCATGTAGCCATTTGCCCTCATCTTTCCATAATGTCTTCTTTGGCCTGAAAACACGAAACAAAAAATATATCTTTTATACCTGCCAATCAGATCTATAGAACATAGTTCTTTTTCTTTTTATTCTTAAACTTCTAATATTTTGTACACTTTAACATAATTTCAATGATTTTCTAAGAAAAGTTCTTGTAAACATTACACAGAAGGCAGTAAATGGATTTTATTATAAATGTATACATATATATCAAGATATATCAAGATAACTGCTTAAAAAAAAGAATACAAGCAGCTGAAACCTTACATAATTAGCAGAATGCACATGATATTCTAACAACTTGACTCATCATCTACTCTACCTGTCTTCTTCTTCCTTGATCTCCTCTGACCCCATCCTGCTATCATGCTCATAGAAATTACCCTTTCTAGGAACAAATGCTGGATTTTTGCGGTCCTCATCATCATCAAGCTCTCTGGAAGATGCTGGTTGTTCCTGAGACAAGGAAATATGAAGACAAATTAACTCACTTGGAAGGAAATTTTCTTTCTCTGAGAAACTTGGTAGCAAGAAATTAGAAACTGTTTAATACTTGCAACCATTTCTTTTTCATATATTCAAAAATTAGAAAAAAAGGGGTTATGAAGAATATTCTCCAATTTTACATGGGAGTTTAATATAAAAAAATGGTAAAGGAATTTAGCTTGCCAAATAGAAAAAAAAAACACCAAGAACATAAATCCTGAAAGTAACTGATACTAGTGGTTCAGGGTCCTTTTTATGTTAAACAAACCTCCCCATCTCCACTCTGTCGCTCTTCTCCAAGCTCCTCCCCATCTTCATCTTCAATTATCACACTGTCCTCGTCATCATACTCTTCTTCATCCTGGCATAAATTAACATATTTTATATGTAACAACAATCACACACTAAATATGTGATAAATTACTGAACAGCAAATATGTGTGGCATATGTTATGTCAGATCACGTGTAAGAAATATTTCTTTATCATCTAAATAATTTAAGAAGTTTACTAAAAAAAAAAGAAATAGAAAAACCTCTTCTTCTTCATCCTCCTCTTCGTCTTGATCTTCTTCTGCACTTTCATATTCCGAATCTTCTCCTACAAAAAAGTTGTCAAGTCATTAAAGAGGTAAACAACTGCATTGAGAATGTATTCAAAAAAAAAAAAAAAAAAAAAAAAGAAAAAAGTTTAAGTGAGTAAATGTTTCCACAAGTCAGATGATGAATGTCAATCAATGCTGAGAACTGAGTGTACAAAATATAAATTACCTTCTCCAGTAACTTCTACACCTTCTCCTTCACTTAACTGAAATGCAAAATTTATAAAAAACATAAGTATGCTATTTGAAGCAGTTATCCTTTCTGCAGCTTTAATAATTGATAATTATGAAAGTAAGGCATCATAGCACAATTAACTTAGAAAATCAAGAAGCAGTTCATCGTGCCCTAAACAGTTGCTTTGAAGTGTATCAATTAGTTAGTCCTTTTATATCAATTAATGAACCAGTTAAATAAAAATGATTTTCCTTTTTTTTCAGAAATGGGACAGAACTACCATTTCCGCATGCAATTTTCACTCATAACTTCTCTTTTGTTTGAAATGAGATGTTGATACTAAGACAAATAAGCCTCCACAAAGAAAATCAAAATTTAGTAGTTCTGTCACGTCTGGAAAAAATGGATATAGATTATCATCTGGGTTTATTCAGCATGCCTCCCAATCTTATAATTCTGTGATTTTCAATGATCTTTTTCTAAATCAGTTGTTGTGATTTTGATGAATGTCTTTGCTTTTCAAATAAATTTGTTTGGCAGTTGACATCATGATTTAAGATGTTTTTACAAGAAACCTTTTCAAATATAATGAGAACTGAGATCATTTAGAAAATATGTAAGTAAATTGCAAAATTGAATTTACTTGAAAACCATAGATAGAATTTATGAACACTGAAAATCACACTTAAATGTAAAAAGCGAAGAGAACATAACTGCGGCATTATTACACTGGAGAATGAATTGATACAAAAGGGCAATGATCAAAATTTATAGTTTTCCAAGCAAATGGGCAGGGAACACCATTGGAACTTTACTGGTTTTTTTTTTTCATAACTTATTTTTAGCCAAGCATTCTTAGAGTTATTTTTACCTGTAGTAAGTTCAGGGTAGAGGTACATGTAAGACATTAACCTTAGTTGCAGTACTTAAGCAAAATTATGGGTGCAAAATCAATGACAAACATTTCATAATAAATATTTCCTTTTAGCCTTCTAGTGGTTTTCACGCCAGGTTATTGGGGTTTTGATTCCAATACAAATATGTGAATGTTGCGATCAACTTTGGTTCAAGTTGAAATTCAAGCAATTATGGAATTAACTCCAGTCTTAGTTACTTAGTAGGCACGTGTTGTCATGATTACTAAATGTAAGTAGCACTCCTTAGTTTTCTTCTTTGCTGATTAATAACATTTAACTCTATAAAATGCGTCTTACACATTCTGAATCTTTTCTTAATTCTTTTTTATTCTTCTGAAGTGTGGGTATTTCCGTGGCTTCGTCTGCGCTGGCTTCTGACTCTGAATGAGAAGATTCATCACTACGCCTTCGTCTCCTATCCGCCATTTTCATTGAACTGAATGATAAGTGCTGCCACCTTTCGTTTATATCCAAGACACAACCAACATAATACCTTTCTCTCGGTAAATATCATATTTTTGCTGGTGAGTTTCAGTTCCAAGGAAGAATATTATATAAATATTTTCTCTTGCATATGTTTTCAACTACTTCAAGAGACTTATTCACCACACTAACTGCTGACGTTGATGGCTTGTCTGTCTTGTGGAGACTTTCATTTTCATATTTATATTTCTGCACGTCCACGATACTGAGTAACAGCAGTGGGTGATGTGCTTTGAAAGTCTGTCAAAATATTCCTATGTGTTGGATTACAATGGGGGTGCTTTCATATGAAAGGGGGTAGATTTGTCTTATAACAACAAACAATTTTGTTTCCAAACATTGCTGTGTATTTTAAACTTTTTAATTCTTAGCCGAAAATGACACTAAAACAGCGCTTAAATCTGGGCCACAGACATACCATTATTTCTTTTAATATACGTGTATAAAATTTGTTTTATAAACATTTACAAATCATTTACAGTATGTACCATACCGTTGCTACACGTTTCCAGTGACTGGCATTGGACGCGTTTACAAAAAGCTGTTACCTTTGCTATTTGTTCTTGTTTGTTTCCGTGGCATTGCTACATAGAAGCTGAGTACACCTGTAAGAACCATTCACAGACCCTATCACACTAACTGTGAATCGATCTATCTCCGAGGGGATTCTCGCTAAATTGCAATCAACTTAAGCCGCTTAGATGTCCGTTTGTTTAGCAGCTTCAGTAGGCGTGCCAGACATCTAAGCCGCTTATTAGCTGAAAACAATTTAGCGAGAAACCCCTCGGAGATGGATTGATCATGTCAGATCGATCTAGTTATGGGAACTCAGTCAAAATGGCATCAATTTTTTTATTGATAGCCAACAAATGAAGATGATTCCGATATGTTTTCTGCATTTAAATTGCTGTGCAATAAGCATAGATATCACGCACTTAAAAGTCTCTTTTACAATGGAGAAAGGCTCTTTTACAATGGCTAATGATAGAAATGAATCTCATATTCCCGACCAATATTCATACTTGAATTGGTCTCCACAGCGTTGGATACATATATATATTTTCCATTACACAGATAATGCTGACATTTAATTGGTTGGTTTTAAATAGCATGAATCGAAAACACCACCAAAGTCCTTTAAAAAGTAATGTAGTAGGCCTATTTCGTGCCAAAAACTCACCCTTATGCGAAAAACTCGCTGAACATAAGCCAGCACATTATGAGCATGTATTGCTGTAGAGAAGCAGTGCGCGGTGGTACTTCTGTTCAAATACGTCGGTTCTTTTCAGATAAATTACGTGGGGAAGCGAGAACCCAGTCAACCAATGTCCAAGCAGGGCCCCGTATCTCGAAATCATCGCGTATTGCGAATAGCTATATCAAATAGAGGCTACAATGTATTACATGGGACGAGTATGGGCGAGTTATGGAATCGAGACGCTTGCGCACGATCGAAATGCGCGATGCTTTCGAGATACGGGGCCCAGGGCAACATTTTTTTGCGTTCACCCTTCCCTCTTCCACATCGTTATTTTTTTCTGAATTGTCACCCCTCCTCCCCCCCCCCCACCCCCAAAATAAAGGTGCTTCCTACGCGCCTGTTTGAACAAATATCTTGATAGCATCTTTTGTGAGATTATCAGTGATAACATGTTACGAGGCTTCAGGACTTTGCCCATTGGTTCCCATCGTTTTTCATTTGTCATTCTGTATTGAATATAATCTCATACAAAGATCTACGGAAATAATTTCAAATACGGCAATGTTTTTTCTAGCAGATAATCAACAAATATGATTGAACGTAAAACTTAAGAAAATTGCTTTGACGCAGGAAAATTTTGTAGGCTTATACAACGCGACATCACACACCTTTTTGAATTTTAACATTGGCTTGGTGAATTTTGTGACATTTTGCTAAAATAGCATTATGCTTTTTTATTTTGGTAGCGTGTACATATACTGTGTGAAACAATCTAATGTTGACGTTGATTCAACAATGACAATATACATACTGTAATGAATATAAGCCTAGTGTGTGTGTGAGTGTGTGTGTGTGTGTGTGCGTGCGTGCGTGCGTGTGTGTGTGTGATTTTGTCCTTATTAAAGAACAGTTGCAATCAGTCATTATTCAGTCACGTTATATTTTAATTCTCCAGTTAGGCAGTGTTTTAAATAGAACTTTTTGCCAATGGCTTTTCTTATATTTGCATAGCGTGTGCGCTGTAGCGGTTGAGCTTAGTACAGTATATACACACATTCCCTTACCATACATGCTGCACAGTACCGTTTTAAAATTGAAACGTCAATGATTCGTTTAGATATTTTACTTTTGCTTTCGCGAGGACTATATAGTTGCTTTACTGTTGCGCAGAGGCAATAAGCGGAACGTATATTTTTCTAGTTTCATTATCTATATCGTTACATTTAAATATTTGTAGTTTATTTTTCTGCACACGCATCAACTTTCATATGGAATACTAAAGAGCTCTTAAAGGGATAGCACCTGTTTACTTTGATATAAACTGGATTCCTATACTTACCAATGATTATTGAGTCCGTTCCAATATTCATAGTTACTCCATGTTTTTAAAGGATTTTTGTAGAAATCTTTTAAAAGATAAGTAAAGAGAATGGCCTATTATGGAGGTCACATTGTCTGATGACAAGCACAGATTCCAAAATGTATTGGGATAACCGCCGTTTTGGTGATAAAAGAGAACTTATTATATTTCTATGTATTTGTGAAAATGAATTTCATGCGAAGATTTGTTATCCCTTTAAAGATAATATCGGTGTCTACGTTAACCAGAATGCATGCTCACTGAAATCTTTCTATTTTTCCTGCCTGCTTGCTTGTTTGTCTGTCTGGCCGGATAGATTCGTTTGTCATACACTTTGAACAAGGCCGTAGCTCTGTCCCAAGTAATCACCTTATCAACTGAAGCTGCAATTGCCTTTTTTTCTAAGGTTTTGAGTGTTACGCAATCACAAATGTTTTTGTCGGAAATATTGAAAACCGCCACCAGGGCAAAATCAATATACAACTGGGATACTGACGAATTAAAACGTCACCAGCAGCAATGAGACTTGGGCACCAAGCGAAACCATGGGATATGAGAGTGCGTGTTCAAATAGATAGTTCTCTAGCTCATATACAGCTGAATAGCGGTACAAACATAAGTAGGATATTGCTCTGTTTGCTGTGTTACGTTCAATAAAGAGGAGTTATCACAACGCATGAGAGCTACAAAGCTGAGCGGGCTATGGACGAATTCCCGTTTGTCGCAGCTTGCAGAGACGACGACGTCGCGGCGCTTGTCAGATTGCTGAGCAGCGAATATTTGACTCCGTACACACTCAATCAAACTGATAAAACAGGCAGGGTAAGTAAATTGAATACTGTCGGTCATCTTTATGTAGTTCTGGCCAAGTCATGTCACAGCACTCGACAGATTAAACACAGGGTAAGTGGCCGTGAAGATTGCATGCGTTGCTTCACCAATTATACATGTACAACAGAGCGTAGTCCAGCACGTACTCAGATTTAATGTTTTATGAACGAAGGGAACTGACAGGAAATATAGTCATAGAGGATCAGTCAGCCTACTGCAAATATTTAAAAACAAAACCATATGTTTTTTGTTAAAAACTCGAAACTAAATGTTATTGAAGGCAATGCTTCTTATCTTCTGTTATCCAACTGATACGGTAACTCTCACTGGTGCACGCTTTGATATAATGCATTTGCCTAGTGATTGAAGGGGACTAGGGGTTCGCTTCCACATCTGCCTCGTCTTAAACCCAAGACTTCCCTTATCATCAAAGTTTTCATATGTATTTTGTCCACAAAAATAATGAGTCGCTTTTATTAATTTTTGAAATAACAATCTCTCTCTCTCTCTCTCTCTCTCTCTCTCTCTCTCTCTCATGTTTTGGACCTCGATCTTTGCTATCTGCCATCAGCGTATCTATTGTGGCTTCTGCAACCAATTTATTGTACAGATGAATATTTCTTAAAATTACTCCTTGTAGATTTCTGAAATCTGCATAAATAGTCATTGTGTAGTAGGTACATGTACATACGTTTTTCTTAGATATATTTAGATATTCGGATATGCTCCACAACTCGTTTTGTTTTTGTTTTCTTAATGTTTTGTTTAATATTTCATTATTTTAATTCATCTCTTCGTCACCCTTTAATACTTATTATTCTGTCATTGTATCAATGTTTTACTTAATTGGGTTAAATGATTATTATGGATAGGAGATTCCATAAAAGAACAAACATTTGTATCATTGTGAATTGTGTTGATACGTTTATAACGTAACCATTGTTGCTAAGGACGCCAATTAAAACCAACCAAGTTATCATTTTCCCACATCAAAGTAAATGTAACAAATGGCTTAAACCTTTTCATGACAAAATGTTTTATAATCATTCTTCTAACTCGTCTTCTGGGAATTCAGAGCTTTTATTGGAAAAAACAAACAGTAAGGCAATCATTTGAATTATTCATAAAAACGCGTTTGGCAATGTGTGGCATGGTAAAAATGATATTCAAAATATGCCTCATGGCGTTTCCCAGAAATAATACGATTAAAGCAACAAAATTCAACAAAAACGCGTTTACCTTGTAAAATACATTTACATACTGCTCTCCGGTGGTCATTTCTCAAGCACATGGTCAACCTAAAGCTACAAATGAACCAGTAGACTAGTCCCATTTATCGGATATCCAATAATTGCCACCCAAAGCAAAAGATCCTCTGAAAGAGCATCATTGCAGTCTTTAGTTGATTAATCTGTGCTAGCGCTTATTCTAGACTGGCACCCAATATTGGATCCTAGTTCTAAGCATTTGTCAATAATGTTAGACGTCAAGTCATTAATGCATGGGCGATCGCAGGAATCGTAGAGATGGCCACTTATCCATGGTTTACTCTGTGATTGTTTGTCCAGATAATCTATGTGCGAGACTTAAGAATTCAGCGACTATGGAGTTAATTTGCTCCATATAAAATCGCAAATTTTGTTTTTTATTTCAAACCTCCACTTTTTCGCAGTCAGAGTAGGCCTATTTCTTGTTACAAAATTATCAGGATGATTTTGGTGAAAAGACTCACAGGGATTAAACAAAAAGGGATTAACTGTTTTGTCACGGAAATTAAATAAACGTATTAGAATCTGATTCCATTATGGTCACATTGCACATATAGTTTTCCTTCCGATCGATTGGTACCATTTTATAAACATAAAACTCACACAGTTGTTTATTGACACACGGAAGTAGAAGGTATCAGATTTGTTGCGACAATAATGATATTTCGAAATGTTAATAAAAATTTGATTACGTGTCTTTCATCGAAATTATCTGGTTACAGAAACATAAGAAAAAAATGTTGATAAAAAGTTGATTAAATTGGTTGGCATTTAAAGTGATCAGTAGAAAGAGATGGAAATGCTTCAACGCCCCCCGTCTTATTCAATACAAACTACACTTATACATAGAAGTATACTTGACGCGGATATTAAAGACGGATGAACATTTTTTCGATTAATTAGGTTCAAAAGATGATCAACTAAACACGTAGTTTGTCACGCAGCCTGACAGGTTTGAGTCAACCATGGCAAGAGCCATATAGGCAATGTTCCCCAGAGAGGAATAAAGACACTGATACCTACGTCATCCTTGTAATCTGACATTTCGAGAAATCTGAGCTGCCTACTGAGAATTTAAGCAATTCCCGACGTGCTACAGAATAAACCTATTTTCGTCTTTCGTGAACGGAAATCCTGTACTTTCCGTTCTTCCAAATTAAGGGCATACAAATACGAATTTTATTGTATGAATAACCTCTTTTCAGATTAATATCTCACTGTGTGATTTTGACGTAGCAGGTGGAAGAGCACATTTCACTACTATGCATTTATATTTACGAAAACTTAGGAAGTTTAAGGGTGAACTCTGCAGTGTTTTGTTAAGGGTATGCTTAGGAACCGTATTGACTTTATTTTTATTGCCACATAGTATCATCAACGTTGTAGTTGCGGTCCTGTGAAGTCGTTTAATGTAAGTGTATGGAAACAGCCAAACCATGGACATAATCTCTTATTATGTCCATGGCCAAACATAAAAGTCAAACCAGGATATAACAGGGTCATTTTTTAGTTATGTGTTTGTTCTGATTTAAATATCTAAAAACTGGCTTCGATAGTTGACAAGTAGACACCACTGTGTGATATGATTCAATATATATGTATACTTACAAATTTTCCATAGCTTTCATTTCTCTAAGACTCAAAGCACGACCGTATGGATAACGTAATACTAACAGTGGCGTTTATGAGGTATCGGATGTTATCATAAAATTGTTCTCCTTTACATATAATTCTTTCCGTACTTTTTTAAAAACCAATGGCCAATGTTGCGTGGCGTGGGCTTTGTGCACTGTAAGATTATTATGTGGGAAGATGAAAGGATAATGACGATGATCTCAACTTGTTTTCAACCGATGACGAGAGATTGTGACGCAGAACGTCGACATAATTATCGGGATTCGTGAACGTTTCCCGAAACCAACAAAAAGTCTGAAGTTTTGTCATAGCCAATGCTTCCCTCAAAAGGACTCCGATTTTCTAGTGGTGAACCGCGTATTTTCGGCATAATAAAACTCTTGCCATGACGTATACCCTGACATACCGGTCAGAAAATAAAACATGCCTCCAGTGTTGCTTGGTTCTTGTCTCTGTGTTCTTGTTGTCTGTAAGGTCGCATTCGGGCACCCTGAGCTTCAGAGATAACTTGACACTAACCTCTTCACTATAGCCTATCTTCATCGTGTCATTGGGGCCGTTCAGAATGGATGATCCGAGTACTAACTGACCCGCCGACTAAATATGGCATACCCCACTTCAAAAGCGATACCGCTAATTCCATGATGGTCTCCCCGCCTCCACACGAGCCGTCCCTGCAGGGGCCTAGCAATTAAACCTAGGAGCCGAGATTTAATACGTTTTATGGCGCGTGTGGAGGCGGGGTAGGGAGGCCATTGGGAATCAGCGGCATCGCTTGTGAAGTGGGGTCGGCCATATTTAGTCGGCAGATCAGTTAGTACTTGGATCATATATTCTGAATGGCCCCATTCAGAACAGATGATCCTCAGATCTACCGATTCTCGGATCAAATATGGCTGACCCTACATGAAAGTAAAACTGCTTAATTTCGTAATGGTCTCTCCGCCACCCACACGCCTCTCACGCGTCGTTCCTGAAGGGGCACAGTAATTAATTAATTAATTAATTAATTAATTAATTAATCTCGACGCCATTCGACAGGTAGCTTTAATTACTGTGCCCCTGTAGGGACAACGCGCGTAAGAGGCGTGTGGTAGGCGGAGGGACTATTACGGGATTAAGTGATCTTGCTTTCTTGTAAGGTCCGCCACATTTGATCCGCGGATCAATCTTTTCCGAATGCAACCTAAGACTCGCTACAACTAAGATAGAAAAGATCTTGGGTTCTAGGCCACAACCTTGAAACTCGCCTTTCTCTATAGATTGGCTTCCCGAACAAAGCATACGAACTATTCTTTACTCTGAAAAAGACTTCTCCCTTTGGGAGTGAATTTCCTGTCGTTTCTGTTTTGAATAAGCTTGTCATTTTTCACAGTGATCGCTTCTTCAGCTAATAACAGTGTGTAATATGTTAGAGGGGACCTTTCAGATGGGCGTGGCAAAGACAAAAAAACAGCAAAAAGGGCATCCGTGCACTCCTCTGTTGTAAATGCTCTTTTATAGGTCACGAACCCCGAAGGTGGGTGAAGCCTTTGCTTAAATCTTTAAGTCCCGAAGGTAATATTAACCACAAAACATGAATGATCATGTCTCACGCAAACATTTTACAAAAAACACCAAGTGAAAGTCAATGTTAGACTCAATAACGTCTGTTCTCGTCTCTTGCGTTCCCTTGTGACTGATAATCATGAGATTTCAGACCACACGTATCAGTCTAACCACAAACCGTGTATGTGCTCGTGGAAAATGGTCTGCTTTATGTTATTTGAACAACAATTACTAATATCTACTAAAATGATGCCATATTACAAAGGGCACTACCTAATAAGTACGCTTTCTATTATTACCTTTTGTTGTCATGAGGAAGAAAGTATTAAAGGAATGGTGGGGAACGGCTGTTATGGGATCTCTAATAGAAAGTTGGTCAACAGATACAGATAGATAATGAAATACATCACTAACACGGTGATTTAGTATGCCATATAACAGAAAAAAATACACTACACTACACTACACTTATACTACACTACACTACACTACACTACAGAGGATAAAGTATGATAATATAATGTAAGAAATGGTTTATACTTCAAAGCATCACTGCATGGTTCAAAATATATTTCGACTTACATATAGCGGTTTGTCACATTGCCTCAAATTGCAGACTGGCTTGAGCCATGCTAGCGAGCAAGGGTTCATGGACATATTGCGACCCCTAGGCAGCTTGGAAGGGATGGATGTCAATATCCCCGATAACGAGGGAAATACACCCCTGATCTTCGCAGCAGAGGCAGGTAAAAGAAACTGTTTTATTTATAGTATTTATTACATGGAAATATACTCCCCTAGCAAAAAAGCGTCACCAGCAATGCAATGCGTAAAATTATCTACAAAAAAATCAAGTCACAAACCAATGTTTGTTATTCATCTTCTAAAATGATTTTTTCACCAGGAAGGCTGAGTAGCATAATCATGCTGAAACATATAACTGGGTAGTCACGACCCCCAAAGATATTCTCGACAGAGTTTCTGAAGTTCCTTTCCAGTACTTGGATGCATTGCTCTGCGTTAAGTTTTCCGTTGACCACCACCGGCTCACCTAAACCATGGTAACCAATACACTTCATGCCATGACTGATATGCGCCCTGTCGACCAGAGGCAGAAAATTGGGAAGATACCCTTCTTACCCTTACCAGCTGTTCTCCAAAACCTTCAGCAGGCGTCACTTCTGACAAAAACTGAACCTCCTTTCATATGATAACAGTATCATAGCCAAGTTGCTGGCTGGTGTCTTCTGACGGTAAACTCAGAAACATGGTTTTGCCTGATTTTGGTTAAATGTTGCAGTCAAGTTCCTTGATGTCATGAAACGTTTTCAAAGTAGAAGGCGTCCCAGCATTCTCTTTTCTTTGGGTGCGGTGTCCTTCGATCGGCCTTACCTAGGCAATCTTGCCCATGTGGCCCCTTGGTTATGATGTTGTGTAACCCTCTGGATGGTTCTTATGGTACAACCCAACTTTCATGGTGAAAAAGTATCCCTCTCACTTACTCCAATGGTCACGCTAGGTAGGTCAGTTGTTTTACTACTCACATCTCAAATTTGAACGATGATCGGTTGTCTAGTTTTTACGTAATAGTAAAACGATGGGGACCCTGCAAGCAGTGTAAAAAATGCCGTAGTGGTGACACTTTTTTGATAGGAGAGTATATAATGCATTAAATTGGGTCTCCATTTGCACTGATAATTTCAATACGGTATGTTGAAGACTTTTGGAAGCGGTGAGAATACATTACGCCAATTTATGAAAGGATTAAGGTTACATACACCCATAGCAGATTAAATGCTTTATATTGAACTTTTTTTCTGTAATATTATTATATAATGCTCATGGTCATTATTTGTCTTCAGAAAAGGTTGTGAACGCCCGGCAGATAATTCATTGTGTGGGCTCTATTTCTACATTTACAGGTCAGCCGGAAGCCGTCAAGTTTTTAATTCAAAATTTTCCGGATATCAATATTGACCAAGAGAACGAGAATGGTTTAACTGCGCTCATCAAGGCCGCCATTCAAGGGCAAAGCCAGACTGCAAGTCTTCTCTTGGAAGCAGGTAAGGAATTCATTGTTTACAGGCATTGTACAACAGAAGTATTGGATTGTTTGTACGTCTTTACTGATGCCATGTGGCAATGAATAAGAAAATACTGTTTCTACAAAAAGTTTTTTTTCTCCTAGATTGAAGGTAATTTTACAAGGTAGCTGTTTGTCTTCTTCATTTGCGATAACTAGTTGCAAAGACCTGGTATGTTCAGTGTAACATGCAATTAGGAGATAAGATATAAATGCCAGAAGGCATGTACATCCACGAGCTATCTTTACCAAGCACCTACTTGACGACGGTAAATGTGGAAACTTATTCTTTTTTACCATTTTCCAAAACTTGGCTTATCACACCTAGTGCTGTAAATTTGCCAAACACGTGCAGTATTTAATTTTTTACAATAAAGATTCTTCTTTATTTATATTTCTCTGTTTTACAGGTGCATCGGTTCTTCACAAAGACAAAATGCGAGGGATGAACGCCCAAGAATGGGCGCTTTATTGTGGCCGAAAAGACTGTGCGGACAGTATAGCAAAGTTCCTAAAAACTAAAAAGACGTGGTTCAAAAAACATGGAACGCCACCATGTATAAGACAAAAACAGCAGCACCGACAATCAATCAGCGAACCAGACCTAATTTATGCAGTAAAGAACAATGATCGCGGATTGAAAGTCAACTTCCAGCAAACTTTCAGGAGAATATTCAGTCGTTGTACGGGAAACAAGAAACGGGAACTAACCCCGAATAAACAAGCATTCCAGCCACTCGTGCAGGCGGCGCGTTGCGCTTCATCTCCACTTCTCCCAGATATTGTGAGTCCGCCTAACTCACCAATGATCTTTAAGAGAGAATGCGTCAATCAAAGACCAATAATGATTGTTCCCAAGGTGAACATTTCGCCTTAATGTTATCTTTACATATATATTTTACACACAACATCATAAATGGATTTTCACTGAAACAAAATAGGAGTGCTGGCTAGAAAATGTTGAATGCCCAATTTTGCTACAGGGCGGGAGAATCACTAAATACCAATCGATATTTTAACAATGCGGTAATTTATGGTACACTTCATTGCCTCTAATATGGTATCTAGTCAAAGATTCCGAATTGAGAGAGAGAGTCGTTTATTTCCACAAAACAACGCTGAGATATTACTGAGATGTTCAAAGGGAAATAGAAGAGTTTAAATCAACACTGATTCTACAATACATTACGTTTGTGCTGTGGCCTTTTTTTTATTTGTATTTTAAATGTCAAGTCCTTTGTGCGTTCTCAGTTGACGGAGCATTGCACGGCGACGGAAATAAATCAGAGGGATAACCTCCATGTCGTGATCCTGAATCTCAACGTGAGGTCAATTAATGTCCAGGGACAAATGTGCCAGTATAATTGATCTCCGGCAGAGGTTACTTGGCCGTATTATACATACACTTTTACGACTGGGCAGCAGAACTGTCAGATGGACAGGCAATGTGATTGGAATTCATGAAACAAATCTGCACCAAAGATATGACTCTTACGTAGGGCATTTTTTTTATATGCGTGAACCACTGGAGCACCTAACTAGACAATACATTGCTTTTCTCGGCAACGCGACTACCTTCTTGGCTGGCATTTTTTAAATTACTAGATAACAAATTGGAAGCTGTGGGGGGCATTACAAAGTTGTCAGTTTTCAACACGAACACATTCATAAAACTTCAATTCATTTATTTATATGTTGTATATTTAAGTAGCATGTCGTAACTTCTTTTAAATATAAACTTGTTATAATCTATAAAGATCATGTGTGAGATTCAAGATTTGGCATATTCTTCTCTATTCTGGATTAAGATCATCTGTCATTCATCTGTTAAAACCATTCTTTAATACATTAAAATGTGATGTTCAAAGTATTTGTGACATACCTTTACAATAAAACACCTTGCAAAATTGTGTGTTGTGTCACATAAAAAAGACGGTTGTATGTAATGTGAAAAGATGAAAAAATTACACAATTCACATTTGGATCGAAATCTATCCACTATACCTTGCTCTATTACTCTTTCATAAGTTAAAACTTTATTCAGCAGCAACCAGGCAGGTAAATTTGGAAATCAAAGTTCCAAGTTAAAATATCAGGTAAATAATGCCTGGAGTGTTTGATTACACCTGATAAAATATCTTAAACTAAAAAAAAATAATAATAATAATAAAAATTAAAACCTACATCAAAGCAGNAAATAATAATAATAATTAAAACCTACATCAAAGCAGTCTGTATTTTGCATTTTCTTAATTTTCTGGCAAAAATCATCCTTACAGAAAAAAGAAATACTTTTTAAAAAATTACATAATAGTTTAAAACAGTAATATTAAAGTTTTAAACATTTGCTCCATACTTTTAATATACTTAGCAGTCTTTGTACTTGACGAGATAACTTTTAAAACATACAGTATATCTGAATACACATTTTAAAAAATCTGACGTAAAATTTCTCACCTTTTGAAGCACTTTATTAATCTCCTTTTGAAGCACTTCATCTTTTTTCTCACATTTAGCTGAGCATGTATTTACCACAATTAATAGGATCTTGAAAGTGTACAATGGCACGTTTCCTGCATGGTTTTCAGGATTTGTCACTGATGCATAGATGCACTTTCAGCACATTCACATACTTTTAGACATTCTCTAATGCTAAAATAATGAGGTTTGTAATGATCCAGCAGTGTTCTTAGACAAGACCATTTGCCAGCATTTCATCTCAGCCTCCATAATGAGCCAACAGTAGGTCATTGAAGAAATTAATTGGACTATTATACACCTTATAATTGTCAATGTATATAATAATATAGATATAACCTGCATAATCTCCATTGCGACTCAGCAGTATTTTTGAGACAATGCATACAGAGGTTGAACATTGTGTCTTATTCAACCTTCAAATGTATACTACTCAGCAGCAACACACATGAAGAAATGCAGTTGGCAACTGTCAATTTTTTTCTGTGATTGCTGTTCTAAGAGGAATTTCATGAACATTAATTTGCAGTGTGTGGCTGTCAACAACAATCAACTGAAGCCACTGGAGTGCTTTTATGGCCAGGTTCTGTAAGGATAGCAACAGCTAAAAAACACGGCGCCCTGGAGTTAAAAGTGCCTGTCCTCGCTTGCTTTTGTTAATAAACCATTAGAAAACCTGTTCATCATACTTCATACATGTTGTAGGAGAAGTGCTGTGGGTTTCCAGATAAATGAATATTCCGAAAGTCCTCTGGAAAAGGAGAAAAGTCTAATGTTAAGAAAAATTGACTTGGTATCTCTCATTTCTTCAAATTTAAAATATAAAAGTCTATCATTTTGACAGCAGTGTACTTTGATGACAAGATAAACATTACTGGCTTCTGTTAGCATTTTAACAAATAGGAAAATGGTGATAAAGTTGTAGTCATGAACTTTTAACATACCTTGTAAGCCAAAAGGCAAGTCATCTTCAAACTCCATCTGGGTCTTAGATCTCTCCAACAGCTCTGGGTCATACTGATCCACAGCAAAATTGAAGGACAGAGCTGAAAGTAGACAAACACACTTAAGTAGGAAATCTATTACGACTGAAAAATATATAATGTAATAAATTTCATATCAAATTGTTATATGTGACCAACTGCCTAAATGTGAAAATATAACATTTTAAGATTTGCCACATATTGAAATGTGGATTATATAAATGTGCAAACAGACACCACTGTCAGTAAACTTCAGTTTCTAAAGAAAGGTGTCTTCAGTAGGCTGCATATTTAATAATGTGAGGACAGACGGACTCTTGGCATTTCAGTGTCATCCACAGCCAGAGATGGCTAATTTACAAGAAGTTTCAGACTACTGTGTCATTTTGAAAAACCTCTGGATAACTGTAAGGAAATACTACATTGTTTTCTTTTTCCTAGAGTCTTTCACTTCTTAATGGATATTTACTTAAGGATCTATGGCTGTACAAAAAAAAAAAAACAAAAACAAATATACAGACATTTGTCCTAATGTAAAAAGTTATACAGGATTACTGTAAATTCCTACCAATAAACATATAGTAAATCTTGAGAAAATTCTGTTTGGAAAAAAAGCAAAGCATTTAGGTACTTTCTCCTGGAAATAGACGCCATCATGGCAATTAAAACTTTCTGATCACCATGAAGTAGACGGCTTAACATGTATTCTCTATTAACTGAACAGTGAGCGGATTAACTATGGGATTTGAAAGGCCACACAGGGTGAGACAACTGTAGAATTGCCAAGATTCTCAGTCACATACTCTTGGTAGTTGAATCTTAAAGATATTCTATACAGGATTTACCCACCAAAATGAATTTTCCTCTGTAGGGTGGTGGTGGTGGGGGAGGGGGGGGGGGGGAGTGGAGCAATTTTCTTCTGCTCATAAATCATTGCTCAACCCATTTTTACACTTCGATTCGATGTTTTATTCCATTTCTAATTCAATAATTTAGTTTGATAGGACTGGCCAGTCATTTAGAATGCCATGTTGTTCATTGTACATTTTAGAAAGAACTATTGACACCAGGCACTTTGACCGGTTTTATAGTTTTAAGGTCTAAATTGGAAAAGAATGCAGGATACGTAGAGACAGAAAATATGACTCTGGGAATTTTTCAAATGCATGCAGTACACCTTTAAACATTTTATTAAGGACATTTTTGGATGCGGATGCAGTTTTGCACACACTAACAACACAAACAAGCCAATGCAATAAATTTACCACAAGTTAAATTATTCAAGAACATGATTAGCACTGTTTATACATGTACCATAAAGAGAATTGAAAGTGGAGCCACATGTGTACTTGAATGCTTTGTAAGGAATTATAAAGCTAATACCCGGGTCTTATACATGAATTGTACAGATTATTTCCATTTTGAAATTCATTCTCATATATTATTTATCAAACTGCTATTTCACACAATTAAATAAAAATATCCAAACNTAATAATAATAATAAAAATTAAAACCTACATCAAAGCAGTCTGTATTTTGCATTTTCTTAATTTTCTGGCAAAAATCATCCTTACAGAAAAAAGAAATACTTTTTAAAAAATTACATAATAGTTTAAAACAGTAATATTAAAGTTTTAAACATTTGCTCCATACTTTTTATATACTTAGCAGTCTTTGTACTTGACAACTTTTAAAATATACAGTATATCTGAATACACATTTAAAAAAATCTGACGTAAAATTTCTCACCTTTTGAAGCACTTTATTAATCTCCTTTTGAAGCACTTCATCTTTTTTCTCACATTTAGCTGAGCATGTATTTACCACAATTAATAGGATCTTGAAAGTGTACAATGGCACTTTTCCTGCATGGTTTCAGGATTTGTCACTGATGCATAGATGCACTTTCAACACATTCACATACTTTTAGACATTCTCTAATGCTAAAATAATGAGGTTTGTAATGATCCAGCAGTGTTCTTAGACAAGACCATTTGCCAGCATTTCATCTCAGCCTCCATAATGAGCCAACAGTAGGTCATCAAAGAAATTAATTGGACTATTATACACCTTATAATTGTCAATGTATATAATAATATAGATATAACCTGCATAATCTCCATCGTGACTCAGCAGTATTTTTGAGACAATGCATACAGAGGTTGAACATTGTGTCTTATTCAACCTTCAAATGTATATTACTCAGCAGCAACACACATGAAGAAATGCAGTTGGCAACTGTCAATTTTTTTCTGTGATTGCTGTTCCAAGAGGAATTTCATGAACATTAATTTGCAGTGTGTGGCTGTCGACAACAATCAACTGAAGCCACTGGAGTGCTTTTATGTCCAGGTTCTGTAAGGATAGCAACAGCTAAAAAACATGGCGCCCTGGAGTTAAAAGTGCCTGTCCTCACTTGCTTTTGTTAATAAACCATTAGAAAACCTGTTCATCATACTTCATACATGTTGTAGGAGAAGTGCTGTGGGTTTCCAGATAAATGAATATTCCGAAAGTCCTCTGGAAAATCAGAAAAGTCTAATGTTAAGAAAAATTGACTTGGTATCTCTCATTTCTTCAACTTTATACTATAAAAGTCTATCATTTTGACAGCAGCGTACTTTGATGACAAGATAAACATTACTTGCTTCTGTTAGCATTTTAACAAATAGGAAAATGGTGATAAAGTTGTAGTCATGAACTGTTAACATACCTTGTAAGCCAAAAGGCAAGTCATCTTCAAACTCCATCTGGGTCTTAGATCTCTCCAGCAGCTCTGGGTCATACTGATCCACAGCAAAATTGAAGGACAGAGCTGTAAGTAGAAAAACACACTTAAGTAGAAAATCTATTGCGACTGAAAAATATATAATGTAATAAATTTCATATCAAATTGTTATATGTGACCAACTGCCTAAATGTGAAAATATAACATTTTAAGATTTGCCACGTATTGAAATGTGGATTATATAAATGTGCAAACAGACACCACTGTCAGTAAACTTCAGTTTCTAAAGAAAGGTGTCTTCAGTAGGCTGCATATTTAATAATGTGAGGACAGACGGACTCTTGGCATTTCAGTGTCATCCACAGCCAGAGATGGCTAATTTACAAGAAGTTTCAGACTACTGTGTCATTTTGAAAAACCTCTGGATAACTGTAAGGAAATACTACATTGTTTTCTTTTTCCTAGAGTCTTTCACTTCTTAATGGATATTTACATAAGGATCTATGGCTGTACAAAAACAAAACACAAAGATACAGACATTTGTCATAATGTAAAAAGTTATACAGGATTACTGTAAATTCCTACCAATAAACATCTAGTAAATCTTGAGAAAATTCTGTTTGGAAAAAAAGCAAAGCATTCAGGTACCTTCTCCTGGAAATAGACGCCATCATGGCAATTAAAACTTTCTGATCACCATGAAGTAGACGGCTTAACATGTATTCTCTATTAACTGAACAGTGAGCGGATTAACTATGGGATTTGAAAGGCCACACAGGGTGAGACAACTGTAGAATTGCCAAGATTCTCAGTCACATACTCTTGGTAGTTGAATCTTAAAGATATTCTATACAGGATTTACCCACCAAAATTAATTTTCCTCTGTAGGGTGGTGGTGGTGGTGGTGGGGGATGGGGGGAGAGTGGAGCAATTTTCTTCTACTCATAAATCATTGCTCAACCCATTTTTACACTTCGATTCGATGTTTTATTCCATTTCTAATTCAATAATTTAGTTTGATAGGACTGGCCAGTCATTTAGAATGACATGTTGTTCATTGTACATTTTAGAAAGAACTATTGACACCAGGTACTTTTACTTGACCGGTTTTATAGTTTTAAGGTCTAAATTGGAAAAGAATGCAGGATACGTAGAGACAGAAAATATGACTTAGGGAATTTTTTAAATGCATGCAGTACACCTTTAAACATCTTATTTAAGGACATTTTTAGATGCGGATGCAGTTTTGCACACACTAACAACACAAACAAGCCAATGCAATAAATTTACCACAAGTTAAATTATTCAAGAACATGATTAGCACTGTTTATACATGTACCATAAAGAGAATTGAAAGTGGAGCCACGTGTGTACTCGAATGCTTTGTAAGGAATTTATAAAGCTAATACCCGTGTCTTATACATGAATTGTACAGATTATTTCCATTTTGAAATTCATTCTTATATATTATTTATCAAACTGCTATTTCACACAATTAAATAAAAATATCCAAATAACTAACAACAGCTTCTGAAGACAGACATTAGTCCCATAGGACAGGCTGTATAAAGAGAGGTAATGACACCCTTAGCCACTAACATAGTGTCAGAAAACAAAGATGGTATCAGGACATTCCGTTGCATTTCATATAATGTGACAATTTTTGGACCTTGATATGAAATAATACCTGTCAATATTGCATGGATTCTTATATATAAGTATACATTATAAAGTGTACTCGAGTAGTTTTAACAAAAGTATAGATATCTTCCTTCGTTTTTTTCGGCTGTTTAAGGTAAAAAGAAAAAAAGACTTCACTTGCGTATGTCAGCCTATTGAAGTACATGTTAAGTAAAGATACACTGGTCATGAAGCACTTGTGACATCAAACCCTTTAATGAAATGACCACCAGTTTATACATGCACATGTTTTAGCTGTCAGGTGATCCAGGTGTAGACCTTAATGACAAAACCAATCATCTAGCATGTATATGGACCACCATATGATGCCTTACAGCAAATATCAACTGAAAGTGTTCAAGTGGAAAAAATTTCCTTTGGGGTCTTAAATGGTTTGACCCTGGCAGAAAGATTGAACAAGCTAACAGGCACATCAAAAAGGTGCTCATCGGCTTTTTCAGACAGACCACCCAAACAAGGTACCATTATCCAATATTTGCTACAGGAGGCAATAAAACAGTACACCTATGTAAGAACTATCACTTCTCCTGGAGAAAAATGTTTAGATTATACCTCCTCCCAAANCGCAGGTGATGGCAATATGTACAGACACATCTGTGTCTGTACATAAAAAGTAAATGAAAAATAAATAAATAAATACGACATTTTATAAGTGAGACACAGATAAAGGCCAGTGCTTACCTGCTGCTGATGGCATATACTTGAACCAAAGAGGTCTGACAGGTGCCTCCAACCTTGGAAACCACTGAACAGCCTCTATATGCTCAGCTGAAAATGTAAATAATAATAATAATAATAATAATAATAATAATAATAATAATAATAATAATAGGGAATTTATCACTGTAAGAACAAGTGATAAAAAGTTGTAGGTGTGACAAACAGCTTTGTGGTTAGGTAACATAGCAAAATTATCACTTATAAGTGATTCTCTGCCCACGAACCATGCACTGCTGTCGTCATTGCAATTCTACAAGCCTAGTTTTACATCACACAATGCTGTGGATCAATCAACACCTCTTTCTGTCCTTATTTCTTTTTTTAAGATGAGGGGTCAATAAAATTCAGCAGGTGATAAGTTATTTAAGCATGATGAGATAGTGACGTCTGCAGGCTGTTTTCCATGTACTAATCTGTCAGGAAATAAATTGAGGGGAACCTACTGTAAATTTGTTCCATCAACATCCGCTGTTTAGCTGCTACCACTTCTGGATCCCACATATGCAGCACACGTTTGCTCTTGCCGGTCAAGGATGTCAGTAACTTCTTTCTAAAAACAATTGGTTTATTCATAAAATGAATACCAAGGTTTTAAGTTGAAATTATAGGTGTTTTAATAGGAAAGAGCCATTTCCATTAATCAAATGAGAAAGCTAAGTTAAAGGCTTCCTCAACCACTTAAGAAAATTGATGTGTCTTTAAGAAAATACAAAAAAAATGTTTCTGACTTGACAAAGTGTATCGAGTGCAAAAAAAAAATATGTTCAGTGCTAAATTTGTTTTTAAGTTTTCACAAAGGAGCTGTCAATGAAACATTTTACTGAAAGAACAGATCAGTCATCATTTAATTACACATTTCAAACTCACATATCTCTCAACCAAATAGAATAGAAGGATGAAAAAACTAAACCCTGGTAATAATTTTCATTATTCCCCATTGTCAAAAATATGTCATCTTCCCAAATCAAGTTCAGTGGACATGACACAGTTAAAAGTGCATCCCTATGAAGTTCTTTTATCTCTTCCCTTGTGCATATAGAGTTCTATAACAATCTTAATGTTAAATTGGGTTTTAGGTACATCAAAACTTTGAAATGACCACCAGTCAAAACTGTGCCCAATATTCTTTAAAAACTCAGCTCTTTCCTCATCATAATAACACAAGACTCAAACCTACCAAGATATTTCCATTCTATGCCCATTACATACAAGACAATTTACATCTGTAATCTGCAATGTGCATTACTGCAGTGTCTCGCAGGAGAAATCAGCACATAAGTAAGGATTCCAACTGGAATCCACTTATATCCTGCATTTTCTCTTAATGTGGCTCTCCTAGCTCACTTAATAACAGCCAATCTTTCCCTTAATGCATCAGGAAATCTCTATCTGATCTATCCACTTACCTGTAAAATTTTCTCCATGCTAACTGAATTGTGAGAGCTGCAATTTGTCGCTTCCACTCCTCTTCACCAGCTTTTAACCTCTTAGACTTAATGGCATCTGCAGCACTCTTCATGACTCCTTTGAAGCGAAACACATAACTGGAACAGAAATTTGTGATCAATTTAAATTTGCTTCGTGGTTTATTTTGGTAACAAAAGAAGAAGAAGCAAATAAACATCTTAACACAAATATTCTGCCATACTTTCTGGATTTCTTTATATTAAAATCATATGGGTAC
Organism: Lingula anatina; assembly: GCF_001039355.2. Next base: position 481,819 of record NW_019774291.1, read on the forward strand.
AGGTGGTAAAGTAAGGTTCCTTTACATAATACATTGAAAAAGAAGTTGGATACTGCATGTACAATCAAAATAAATAAATAAACATTTTGCTTCTTACTGTTTCCAAGCTCTCTGAATTACTCTAGCAGCATGTTCTTTCCTTCTGAATTCTGAAAGTCTATCTCTTTCTTTAGAGACAATCTGTCTGTTTTGTTTATTTAGTAATAAAATTCTCTCCTCCTCTGATAACTGAGGCTCTCTTTTCCTAGAAGAAAAATGAAAAGCATTATCTAGGTTTCAACAAGTTGCATTCCAGCATTCATAAATTAAGAGAAAAACAATTCCATAACCTTACTGGAAAAAAGCATTTTTTAAATGAACAATAATAACCCCACAACATCATTCTGTTTAACAGTTTTATGATGGTATCCATCCAAGATATATATAATACTAAACCTCCAAGTTATCTTCAACCACTGTAGAAAAAAAAAGCAAAAATTGCACTCGTTTTCAATCTGTGGATTTGAAAATCTTTAAATTCAATAGACAAGTACCTACGTTCTAATGCTGAAAATCAAAGGCTGAATGTGCTGTTTGCATTTTAAAATTGATTGGGCTGTTTGGATTTCATTGTGCTGCATACTAAATTGCCATTAAGAGTTTTGAAAAGGGTTTTATTGATCTGTTCCCATGAAATCTTGCCTTTTCAAAACAATTTGACTGGATTCTTGAATATTTTTTGTAAAGTTAAGGGCTTCTGATGTATTAGGATTTGATTATCAATGAGAAGAAAACCTACAAAATTTCATCTTTATGAAGAAGATTACACTTTCAATAATGAGAACATCAGATTATGCTACATAAGACAAGGCAATTAAATGTCAATCACCTCTGAAAATACCAACAACATGCTAAGTCTACATTGATTTAACCATCTCTACCCCCAAAAGGTTTTGCTACACTTTATCAGATATCCATGCAACATTCATAAAAATCAATTTTTCAAACATGCTTGAAATTAATATCCTTCATGCAGAAGTGGGCTGCAAATATTGTAAACTGAAACAACATGCAAAACTAGAACTGCTTGAATTGATGTACACTGTTGGGAATAAGCAGGCACGTGTTCACTCAATCTAACAAGTCTTAAAACATTTGTTCAAATATCCCTTGAGGCTTACAATGGTAATTAATTGTAATGAAACAGTTGTTTTGCTTGCAAATTGTTATTTTAAGGCCACTTGAACCTATGACTTATGAAAAGTTTACTTAATATGCTACCTTTATTCTAAATGATCTTTACTTTGCTCTAGGTTTTGGGTGCTAAACCAAAAACATCTTCAGCCACTAGTTACATTTTGATGCACTTTTAAAAGTTTTTCTGGGCTTTAATCTATTAGTATTCTAACATAGTTATTCAAATAAAAATCTGGCTTCTGTGAGTCAAAGATTGGCACACGATCTCACCAGACAAATGAAACTTGTCAGTCATCAGTGCAAAATATTGGTATCTTTGACAGAATTCTTATTCCATCATGTTATCCTTAAAAGAAACCCTATGAACACTTAGCAGTCTAATTTCCATTATACCTCAATCATTACTGCCATAACAGGAATATGGCACATTCGCCTTGGTGACAGAATTTCTACTGTAAAACAGTTGTGCTAAGACACCATATCTCAATTATTTCAGAAGAATATTAATATCTTTTACTTGTGTACTTTAAAAAAGACCCAGGGACTGCACATTGGGAGTCTTGCCTATCCTCCTGAAGCTAAAGCAGAGCAAGTACTTTATATGGAACCCATGCGGTTTTTGAGTGCTTTGACTCCTTTTTTTAATGGCAGGGGGGAAGAGTGGACTTGTATGAATAAAAATAGCCAAAATATAACTAAACAAAAGCATAATAGTCATACTCAAGTTTGAACTAAGATAGTAAAGAGATTTCAAATCTGTCCCTAAAAACATATTTAATAATAAAATAGTTAATTAAAAATAACCATTAAGTCATGTAAAATGTAATCACACTATTACAACATAAACGGTAATTGCCATATTGCGTTGCATAAATACATTAAACAGAAACCATCAAGTAGAAACAAAGCTGGTACATAGGGAAATGAAAATGGTAGGTATAATGCATTAATGGAAGCAAGCACTGACAACATATCCTAAAATCAATAGGCCCCTTCCTGGACCACCCCTCGCTTAGTTTCTAAGCTGGAGCTGGAGGCGAGAAGCCAATTAACATACGGAAATTAAACAAGAATGTTTGCGTGTGGATAGGGCACTCAACTGTGACTGTAAAAAAAAAAAAAAAAAAAGGATGACATTTTAATAATGTTCTCACAACAGTTCTCACAGGTCACAGGGAAGCAACATCAACAATTTTCAAGCAATGAGACAATAACACAGGGCCATTTTGACGAAACAAATACATCAGTTTCAATTAGAGAGAAATAAACTGTATTTAATAAGTTTCAAGTATTTTATTTGTAAATGGTAAACACCCAAAGCTTCTGTTCCAGAGGTGATTGATTTTCAGTCACTCAAACACTCATTCAGTTGCAAAAGCAATCCATCAATGGGAACACTTAAATCAAGTTATCTGAGAAAAATTTACAAAAAAAAAGGGTTCTTCAAATAGTAATTTGATGTCTAATACTTTCAAATAACATTTTTTTCAGGTAGGTACAAGATTTCCAATTTCTCAAATCCCATACCAGACAGAAATCATCCCTCTTGTCAGCTTAGTGTTGCCACACTGATTGTAATTCCAATCCTATGTGACATCTAGACATGACATCTAAACGTTATACATTGTGCCAAATGACACTTCTTTTCCACAGTGACATGTTAAATTACAAATCAATGTTCTATTCAACTGAAGTACATTACTCGTGGGTTTTTTTTATATACATACTGGAATGACTAATTTTTTTAAAGCGTGAGAGTGCATAATATGCAATTAATTATATCAAATTATCCCTTTTTGGTAGATTATGGAAGTCAATTCCTTAAAGAGAGGGCACTGGTATGGCAGGCTAAGTTACTCTTAATTTCCATCTGTAAGAATCACTGTAGAGAAATTTTATATTGTCTGCTGTCTAGGCACAATCGCATATGGAGTATTGTTTTGGTAAAGTGTAAGAAATAAGTACAAGGATACATTTTATGTTAAGGTCTCGTAATAAAAAGAACTAAAAACATTCCAATCAAGCAATCATTATTAAATAAAAAAAATTCTGAAACAAAACAAATCCTGCAACCTTGAAACAAAGAAAAACCCAACCACTCAGACCTGCAAGAATTCTGCAGTCAATATGTCATCACTCATGCTAAAAAGTATTTAATTGTTTCCGTGCATAATTCAACCACCCTAGTGCAATACCTAAAAGTTAGGTGACCACACATGACTTCTCACACTTGCCACTACCCACATTGTTAGTCATAAACCACTGCGTGAGTGTTAATAGTGACAATATGAAAACACCTGGTGGGGAAAAAAAAAACAAACATTCTTAGTAATAAGGCACTGATGGTGTGTTATTAAATAACAAATAAACACCAAGTTGTTCCATTTAGGAGCAATACCAACCCTGACGGCCCCATAATGTAGTTACATCCAACAATTAGTCCTGACGTCTGCTTCCAACCTTCAAATTAATGTGGAGTCATGGGTCATTTCTCTTTGTCATATATGGCAAAAGTACACTGTACCAAATGCCTTAATTTGTTCTTGTGCGATGCATGTCACAGAACTTACTTACTTGGTAATCTTTCATCATAAATGCAAGATTTTTTCCTTCAAATCTATTCATTTTGAAATAATAAGTACTATCTTATGTAAGGTGATGAATTGATACGTTTTTTACCTTTATCTTAAAAATATGTAACTGTCACATACATAAACATTCCCATGTGGACATACATATTTACAAAAAATGAATAACAATCACTCTTGATAGCATTACATACTTGTCACTTACTTCACAATAACAAAATAACATGTCACATGCATTTGCCAAAACAATATTTCATATTCAGTTGTCAATATATTCATCACTTCTCCCTTTGGATACACTGGAAACTTGAAAGTGAAGATGCTTACCTTCTTGATGATTTACTGTGTCCTTCCCCTAATTCAGTTTTCCTCCTTTCTTCTACTTCTCTCTTGTTTCTTATGTCTTCTTTTCTTCGATATTCTTCTTCAGCACGTTTTCTGAAAGACACAATTACTCTGGTGAGAAAACATTGTTCATACAAATTTTCATTAAGGTATCCTTTTACATCATTTACACTGCAGTCAAAACAATTCCAAAATTAAAATAACAAAACACTTATTACACCATTTAACTCAAGTGTGACTGGATAAAATATCAGTTTTTACTTAAAATCACTATGCACAAATCTACAGGGTATTTCCATGTCATGCAGACGAGTAATTCAAATGGCTCAAGAACAGCAGTTTCAATATCAAAGCCATCAGTGAAAAACAATGCTTTAATGAAAGGTAGAAAGCAGTGAGTAAAGCTATTCAAATTGAAATACTAACTTGGCAGCATCCTTCCTCAACTGTTCATGTTTCATTAACAACTTCTTCCTCTCCAGGAAAGTTTTGCGGACTCTATACCCTCGAAAATTGGACTGAAAGCACAACAGGGATATTAATATGCATAAAATATATCATGACAACAGGGGACTCTTAAAATAATATATAGACCAATGAGGGATATCACCCCCCTTTATTAGTTTAATAAGTACAAAGAAAAGATCACATCTCATAAATTTATCAACTGACTGGGGTTTTTTCTAGGTATTTTTTGTTATTTGTGGTCTTGACAGATTGCAAATAACAAAAGCAAGTATGCAACCAGTCAAAGTGTTAAAGCCAGGGAAAAATAGATAATTTAAAGCCCTATGTATAGGATATATTGATTCTAAAAGTGATTTTTCTCAAAGTCTAATTATCCAAAAAATTAGCCCAAATAATTAACACCTACATGAACAAGCACCAATTTTTAATGGATAGTGTGCTGCCTTAATTTGTACCAGTGTTGCTGTACAAGCTCTCCATGTTAAACCTTGAGCAATTAGATGGTCTTTCTCTTGGCAGCAAATCTACATGATATTGAGCTTTCCAAGAAAGGTATATCTATCATTTTTTTCTCTTCCTGTGACAGCAGCAAAAATGTCAATAAATTTTCATTTTTATCTGTCAAATGTGCTCCTTCATTTTTATTGATGATATTTAAACTGGATTTTTACTTTGTAGGGTATTTTATTTGAGAAGGACAGTTGGTAAATGGCCTTGAGTGGACAAAATTTTTTGCCTAGGAATGTGCCTGAGAAGACACCAGCTTCCCGACTCCTGAACAAATATAGATTTGACAAACTGGAGATAAAATAATTTTAAACACAGAATAATGATGAATACATGAGTGAAATATACAAAAAAAGAAATTACTTTAAAATATATATATTTACAGCATAAATTTATCTCCCTGTGTTGTTAACATGTAAATAAATTGGACATGTTTTACAAAGCTTGCCTTAAAAAAACATTTACAAATAACTGAAATACCATAATTATATTGCTTTCCTTCAAATGAAGTTAATGGATATTGGATACTGGTACAAAATCTATAACAATAATGCTAATGAAAAAAAACCTTTATAACAAAAACATCCTTTCTTAAATTGGCATGAAATCATTATTGATGGAACTGCTAATTCAGACATGCCTTACACTGCAAAACACTTATAAGCAATCAACCAACAACCTCAGAATAAAGTACCTGCTGTTGCCCAATAAAACCTGGATGACTACTTGATACAGCAACCATATGCATTGTCTTCCTGGTCAGACAGATTAAAGGTAATATACTTCAGAGTTTGAAGGGTTTGCTACTGCACTTGTAAAGATCCCATGGATAGTTTAAACTTGTGGGTTCTCTACATTAGACTATTTCTTAAAAACAATACAGAGAGGAAATTTCAAAATCTAATCAAAACTTCTTTATGAGATAAAAACTACTGAAAAACAGAAGTACATTTACAAATAAACTACTGAAAAAAACAAAAATTCCACCTAAAATCATCTCAGCAGTTTTTTAAAAGAGAGAAGGGCATTGTATTTAGTATTTAAATACAACACTATCAGCTAAGAGTGAATTAACTGCTCCTACAAAGAAGCAAGACGAGTGAGAAATGCTCATGAATTCATAGATTAAATCCTGATTGGACAAGACCTGGTACCCTGTCGTCTCTACGTAATTTTTATCCCTCCCCAAATAATTGAAAAGACAACCCATCACTCTCTCAGCAGAAGAGAATTGGAGACATCGAGCATAACAAAGAGATAACCCCAAGTGGAACTTTACACCAAACTGTAATCACTTGCCTTGAAATCAGATAAAAAGAAAGCCATTACTCCTACATACTCTGGTGGTATTTCCTGAAAACCTTCCTACCTACACAGATTCATTCCAAGGAAAAGATGGACGCCAAAAAAATTCCATTTAAATATCAAAATCATTCTGCCAATCAACGAGATCAGTATATGAGCAAAAATGTTCATTAGCTTGGTAGATTTTTACAATAATAGCAATTCATAAACAAAAATCTGTTGCTCAAGTCAATAACTGGCTTGCATAATTAAAATTTCCTGTCAGACAACCTACAATAAATCATGTTTTCTGGCAATGTTCACTAGCAAAGCAAATAAAGCTCATTCTGAATGTGAGGAAAAATTTAATTGCTCAAGAATCAGAGAAACACCAGTCATTAATGTTAAAAATACCTTTTTGTATTTTCCTAAGCAATGATACATTGTGTTAATAAGTTTTTGTACCTGTATTTTACAAGCAGCTAGTTCTTGTATTCCGTTGATAGACAATGCTCCTTGTTCAATCATAAACTGGGACACCTCACGATGCTCTCCCATCAACGCATAGTCCAGAGGAGTGTACCTGAAAGCAGAATATAAATATCAACAGTTACAGAACAATGCTGGCCTGTATGTTTTTACTTTTGATTTAATGTTTTCAAGAGACAGCAGAATGAGAAGTGAAATATGTGCAAAAACTTTCAGCCAGGGGTCTGGGACATAAAGTCCCCTATATATATATATATACACAGTCAGAGGAGCTCAGGGCATACCAGAATTCTGTGGAATTCTCTCAGCTCTGAAGAAATCTGACAAGCGAAAATAGCAATGATGTATTTTTATCATGTGCTTCTCTATCACAAAAACAGCAGGCGCTTTATGACTGAATAAGGTCATAGAGGATAGTGTAATCTTTCAGCAAAATAAACAGCTAATGACAGACTTAGGTGACAATGAAGAAAACCACAATAAAATAAGACATTATACTAATGTAACAACTAAGTTTTTTGTCTAAAACATAAAATATCAGAGAAACATTTTCCAAAACAGAGTTGACAAGAACCCCACAGAACCTGAATAATAGCTGCAATTCACAGAAAAAGTTGTTCTCCCTGCAATATCAGATATCAGGTTGTTTCAGCAAGTAATCAAATAATGACTGCCACCAATAATTCAATTACATTTCATGCTTTATCATTGTTCCAGTCACATCAGCACGAAGTGACTTCTTAGATCCTGCCACATATTATTAAGTGTTTCTGACACCAATCTGATGTCCATAACTCGCATCTAAACCTGGACTGCATCAGTATCTGCTTATTAAAAATAGTGAGTGGGAGTTTACCACTGGAAAATGACACTTCGAGATTGACTAAATTGCATTGTAATTATTTATGATTTACTTCAAAACCTTTTTCCCATATTCACCACCCCACCAAGAAATGTGCAAACAACGATCTAGAGATATTGCAGTATATATCAAATAAAATTGTTTTAAGAGAAACATCACAGAGTGCTATGACAGATGAGCACAAGCAGGAAAGGGAGGAGGTTCAGTTTTAAAGTCTAATTCCAAGTTATACTTTAGTTTTGATAAAAATGGGGCTAAATTTACTAAAATCAGTTGACTCACCCAGCTAGTTAGGGTACCAATCGACTATAGTGCTTTTTACACTTACAAGTAAACTGCCCTTAAAAAAAAAAAAAACTCAAGTGAACTGCGGTCAAAATCCACTTTCTTTGCATTCACACTGCTTAGGAGAACGATTGCTGTGAAATTAAATTGGCAGTGTGAATGGCCTTTATGTGATCCTCCAAAGCTGGTTTCCAACGTCAGGACAACCTGACACCCTGCTATCAATTTAAATGAAGCCTGTGCAATCTTTGATTTTACTGTATTGAATTCCTTGAGAAATCCATTGACATCGCTCACAACAGCCTCAGTATACTGATCAGATCTTAGAAGAAATAAGTACCAAAAAGTTAAATGTACTGACTTATCTCAAATTCTCCAGGCATATATCTGCCAGAACTTGAACACATCAATCTGCTGTAGTGAGGAGTCAGGAAAGTTCTATAGATTTATCATCAAGCATACAAACTGGTGTGAGATTTGATACATCACAGCAAGTCTAGGTAACATTGTAAATGACTGCCATGTTCTTAATAAGCCAAAACTGATAGTGAAGGCCTTTTGACTGGCAAAGGTTTCCTCTGGATAAAAATTTGACTTACATTCTATGACATTTCTCAAGTTGGATCAATTAAGAGGGTAAATAAGTCCGTTTTTTTTTTTTTAACTTTGAAATTTCTGGCTACATGCAGGGTAAAAGTTGAAAGAGGTAAGGGGGAAGTTGAGCCTGATATAAAATGGTCCAACTTGCCTAACACTGTGCACAGTGACATAAAAAGATGAGTAAATGCTGACTGGTTTTTAAGTGAGCATTGAACAGGTTATTACATGTAATATGTACGCGGGGAGTAATGTAGGAGTTTGAGAGAGCTTGACATTATCAAGCTTCATCCATTTCACACCCATTACAAGCCACAATTAATGAGGAAGCTGTATTGATCACCATGAGCAGAAAAACAAATAAAAGAGACGCATTCGCCATCAATAAATGTGAAAATTACTTATTAATGAAGACACTGAAACCCTGAAGATGAGGAAAATCCCAGGATACAACTGATTCCATTTAGATCCTGCCAACAACAAAGTGGTAATGCTACTGATGCAATGAACAATCCTATGGGAAACACGTTCTTGGGAAGAATCGGCTTTTTGATGAGAGAAAACCCTGCCAGCAATTAATTCAATACTCCCAACTCGCACTCTCCCTCTCATATGGACCTATCAATTGTTATTGAACACTGAGAATGACATTAATGGTCAAACTTCATCTTACTGCATAAAGCAGACATACAGTATCAAAATATTCTAAGCAGCACAAAAATGTGAATTTCAACTTCTTTTGAGTTCTACAAGATATATAATTTACATCAATCTAAGGTGGCTTTAGCCTTTAGGTATCAAACTCAATTTAAGGCACTACAAAATATCATATCTGTAATTATCAAATACCCATAACCACCCATCTGGGTAGAGAAATGTGAAAAGTTTTCATCCCAAATAGGGCAAATTGCTATTCTACTCACCTGTCCTCAGTAAATTCCATGTGATTTGGGAAGGCATGGAATTCTAGTAGCAGTTTAACAGCGTCTAGATGTCCTTTACTACAAGCCCAGTGTAGAGCTGTCATACCCTAAACAAACAATTCACAATAATAAAACCATCAAACTTACCATGTCTGTCAAAACATTTAATTTGATCCAAGGCAGGTAAATGTGAATATTCATGAATCAATAACAGATGAGGTAACTACTGTGATCTTTTCTGCCTAACTAAGATGGCTGCCAGCCTAGTAACCAAATCACCGCGATAAGGGGACTATACAGTCTCTAACACCCTCAATATGTAGTGAAATATTAGTGCCGGGCTGTAAGCCCTTTGTTCTCTTGTTTCAGAGACTGGTTTCGATTACAAGCACTCATAGAAAGGAACCTTTATTCTCATCCAAAGACTACAGCCCAAATAAAAATAAACAGCACCTTTTATGTGTACCTTTTCATGCAGAACAATAATCGCTAGTCACACATGTATGCAAGAACCTTGGTTAGGGAAGGCAAAGGAACTTTAAAATGGGTCTCAACTATTCATCATGATGCATTTGGCAGTTCATGAGAAAATCAATGTGTGCATTAGTCCGTTAATGATTTAGGAAGATAAATATTGGACAAATTACTAGCATCAATCTCTCTACTACCTGAGTCTGAGATTGTTTCTAGGTAGTAGCCATAAGAGAATACATGTATGTTGGTTCTCATTCGAAGACTGGTTAAATGATCAATATCACAAGGTTTCTTTTTTTTTCTTAGCAATACATGACAAACACAAAAAATAATTGTTTTGCTCAATATCAAAATGATCAGCAAATTTCATACAAAGTCCATTTGGAGCTCTATTTGTATTCTATTCATAGCTCTCTGTTTAGTTTGAAAATATAGTATAAAAGGATAGTTCCAATATAAAAAATTCTAGTCCCACATCAAAATACCTTTCCAAAACATATATTAATTTACACTTAACTATTCAATGCCACCATTTACAAATTCAATGGATAGAAGTCTGATATCAAAAGTACAGGCTTTGGCTGTAATGGTATAAAGTGTAAATAAAAATCTTAATGTGTTAGTTGTGACACATTGCTGATTCACTGATCCCAAAGCAATCCCAGTGTATTAGAACTTAGAATGAGAATTTTGAGAAATTTTTTGCCCCTTTCGCCCTTTTTTCCTTTTGTGATGGAAAGCTATAACTCAAGTATCTTATAAATATTCACATGATGTTCAATATTTTCAACAAATACATATCAATTCCATTGGCAATTCCAGTAGAAATCATTTCAGCAAAGCTAAAAAAATTTTCAAATTTTTATCTTTCCGAATGAGTACCACTGCATGTTCTATTAAGACGTGTTTCAATTTAGCTAATGATAGACAGTTAAGGCACAGGTGCCAGATATAGAAGGGCAAAATATTATCTTTTTTTTACCGTGCAGGACTCCAAACAATCTCTCTGATTATATTCCTCTTATTCAGTGTGCCAAGACTAGAGAGAGTAATATGCCCTTATGCTATGATGGGGGATAAAAAACATTTTTGTGCAATTTTCAAAATTGATGTCCTGACTTATTAGTAATAAATCATCCATGAAATTCCCCAATCGGTAGGCAACCATATGAATAGTGATTGGTAATGCACACATAACATGACTATTGGCAATACACAGAGTTTCTAGTCAGCCTTTGTGGGCTAAATTAGTCTGGCAATTATAAAAGCTCCTTGAACTTATGATTTAATCATATGTCATTGGGCTAATGTCAAGAACAATTATTCTGAAACTACTATATCATGTTGCAGATGATAAATTGCACTAAAAAAGGGGGGGGGGCATAGAGAACACAGGATTTGGAATATTAGTTAGTAACGACAAATGAAAAATTACCACATTCATTATCAATTTACTTCTCCATTTTTTAGAATCAATTTGTGCAGCATAGCATGTTTTGTGTTTCTTAATTAAATATCCTAAACACTGAATAAGAACTTCAACAATGTTGCAGATGATAAATTACACTCAAGAAGGGGAAAAAACACAGGGTTTGGAAAATCAGCCTGAAATGACAAGAGGAAATTGTGACATTCATCATCAATTTATCGCTCTGATTTTTAGACTCAATCTGTGCAGCGCAGCATGTTCTGTGTCCTTTAATGCAATACATTAAATACCGAATGAGAAATGGGCCAGATTATAACACAAACTAAATAACAGAATATCATATGGTGTTTCTTTCTTATCTTTTTTATCTTTTAGAATACATCCTGAGGAATATCATCAAAATTTTTGACCTATACTAGACATATCTTAACAACAACAAACAGGAAGAGGAAAGATAATGTAGCTTTATGAGTATTGTAATTCTCAGAAGGTATCACCCACCTCATTGTCTTGTGCGTTAGGATCTGCCTGGTTTTCTATTAACACAGACATACAGTTCACATAACCACCATAGGCAGCACACTGCAAGGGTGTACGCCTGAAATATATAATAATAATTACATAAAATACATATGAAAATCCCATAATCTTTAAAAGAAAATGTATGAAGTGTTTAAAGAACATACAACTGAAATTTCTCTTCACGCGAATATGATTCATTAAACTGATTACATGATATTAACCTTAAGTAGAAAACTTTTCACACCAAGGAGTTAAGTTAGCTGTACTTTGAGAGATAGAAAATGTAACAGCCTGGCTATTACATAGAGAGTCACCTATGCAGAGCCCCTATGCTGGACAAAATTAGCCAATTAAATAACTAAACAGCAGGAAGCAAACTTATGATGAACTTGTAGTAAATCCCACTGTGGAGTAATGACATGTAAGGAGGTTCCAAAGTGAATGGGTCTAGACTGGATCAGTTAAAGTATACTGCTTGACGTGAAATGGACCTTATAATCATCCAGCTTTCTATAAGGAAGTTATCTCTATATCTCAATTTCAGAAGCCATATCCCACTCACCCAGAGTGATCTCTGATGTTGGGATCAATGCCATACTTGATCACAGTCTGACAGATGTAGGCATGACCACCAAGAGCAGCCCTGGAACCAAAACATAATTATGGAAATAAAATTATAAAGATAAGAATGTACATATTTTGCATACAAAATATATAACATTCATTTATGAAAACATTCATCATGTCATAATGTTACCCCTTTTTTAACTGTGGATAAAATTAGGCACTCATATATTCTATATTCAATATTGTGGCAGAATTCCTCAAAAATATGAATCAGTTGAAATGAAAAATAAATTTTACAAAATCTGTAAGCCATTTCTGGTACAAGATACAAAATAGGTTAGCAACTGGCAGCATACCAGTGCAATGGAGATCTCCCATCCTGATCATAAATTTCTACTTTGGCACCATAGTCAATCAGTGTTTGGACCACATCTGTGTGTCCCATCTCGCATGCACGAAATAACGGGGTGTGCTTCACCAAGTCCTCTGCATCTATGGGGGCTTTGTACTCCAGCAACAGATTCACTGTGGTCACATGGCCTGATAGAGCAGCAGCGTGCATTGCTGTAAGAAAAAATAAATATAGATGAGACAAAATTAAGGTAAAAATATGAAAACTGGTCAAAGCACAATAGAGAGCCATTGGATAATTATACAAATTTTATCTTCCCCTTCTCAAACATTTCCTTTCATACCATTTTACTTTAAAAGATAATAAAAATACACTTCTTCTGAACTACTGTAGAAACAGAGACCCCTATTAGAGGTCCACATACTTCACAAATTGTAATATACAGGGAAAATACTGTGAATTGACCTAACTCACTGATATTTATATAAAATGAATCAACCCTTGCCTACCTTCTTTTTTTTTGTTAAGGGGCAAGGGCTTAAATGATGTATACTGTAATTCTATAAATTATATCAATCTATAAATTTTACAAATCTTATCATGCTCTGTATAATCTCAAAGCTCATAAAAAGACATACCAGTTCCTCCATTTTTATCCACCTGTTGTAGGTCAGCCCCATACTTGATAAAGACCTTGATCACATCATCTGCTCCCTTTCCAGAGGCCCACATGAAAGCTGTTCTTCTTTCGACATCAGGCTCATCAGTCACACCCTTGTGACGCAGGAACACTTCCACTGTATCCTATAGTTAAAAGAAATCACACATTTTCATTATAACTGACAAGGTGTTGTATTTGAATGATACCTTTAACCGAAATTTGATATATATATATCTTATAACTATGGATCGAAAAAAATTGAATTTATAATCAGCTGGCATGTAAAAACAGCCAAAGCTTTACACACATACAGTTGTGCCTTATCATGGCACCTACCGCAAAGTTGTTTTGTGCTGCATAGTGGAGAGGAGTGGCGCCATTAGAATCTGAACTGGCATAATCAGCCTTCTTTGACAGAAGAAGCTCCACAATTTTTGAATGACCTGTAACAAATTGTCCACGTTATAAAATGATTGTGTAATTCTTGTTCTCTTTTTGGCAATCTTAATATAGCTAAAATAACTGTTTGGAAAAAAAACAATTTAAGTAACACAGAAATAAGTGATAAATCATTTAATTAACCCCATGAGACAGTCTCAATATAATTTCACTATCACAAATACTGTATGCGAAAGCCATAGCAATCAAAACATCATTAAATGAGGTGAAGGTGTAACATCTTAAACATGTTCCCATAAATTTATTTCTTCTAAATGCTTCACCTAATACTGCTGCCCAATGCAGAGGCGTCCTGAACATGTTGTCTAAGGCAGAAACATTGCACTTCTCAAGGGAGATCTGAAAGCATGACAAATTGTTCCTAGCATTACACAAACTGCAAACCAATTTCAACCTACTGAGACAAAAACTTTAAGAAATTGGTTTCAAGTAGCAATACATCATGCAAACAATCACCTAGCTTATATAAAATCTATGAGGTGATTAGTGTTTACTGCCAAGATATTCAATTACAAAGAGGAAGTGACATTTCAAACAGGCACAGAAATATATGTACATAAGACATCAGTCTTACCAAAGCATCAACCACAGCATAGTTTCCATCTGCCACTGCCAAATGTAGTGCTGTTCTTCCCTCATAATCCTGCCAGTTGATGACACTCCCTGCCATGTCCTGCAAACATAACAAAACATCATCAAAGCTTACGCCTGAGTACTACACCATAGCTTACACTGATCAACTCTTCCATCACCTGAATTCACAGTTACTTACTTAAATGTTTTCAAACACTATAGCAGAATATTATCAACTGTTGACCAAAAGAAAAAAATAAAAATAAAAACATCTCACAGAGTTGGGTTTACTACCAATACTTACTAAGAGTAAGTTAACACAGCTGACAGCTTCAGCATCTCTACTGCTAGCTGCCCAGTGGAGGGGTGTCTTGCCTTCAACATCAGGAATACCAATGTTTGCATCCTGGGAAGTGAAAGGTGCAATTGTTGGAAAGTTCAATGTTTTGAGGTAAATTAGTACTCACTTTGATAATGATGATATGAAATGGACAACATTTTCAAAACAAAAGTCAATTCTTAGAAAAAAAATATTTAAATAAGGGACAACCTTACTGAATTTCTGAATTTTTATCTTCATTTTTTGAGCTTTAATGACACACCAAAAACTTTACTTAAGAGAGATATCCATCTGTATAACTAATAGATTAAATATGCAATTAATAGACCCTAAAATGCAAAATATATAAATTAACAAAAATCAAACTCATGAACAAACCTGCTTTATAAGCATCTTGATGTGCTCTAGATTTCCATAAGATGCACTCCAGTGAAGAGCTGTCCTCTGTGAGAAAAAAAAAAACATTATAAACCACAAAATCCCACATTCAAATCAGTGAGTGAAAAATAAATCTTAATGATGAAGTGTACAATCTTCATGTTTTTAAAAAATATATTTGGGTGCAGGCTATTTAGTTTTATCTTCTGGTTTTTAATATTTGAGAAGCCACATGTCAATTTTTAGGCTATTGTAATGAAGATAAGAGTTCCATTCCTTAAAAATTTTGAAACTATTTCTTTGCACCAATTTTTATGACATATGTAACAAAGCTCTAACAAATGCTACCACAACCCAATAGAAGTAAAGTAGCAGAACACTGTGTAGTATACAACTATTACTAACTGGGTAAAAATAAATAAAGAAATAAATCATTTCTAAAGAGACTTAGACTGGGTTCCCATACCCAGATCGATCTAACAAGATCGATCCATCTCCAAGGAGTTTCTCGCTGAGCGGCTTAGATGCCTGGCACACCTACTGAAGCTGCTAAACGATAATTAATTACCCCTTAGCAGCTTCAGTAGGCGTGGCGGTTGACTGCAATTTAGCAAGAATCTCCTCGGAGATAGATCGATCCACAGTTAGTACGACAGGGTTTAGGAATGGTCCCCAAATATATTTTACCTATAGGGCATGTGGTTTACACCTTTCATCAAAGGGCCTTGCTCACATGACTGACTCATCCATGTGAGCTTACCATACCTTATTTTTGTCCTGGTCATCTACCTCTCCAGGTGCCACTTGCTTCAAGAGCAGGGCCAAACATTTTGGAGACTTGTGTCGTGTGCACAGGTGAAGGGCAGTTTGACCTTCATTGTCCTTTTCCTTCCAGTTGGCATTTTTGGATAACAGCAGCTTCATGCATCGGAAGTTGCCCTAAATGATAGAACAGCAAAGATAATGTTTCATTGGACAACCATCTTAAAAGATTATAGAACCTTTAAATCATTTTTTTTGCAGCAACCCTGCCATTCATCAAAATGACTCCCACTTATATTCATGAAATAAGAAATTTCTTAAAGACGGTCAACAGTCTGATATCCAGGGGCAGATACAAGTCATCTTCTGGTTCTTCCGGAAGACAGTCAAAATTTTTAAGTTTACATTGACGGGCATCTTATTTTTTCTTTCAGAAGACAGTCAAAAATGGAGGATGAATCAACAAAGATAATTTTGAAGACTGTCAGATAATATCTCTGGATCCGCCCCTGATATCTAATCAAACAGTCTAAACTCCAAACTTGCTTCGTGTGCTCTAAGTTGAACCTACACAACATATTAATAAACCACTGTTGTCTTGAGTTACCTTATGAGCTGCCCAGTGTAAGGCTGATCTCCCTCCCTTGTCCTTCTTGTCCAGGTGAGCTCCAGCTTTTAACAACAACTCTGCACAGTCCAGTCTATCTGCCAGCACACAGAACATTAGAGGAGTACGGCCAAACTGATCTCCTGTGTCTATATCCTTTGCATTGGCTGGAAGCATAGAGCAAAATACCTTACTCATTCTGATTTAATATCATCTTGCCATGAAAAATGGCTGACAAAGTGGGCAATACTTCTGAATAAGAGATTGAGCACATGATAATGATTTCATTTTTTATTTTTTGATGAAAAATTGGGAATTTTACAAATAGTGTATTTTTTTCAAGTCAAGTCAAGTTTCTTAAAATTGGAAAATTCCCAAATCATCACGAGCTATAGAATCAAAACTAAAAATTTGGCTACCTTATAGTTTTATTCTGTATATTAAAAGCACCACAAACACCACACAGAAATATATATTTTTAATGATTCAAAAATTATGTGTCAGAAAGATAGATAACTTTTCCCCATTGAAAAGATTGAGTCATTACTGTACATTTTTTAGTGTCCAAAAAGTATATACTTACTTCCTTACACTTAAATCAAAATATATTTAAAACAACCATTATCACTTAAAGCTAAGACAATCTTGTGTACATACAAGTTAGTAATCTTGCTAGGGTAGCCTTGTCCCCATTCACTGCAGCAGCATGCATTTTAGTTGTCGAGCCCTCGGGCTGCACTGGGCTGGAGCGGTCAAATGGCCCAGCAGCCATCTATGACATAAAATATTCAACATAACAGTAAACTAAAGCAACTGAAAGCATTATTTTAAACCACACATCTCGTTTACATTCCCTTGAGATGCGTAAAATAGTCACAAAGTCATAAAATAGTCTGTAATCCATATTTTACAAAGTAAAGATTTAAAGATCAAAATGTTATGGGCCCATTCCATGTATCACCTGAACCATTTCTTTAATTTTTTCTGTCAAATGTGTCCCTGCCCTCATATCACACACAAAAACTTTTGCAGACTAAATCTACTGATAATAAAAAAAAGTAAATATACTCNGCAGCTTTTTGATGAGAGAAAACTCTGCCAGCAATTAATTCAATACTCCCAACTCGCACTCTCCGTCTCATATGGACCTACCAATTGTTATTGAACACCAAGAATGACATTAATGGTCAAACTTCATCTTACTGCATAAAGCAGACATACAGTATCAAAATATTCTAAGCAGCACAAAAATGTGAATTTCAACTTCTTTTGAGTTCTACAAGATATATAATTTACATCAATCTAAGGTGGCTTTAGCCTTTAGGTATCAAACTCAATTTAAGGCACTGCAAAATATCATATCTGAAATTATCAAATACCCATAACCACCCATCTGGGTAGAGAAATGTGAAAAGTTTTCATCCCAAATAGGGCAAATTGGTGCTCTACTCACCTGTCCTCAGTAAATTCCATGTGATTTGGGAAGGCATGGAATTCTAGTAGCAGTTTAACAGCGTCTAGATGTCCTTTACTACAAGCCCAGTGTAGAGCTGTCATACCCTAAACAAACAATTCACAATAATAAAACCATCAAACTTACCATGTCTGTCAAAACATTTAATTTGATCCAAGGCAGGTAAATGTGAATATTCATGAATCAATAACAGATGAGGTAACTACTGTGATCTTTTCTGCCTAACTAAGATGGCTGCCAGCCTAGTAACCAAATCACTGCGATAAGGGGACTATACAGTCTCTAACACCCTCAATATGTAGTGAAATATTAGTGCCGGGCTGTAAGCCCTTTGTTCTCTTGTTTCAGAGACTGGTTTCGATTACAAGCACTCATAGAAAGGAACCTTTATTCTCATCCAAAGACTACAGCCCAAATAAAAATAAACAGCACCTTTTATGTGTACCTTTTCATGCAGAACAATAATCGCTAGTCATACATGTATGCAAGAACCTTGGTTAGGGAAGGCAAAGGAACTTTAAAATGGGTCTCAACTATTCATCATGATGCATTTGGCAGTTCATGAGAAAATCAATGTGTGCATTAGTCCGTTAATGATTTAGGAAGATAAATATTGGACAAATTACTGGCATCAATCTCTCTACTACCTGAGACTGAGATTGTTTCTAGGTAGTATCCATAAGAGAATACATGTACGTTGGTTCTCATTCGAGGACTGGTTAAATGATCAATATCACAAGGTTCTTTTTTTTTTCTTAGCAATACATGACAAACACAAAAAATAATTGTTTTGCTCAATATCAAAATGATCAGCAAATTTCATACAAAGTCCATTTGGAGCTCTATTTGTATTCTATTCATAGCTCTCTGTTTAGTTTGAAAATATAGTATAATAGCAGAGTTCCAATATAAAAAAATTCTAGTCTCACATCAAAATACCTTTCCAAAACATATATTAATTTACACTTAAAGGGATAATAACTCTTAGTATGAGATCTATATTTCACAATAAAAAACCTTGTGAATAACTCATAGAAATATAATATATTCTGTTTTACCACAAAAACAGCAGTTATAGCTTTTATTCTGATATCTGAACTTGTCTTTAGACCACGTGACCTCCATTGATGTCTATACTCTGTTAAAATCTCTTAAGAGATTTTAACAAAAAACCAAACTTTTTAGAAAAAAACCAGGGACTAACTTTGAATGTAAAAATGGATTTATTAACCATTGGTAAGTATGGGAAAATTGTTGTTTACTCCAGGAAAATTCATTTTTTGGCCGAAACAAAGAGTTATTATTGCTTTAACTATTCAATGCCACCATTTACAAATTCAATGGATAGAAGTCTGATATCAAAAGTACAGGCTTTGGCTGTAATGGTATAAAGTGTAAATAAAGATCTGAATGTGTTAGTTGTGACACATTGCTGATTCACTGATTGCAAAGCAATCCCAGTGTATTACGACTTAGAATGAGAATTTTGAGAATTCTTTTGCCCCTTTCGCCCTTTTTTCCTTTTGTGATGGAAAGCTATAACTCAAATATCTTATAAATATTCACATGATGTTCAATATTTTCAACAAATACATATCAATTCCATTGGCAATTCCAGTAGAAATCATTTCAGCAAAGCACAAAAAATTTTCAAATTTTTATCTTTCCGAATGAGTACCACTGCGTGTTCTATTAAGACGTGTTTCAATTTAGCTAATGATAGATAGTTAAGGCACAGGTGCCAGATATACAAGGGCAAAATATTATCTTTTTTTCACCGTGCAGGACTCCAAACAATCTCTCTGATTATATTACTCTTATTCAGTGTGCCAAGACTAGAGAGAGTAATATGCCCTTATGCTATGATGGGGGATAAAAAACATTTTTGTGCAATTTTCAAAATTGATGTCCTGACTTATTAGTAATAAATCATCCATGAAATTCCCCAATCAGTAGGCAACCATATGAATAGTGATTGGTAATGCACACATAACATGACTATTGGCAATACACACAGTATCTAGTCAGCCTTTGTGGGCTAAATTAGTCTGGCAATTATAAAAGCTCCTTGAACTTATGACTTAATCATATGTCATTGGGCTAATGTCAAGAACAATTATTCCAAAACTACTATATCATGTTGCAGATGATAAATTGCACTAAAAAAGGGGGGGGGCATAGAGAACATAGGATTTGGAATATTAGTTAGTAACGACAAATGAAAAATTACCACATTCATTATCAATTTACTTCTCCATTTTTTAGAATCAATTTGTGCAGCATAGCATGTTTTGTGTTTCTTAATTAAATATCCTAAACACTGAATAAGAACTTCAACAATGTTGCAGATGATAAATTACACTCAAGAAGGGGAAAAAACACAGGGTTTGGAAAATCAGCCTGAAATGACAAGAGGAAATTGTGACATTCATCATCAATTTATCGCTCTGATTTTTAGACTCAATCTGTGCAGCGCAGCATGTTCTGTGTCCTTTAATGCAATACATTAAATACCGAATGAGAAATGGGCCAGATTATAACACAAACTAAATAACAGAATATCATATGGTGTTTCTTTCTTATCTTTTTTTTTTTATCTTTTAGAATACATCCTGAGGAATATCATCAAAATCTTTGACCTATACTAGACATATCTTAACAGCAACAAAGAGGAAGAGGAAAGATAATGTAGCTTTATGAGTATTGTAATTCTCAGAAGGTATCACCCACCTCATTGTCCTGTGCATTAGGATCTGCCTGGTTTTCTATCAACACAGACATACAGTTCACATAACCACCATAGGCAGCACACTGCAAGGGTGTACGCCTGAAATGAATGACATTAATAACATAAAATACATATGAAAATCCCATAATCTTTAAAAGAACAATGTATAAAGTGCTTAAAAGAGCATACAACTGAAATTTCTCTTCATGCGAATATGATTCATTAAACTGATTACATGATATTATCCTTAGAAGAAAACTTTTCACACCAAGGCGTCAAGTTAGCTGTACTTTGAGAGATAGAAAATTTAACAGCCTGGCTATTTCATACACCCCATTTCCATAGATTTTTAGATCGATCTATCCCTGTGGGGAGTCTCACTAGATTACTGTCAGCTTGGCCGGCTTAAGCGTCTGTCCCGCCTACTAAAAGCTGTAAAGGGGTAATTAACTATGGTGCCCGCTCAGCTGACTGCAATTTAGCGTGAACCCCCAGGGAGTTAGGTCGATCTAAATCTTAATCTTTAGATCGATCTAAATCTCTGGGAAAGCACCCATAGAGAGTCACGTATGCAGAGCCCCTATGCTGGACAAAGCCAATTAAATAACTAAACAGCAGGAAGCAAACTTATGATGAACTTGTAGTAAATCCCACTGTGGAGTAATGGCACGTAAGGATGTCCCAAAGTGGATGGGGGTACACTGGATCAGTTAAAGTATACTGCTTGACGTGAAATGGACCTTATAATCATCCAGCTTTCTATAAGGAAGTTATCTCTATATCTCAATTTCAGAAGCCATATCCCACTCACCCAGAGTGATCTCTGATGTTGGGATCAATGCCATACTTGATCACCGTCTGACATATGTAGGCATGACCACCAAGAGCAGCCCTGGAACCAAAACATAATTATGGAAATAAAATTATAAAGATAAGAATGTACATATTTTGCATACAAATAACATTCATTTATGAAAACATTCACCATGTCATAATGTTACCCCTTTTTTAACTGTGGATAAGAATAGACATTCATATATTCTATATTCAATATTGTGGCAGAATTCCTCACAAAATATGAAACTGTTGAAACGAAAAATAATTTCACAAAATCTGTAAGTCATTTCTGGTACAAGATACAAAATAGGTTAGCAACTGGCAGCATACCAGTGCAATGGAGATCTCCCATCCTGATCATAAATTTCTACTTTGGCACCATAGTCAATCAGTGTTTGGACCACGTCTGTGTGTCCCATCTCGCATGCACGAAATAACGGGGTGTGCTTCACCAAGTCCTCTGCATCTATGGGGGCTTTGTACTCCAGCAACAGATTCACTGTGGTCACATGGCCTGATAGAGCAGCAGCATGCATTGCTGTAAGAAGAAAATAAATATAGATGAAACAAAATTAAGGTAAAAATATGAAAACTGGTCAATAGAGAGCCATTGGATAATTATACAAATTTTATCTTCCCCTTCTGAAACATTTTCCTTTCATACCATTTTACTTTAAAAGATAATAAAAATGCACTTCTTCTGAACTATTGTAGAAACAGAGACCCCTATTAGAGGTCCACATATTTCACAAATTGTAATATACAGGGAAAATAATGTGAATTGACCTAACTCATTGATATTTATATAAAATGAAATCAACCCTTGCCTACCTTTTTTTTTTTTTGTTAAGGGGGCAGGGGCTTTAATGATGTATATTGTAATTTCATAAATTGTATCAATCTATAAATTTTACAAATCTTATCATGCTCTGTATAATCTTAAAGCTCATAAAAAGACATACCAGTTCCTCCATTTTTATCCACCTGCTGTAGGTCAGCCCCATACTTGATAAAGACCTTGATCACATCATCTGCTCCCTTTCCCGAGGCCCACATGAAAGCTGTTCTTCTTTCAACATCAGGCTCATCAGTCACACCCTTGTGACGCAGGAACACTTCCACTGTATCCTATAGTTAAAAGAAATCACACATTTTCATCATAACTGACAAGGTGTTGTATTCGAATGATACCTTTAACTGAAATTTGATATATCTATCTTATAATTATAAATTGAAAAAAAAAATGAATTAATAATCAGCTGGCACAAAAAATCAGCCAAAGCTTTACACACATACAGTTGTGCCTTATCATGTTACCTACCGCAAAGTTGTTTTGTGCTGCATAGTGGAGAGGAGTGGCGCCATTAGAATCTGAACTGGCATAATCAGCCTTCTTTGACAGAAGAAGCTCCACAATTTTTGAATGACCTGTAACAAATTTTCCATGTTATAAAATGATTGTGTAATTCTTGTTATCTTTTAGGCAATCTTGATATAGCAAAAATAACTTTTGGAAAAAAAAAACAATTTAAAGGGATAATAACTCTTCGTTTCGGCCAAAAAATGAATTTTCCTGGAGTAAACAACAATTTTCCCATACTTACCAATGGTTAATGAATCCATTTTTACATTCAAAGTTAGTCCCTGGTTTTTTTCTAAAAAGTTTGGTTTTTTGTTAAAATCTCTTAAGAGATTTTAACAGAGTATAGCCATCAATGGAGGTCACGTGGTCTAAAGACAAGCTCAGATATCAGAATAATAGCTATAACTGCCATTTTTGTGGTAAAACAGAATATATTATATTTCTGTGAGTTATTCACAATGTTTTTATTGTGAAATATAGATCTCATACGAAGAGTTATTATCCCTTTAAGTAACACAGAAATAAGTGATAAATCATTTAATTAACCCCATGAGACAGTCTCAATATAATTTCACTATCACAAATGCTGTATGCGAAAGCCATAGCAATCAAAATATCATTAAATGAGGTGAAGGTGTAACATTAACCATCTTATAACATGTTCCCATAAATTTATTTCTTCTAAATGCTTCACCTAATACTGCTGCCCAATGCAGAGGCGTCCTGAACATGTTGTCTAAGGCAGAAACATTGCACTTCTCAAGGGAGATCTGAAAGTATGACAAATTGTTCCTAGCATTACACAAACTGCAAACCAATTTCAACCTACTGAGACAAAAACTTTAAGAAATTGGTTTCAAGTAGCAATACATCATGCAAACAATCACCTAGCTTATATAAAATCTATGTGGTGATTTGTGTTTACTGCCAAGATATTCAATTACAAAGAGGAAGTGACATTTCAAACAGGCACAGAAATATATGTACATAAGACATCAGTCTTACCAAAGCATCAACCACAGCATAGTTTCCATCTGCCACTGCCAAATGTAGTGCTGTTCTTCCCTCATAATCCTGCCAGTTAATGACACTCCCTGCCATGTCCTTCAAACATAACAAAAGATCACCTGAGCTTACACCTGATTAATGATGAATACTACACCAAAGCTTACACTGATCAACTCTTCCATCACCTGAATTCGCAGTTACTTAAATGTTTTCAAACACTATAGCAGAATAATATCAACTGTTGACCAAAAGAAAAAAAAATAAAAATAAAAACATCTCACAGAGTTGGGTTTACTACCAATACTTACTAAGAGTAAGTTTACACAGCTGACGGCTTCAGCATCTCTACTGCTAGCCGCCCAGTGGAGGGGTGTCTTGCCTTCAACGTCAGGAATACCAATGTTTGCATCCTAGGAAGTGAAAGGTATAATTGTGAAAAAGATCAATATTTTGTGGTAAATTGGTACTCACTTTGATAAAAATGATATGAAATGGACAACATTTTCAAAACAAAAGTCAATTCTTAGAAAAAACTATTTAAATAAGGGACAACCTTACTGAATATCTGCATTTTTATCTTCATTTTTTGAGCTTTAAAATAAATGACCACCAAAAACTTTACTTAAGAGAGATATCCATCTGTATAACTAATAGATTAAATATGCAATTAATGGAGCCTAAAATGCAAAATATATCAATTAACAAAAATCAAACTCATGAACAAACCTGCTTTATAAGCATCTTGATGTGCTCTAGATTTCCATAAGATGCACTCCAGTGAAGAGCTGTCCTCTGTGAGAAAAAAAAAACATTATAAACCACAAAATCCTACATTCAAATCAGTGAGTGAAAAATAAATCTTAATGATGAAGTGTACAATCTTCATGTTTTTTAAAAATATTGTTGGGTGCAGGTTATTTAGTTTTATCTTCTGGTTTTTAATATTTGAGAAGCTGCATGTCAAATTTTAGGCTATTGTAATGAAGATAAGAGTTACATTCCTTAAAATTTTGAAACTATTTCTTTGCACCAATTTTTAGAAATATGTAATGAAGCTTTAACAAATGCTACCACAACCCAATAGAAGTAAAGTAGCAGAATACTGTGTAGTTTACAACTATTACTGCCTTGGTAAAAATAAAGAAAGAAAGAAATCATTTCTAAAGAGACTTAGACTGGGTTCCCATACCTAGATCACTCTAACAGGATCGATCCATCTCCAAGGGGTTTCTCGCTAAGCGGCTTAGATGTCTGGCACACCTACTGAAGCTGCTAAACGATAATTACCCCTTAGCAGCTTCAGTAGGCGTGACAGTTGATTGCAATTAAGCAAGAATATCCTACGAGATAGAATGATCAGCAGTTAGTACGATAGGGTCTGGAAATGGTCCCTTAATATATTTTACCCATAAGGCATGTGGTTTATACCTTTCATCAAAGGGCCTTGCTCACATGACTGACTCATCCATGTGAGCTTACCATACCTTATTTTTGTCCTGGTCATCTACCTCTCCAGGTGCCACTTGCTTCAAGAGCAGAGCCAAACATTTTGGAGACTTGTGTCGGGTGCACAGGTGAAGGGCAGTTTGACCTTCATTGTCCTTTTCCTTCCAGTTGGCATTTTTGGATAACAGCAGCTTCATGCATCGGAAGTTGCCCTAAATGATAGAACAGCAAAGATAATGTTTCATTGGACAACCATCTTAAAAGATTATAGAACCTTTAAATCATTTTTTTTTGCAGCAACCCTGCCATTCATCAAAATGACTCCCACTAATATGCATGAAATGAAAAATTTCTTAAAGTTGGTTAACAGCCTGATATCCAAGATACAAGCCACCTTCTGGGTCTTCTACCCTGAGTGTCAGAGCAACGTAAAAGCTAGCTTGTTAGGGTCTTCCAGAAGACAATCAGAATTTTTAAGTTTACAATGACGGGCATCTTATTTTTTCTGTCAGAAGACAGTCAAAAATGGAGGATGAATCAACAAAGATAATTTTGAAGACTGTCAGATAATATCTCTGGATCTACCCCTGATATCTAAAGGCCCTATTTCACACAGACCACGAATCCCACAAATCGCCAGGAATTGACAAATTTTAGGATTCGTGAGGATTCGTGAGATTTTGCCAATTTTCTGGTCTTATTCGACACGCTCACGATTCACTTACGATACAGGTACAATAGTGTTACGAATATTCGTGGGATTCGGCTGGAATCGTGAGATTTTGCCAATTTTCTGGTCTAATTCGACACGCTCTACGATTCAGTTACGATACAGGTGCGATAGTGTTACGAATATTCGTGGGATTCGGCTGGAATCGCACGAATATTGTCCAGAAATTCACTACGATTTTTTGGAATCGGGAGTTCGTGGCCAAAACTATGAACAGCTCAAAATTTTTGCCACGAATTCCCGATTGATCAAGAATTGCAAGAACTTGCTACGATTATATACGAATCTGTTAAGAACTTCACAAACTGATTATGATTCAACCAAATTTTCAATTCCTGGCGATTCGTGGGATTCGTGGTTTGTGTGAAATAGGGGCATCAAAGTTTTTGCCACCCATTCCTGTTGGTCAAGAAGTGCAAGAACTGACTACGAATAGATACGAATCTGTTAAGAACTTCGCGAACTGATTACAATTCAACCACGAATGGTGAAATTTGTCAATTCATGGCCATTCGTGGGATTCGTGGTCTGTGTGAAATAGGGCCTTAATCAAACAGTCTGAACTCCAAACTTGCTTTGTGTGCTCTAAGTTGAACCTGCACAACATATTAATAAACCACTGTTGTCTTGAGTTACCTTATGAGCTGCCCAGTGTAAGGCTGATCTCCCTCCCTTGTCCTTCTTGTCCAGGTGTGCTCCAGCTTTTAACAATAACTCCGCACAGTCTAGTCTATCTGCCAGCACACAGAACATTAGAGGAGTACGGCCAAACTGATCTCCTGTGTCTATATCCTTTGCATTGGCTGGAAGCATAGAGCAAAATACCTTACTCATTCTGATTTAATTTCATCTTGGCATGAAAAATGGCTGACAAAGTGGGCAATACTTCTGAATAAGAGATTGAGCACATGATAATGATTTTATTTTTTATTTTTTGATGAAAAATTGGGAATTTTACAAATAGTGTATTTTTTTCAAGTCAAGTCAAGTTTCTTAAAATTGGAAAATTCCCAAATCATCACGAGCTATAGAATCAAAACTAAAAATTTGGCTACCTTATAGTTTTATTCTGTATATTAAAAGCACCACAAACACCACACAGAAATATATATTTTTAATGATTCAAAAATTATGTGTCAGAAAGATAGATAACTTTTCCCCATTGAAAAGATTGAGTCATTACTGTACATTTTTTTAGTGTCCAAAAAGTATATACTTACTTCCTTACACTTAAATCAAAATAGATTTAAAACAACCATTATCACATTCACTTAAAGCTAAGACAATCTTGTGTACATACAAGTCAGTAATCTTGCTAGGGTAGCCTTGTCCCCATTCACTGCAGCAGCATGCATTTTAGTTGTCGAGCCCTCGGGCTGCACTGGGCTGGTGCGGTCAAATGGCCCAGCAGCCATCTATGACATAAAATATTCAACATAACTAAAGCAACTGAAAGCATTATTTTAAACCACACATCTCGTTTACATTCCCTTGAGATGCGTAAAATAGTCACAAAGTCATAAAATAGTCTGTAATCCATAATTTACAAAGTAAAGATTTATAGATCAGCAAAATGTTATGGGACCAGTACATGTATCACCTGAACAATTTCTTTAATTTTTTCTGTCAAATGTGTCCCTGCCCTCATGTCACACACAAAAACTTTTGCAGACTAAATCTACTGATAATAAAAAAGTAAATATACTCACTTTTTGCAAATGTTCACTAGCTATTACGGCTACTTCAAAGAGAGGCTGAAAATAAAGATGTACAGTACACAAATACACTGTAGTAAGTCAACAACACTGTACATTGCACGAGAAGATATGAAAAATGTAATCTTAATACCACTGGATATTATAATTGCATACCTTTCTAATCACCCCTGTTTGTAATGCTTCATGCTGACTTCCCCCCTCCTCCTCCTCTTCCAACATCTCCTCCTGGTATACAGGAGCAACTCGGGTGTTTTTTGACAGACAGAGACCATGACGGGACATAGCAACTGATCCACACGACACACAAGGCAATGGACTGACCAAACCCTTCTAACCTTTCCTCAGTCACCCTCTGTCATGTCTTAAGAAAATGCCCTTGTACTTCTAACATAGATCGAACAAGTACAAACAAACACAGTTCTCCCCAACAATTTTCCTGAAGTTTTCATTCAGACACTACTCGCCTCGTTTTCACGACAATGACCTTGGCCTACTTTTATTCACCACTGAAGTTCTTTCTTTCTTGTGTGTGTGTTTAATACAGTGTAACCACAGGTACTTACTTAGCACTTACTGCTCGAGCCATTTTAACAGACCAAGATTTATTTAATGGCTAAATAAATGCTGTCTATTTATATAAAATGGTGATAATTCTTTATATCTTTCTCTTTGTGAGAAGTGATGAAGTTACTATAAACCACGTAAAATACCAAAAAAGTACGTGAATTTGCAGTTTTACAGTATGTTAGCAACCACGTAATCTATACACACATAATGCATTACCATTGATCACAAATAAACATCTACAATGTATCAAAATGTATTTCTATCAGTTATTCAGTACAGGTAATATTAATGTGTGCACTAGCTGTCACTTGTTAAACTTGTGGAAAAAAAAATAATATCAACAGAAGAAATGCACCATGTATAACAAAGACAGTATACAAATTATACAAAACTTAAATGTATTAATCTTCATATTTAATATCAAAAATACAATATAGTTGACATTTGATTATGTGTAATGTGTTATTATATTGAAATGGTGTGCAAACCAATATTTTATACACAATTCAATTCGAAGCACAAAAAATTCTTAAAATGTTGGCAAACATTCATTTCACAGTCTACTAGTTTTGACAAGGAGCAGGAATTTGAAATTATCAATATTTGTGACAACGAAATAAAAGAATTCAATGGTCAATATATGGTGACTGGTGAATGTCAGCTATTAAGTAAATATACACTGTATGCCTTATTTGATTCTCATAATAACCTTTAGAAAAGTAAGACGAAACTTATATCTAATAAATAACTTCAATTTAGTCATGGAATTTATCACTGATCCCATCCACAGCAGATTAGAATGTCTGACCATTCAAATAAAGTTATCCTATATACACCCATGGGGTGTTTTAAAGATTTTGCTAAAGATGCTTGCCTCAGGCTACAACCTAATTTCTTTTTTAATTCACTCTACTTGATGATCAGGCTATTAAAGTAACATAAAGGATATGGGAGCTCTTTGTGGTTTTTACTGTAAGACTAGAATGATTTTCTTTATCCCTTCACTTATTGATGATGACTAATGTAATCATCATTACTGTCTTTTTTTTTTTTTGCTCACCATGTTTGGAGCATAAAAAAGGCACTGTAAAGGTTTAGATGTCACTTTGCTTTGCAAGATCATTTTGTCATTTAATCTGAGAGAGAAATGAATCTTTGCAGTGAAAATCTAGTATCCATCAACTCATTATTTTACAGTTACATTTCTGTATTGCATCATCTATTTAATGTGCACAATGATCTGCACATTTGATACATGTACTCTGTATTAGCTTCATGTCTGACAAGTCTGACAAGAAGTTGTTAGCATTTTGATTGTGAAAAAAAAAGACAGCACTTTCAGTTTACTCCACGCATTGAGAGGAAAAAAAATCAATTAACAGTAATTACTAAATCTTTTCAATTGGGGAAAATTGTGAATTTTATAGATATTGTATTTTTAAGTCATATTGTTTTAAATTACAACTTTCATATTGAATGGTTGCAGCAAAATTAAAATGCAGGCTACTTTATTGTTCTTTTCTGCAGTAAAAGCAACACAAATGTTCTAAAATATAATTTTGTGTTTATAATTATGTATCTGAATGTGTGAGCATTTTTGACCATTGAAAAAATTGAGTAATATGGTAATGATTGCTGATGTTAGCAGGGCCATAGATGAGGAACTTGCCTTTTGAAACTCCCTTATATTTGTTTTTCTGATAAAGTTGGCCTCAGGGAGATTGTCCACAACTTTCCACAGGGAGTCATTTGCCATAGTGAGTAGAGGAATTTTACCAGCACTAAGTTTTCATCATTAAGTCTTGCAAATCCACTTTGCACAGAATACATTTCCTGCCAATCAGATTTTTCTTGAAACCAGTGCTTAACCCATTTGGATTCAATGTTTTATACCTTTTCTAATTAAATAATCCACTTCTAAATAACTAGCCAGTCATTATACAACGGCCATATCTTCCTGTACACTACGGAAGGATATACCATCTTCAGATAATTTTATATGAAGTATTTTATTATTTTTAAGGTCTAAATCAGGAAAGGTAAGAAGTTTTGTGGGAAATTTACAAATTATAGTGAAATATGACTTTGGGACATTTTCAAATGTAGATCCTATATACCTTTCACAATCTGTTCATAGTTTGTTTTTGAGAAAATGTCAAGTCAAGTGATCACAGTGCTTATTTCTTTTAACAGAAATAGCCACACAGGAGGGAGATAACCAAATATATATATCTTCCATGGTTTGGGTTAAGATGTGTTAATTCTGTCAAGTCTGTCTTCAGAGATGAACCAAGGCAGAGGAACAATAGATGAGTAAAATTGATTTTCTGTGTTGTAGCACACCGTTGAAAAACTATACTAGTTCCAGTAGATCACATTGTCAAGGGGATGTGCTTATAATGTATACATGTACATGTACTGTACCAGCTCCTCATCTTGACACTTCATGATCATTTTTATAGTTATATACCTTTTCAGGTAATATGGTCATTTTACACTTGCTCTGAGAACTATATATAGCAATAGTTTAGTATGTGCAAATACGTACCGTTTGTTTTTCAAAAAACGCCCTAAAATTAATTAATTATAACAAGCCACAGAAATATTTATGAATTGGAATGTGTTTGAATATCTCTAATGGTTCATAATGGATAACAATATACTGAAATTAACTCAGAATTGTCAAAAGTTATACTTCCAATAGTAATAACATGTATTTAGCGCTATTTAAAGAAGCGGCAAAATAGACCAAAACCATTAAAATAGTGGGTCTACACAGATCGGATATGTTTCTTTATATTGTTCTTGGCTTACAAAACGATCGTGCTCCTGGTAATGCCCAATATTGTACATAACTGTACTTTATAACCCCCTTTTTAGTTATCATAACATATATCATCTAAGGCGATTTTAAGGGTCAGTGCTTCCGTTTAAGTCTGTATCACACATGTATATTTTATGTTATCGTCACTTAATTATAATTCCACAATCAATTGTCTGTACACAACTAACACAGAAGATAACCTACCTATCACTTGATTAATTACTTAAGGGTGTCTTCCCGTTATTTCCGCTGAAAATCGACCCGGCCATTACCATACACCTACAGGTAGTTTTGTTGTTAGGGAGAATATCGATTTCACGCACAATTAATCGTTACTGTAAATAATAGAATAAAAGGCAGTTTCTATTGGCTAAGCAACCGAGCCAACAATGTAAGACATAATGTCATTGGATAATTAGCAATATTGCAGCAGGTGCGTCTTTGTAAGAGCTCAACCCCAGAAAATGTAGTTTTGTGACATTTGACGCATCGATTAACGTGCTGAATGGATAAAACTGTTACACTACCAGTTTCCTTACGATAAAATTCGTGTTTTTTGTGCCTGCACTTTATTTGCTTCTAACTTTATTTGCCTCGGTCGTTTTCCAAATTACACCCGTAAATGAATAAAACACTTTAAACTGACCAATTTGTAAAATAGGCCTGTCAAAACTGAAAAGATGGGAATCGGAGTCGATAGACAAAGTTTTGTTTTTTAACGAGCATAGCAGCTAAGTTTCACGGTAAGTCGGTGTTTAATATTATTATTATTTTATCATAGGCCTATTTTATTATATTCATTTATTATATTTTAAAGATAATTTTTAAAAAGACGATGTGGGGGATTCAAGTGCATAAAACAACATCATGAAGGGGTTTCCTGGGTCAATTGTAAATTTCTCCCACTTACCAAACCAATACCTAATGCATTTTCCATCAAAAAAGGGGGTGAAAAATGATTTCCTCAAAATTGGGGTCGGTTGCACTCGTTAAATAACTTATTATAAATAACTTGACAAAAACCTTGGAACTACGATGATATTAAGTAATTTATAGGTTTCAGATGTGACTAAAAACTCACCTCTCTCCTATCAGTTGGCCTCTGCTATTTCCAGTCTTTAAGACTCTGGCTGGCCAAATTGCACTTTACAAAGTTTGTTTTTAAAGTTGGCTTACGCTTCTCCCTCAGCTATCAGTTATAGATATGACACTAGAGTATGGCTGTACATGAAGTGTATGTACAACCCCTTGATTAGATTAGGTTATGTTGATTGAACTCGATAAAAAATAATGATCCGGCTCACCCAACTTGCATTATATTGACGTTGCAGTATTGACGTTTCTTGACGGAATTAAAGGAGACAGCAGCCTACCATTTTATGCATAAAAACATTTTGTTGATTTTTTTTCTTTACGATAGAGTACACTTTACTGGCCACTGTTGCAAAAGTACTTGAAAGGACAGGGGCGGATCCAGGATTATTTGAAGAGGGGTCCACGGATGTGAAGCCGACCCCACCCCCCCAACTTGTCGTGGGGTTCGAGGCCCTCTGAAGAGCCACGAAAAATGTTGGTATTTTAGAGGGCGGTTGGTGCCATTTGGTACGGTTTAGAACTATGATTTAGCTAGTCAAAATTCTAAATTCAAGAGTGGACTTGAAATCAAAGGGGGGCAGGACCCCCCTTACCCCCTCTAAATCCGCCACTGAAAGGACGAACAAGAAGTTGCCCATAACATTTCATTCCCTAATTATGTTAACGTTTTATTTAAAGAGGGTACTTGTTTTCTCACAGGTAAATGAAAATAAAAAGACGGGCTCCCATGAAAAACGATATCTTTTTGTCGATGTATCTTATAAAATACATTGATCCCGTTAAGATAAAAATTAAATATTGGCACCATTTTTTTTTCTTCCAGAATACCCCCTTCTATTCCATTTCGATTAAATTTTATCAAACAAAAGCGTATGAGACGACATGGATGCGTGAGTCCAAGATACTGTTGTTACCCGATATCTGTGTGTAGCAATAGAACTTGGTCTCGTAGCAAGATACCATTCAAAGCCTTGGTATAGTTCAAGGAGCAGGTGATTTATATTGCTGGGTCTTCGGTCATAGACCACAATATTCTGTGTTATCGCTTCATTGATGACTGATGATATATGTTACCATTCTTACCTGTACGTTTCTAGTGCCTTTGTTTGTTTTTAAACCCATTGCTGCGTTAAGAATCTTTGTTGCAAAATATGTAAGGCTTCGGCGGCGTTTTATCCGAGCCGCCGATGTAATTTGATTCGGCAATATCTCACAATCGAGTATCACATATTAAAAGTGTTATGAGCCCTGTGCGAGTAGCTTTGTACATTCACCTTTAAGTACGACAAGAGCCCATTTCAATTATTCCCTGCCATCTGGGGTGTAATTACACGACAGGGGAGTGTAATTAAATCAGCGCGAGCCTATCAGCACGCGGCAGCCTCTCCTTGATTAACCGGCCAGAACCGATAGAGTGCCCGGCTGTTCACTTGGCAGTTCTCACATTATTGCTTACGGCTCGCGCAGCCAGAGGATGCGTTGCCTAACTTAACTACAAAAAATGGTGTTTTAAAGGGAACTCGTAAGGAGAGATCAATATGGGACAGTGGTGGGACTGTGTGTTGGTACTTGTGTTATTATTAAAGGTGAGTATTATTCTTATGTGCATTAGTAACAAAATTAATGCAGGGAATGGGAAGTTGAGTGGTTTAAACCTACTAGTTTAAACTATGAATTACAGGACTCTGCATGTAGCTGTTTACTAACCCAGCGCAGATGGTGCGATCGTTGTTTCCTTTTCACTGGGAGGTTAAATAAGTATGTGTGGTAGTAGTACCCGACAGGAAAGATAGAAGTATTAAGTCCGTGTTGCAGTATATGCAATAGTTGTTTTTCGTTTTTATTTTCCGTCTGTCTCATTGTATATTCAATGTTCTTTGATGGAGCGGCATCAAAAGAACCCATGCCATTGTGGACGTTTAATAAATGTTATTGTATCGTTTCCGAAGAGGATGCATTGTGGCTCAGTCAAGCAGAATACATTCAATTTAACTGATAACCCCAATTGTTAAAACGAGGAGTAGGCTGGGTTTCTATATGGAGCACAGGGAGAATAAATGCACGGAACAGTATCAAATTCGGGCAACTTACGTCCGCCACAGTTGTTACATAGGGTACCTGCCTATTGCAGAGATAGAGGGATGGAAAACGAATGAAAGAATAAGATCAGACCAGGGAATTGTTTTGAGTTTGAAGGGCGTTAGATTTTTCAGGCGGTACTGGAAAATTGGTTACACGTTTTCTATTGCCACTGGTAAGCCTGGCAATCCTCTACGTTTCTGATATAAAACATAAATATTGGTAGTTTCGTTAAACACTACAAGAGTGTTGTAAATTGAAGCCATATTTTGCAGGGGAAGAAAGAGAAAACCAGTTCCCATACGTGAGATTAAAACAGATGTGGGGCATGCTCTCTGTAATACGGATAACTTTGAACAAAATTGTCTTGCTGCTTTAGCCTTTTATTCCTCTCTTCCACTACCCTCTATCTTATCCCCTCCCTCTCTTCAAGCTATAAGCGGATACTCAAAGGCTATCTCACGTGTCTTGCTGCTTTTCTCTCTCTTTCTCCACCCTCTATCTACAACTACTATCCCTCTCCTCACGCCATAAGCGGATACTCAAAGGCTATCTCACAAGCCATATAGTGACTGTTGATAGCCCACCTTGATTTTATAGCTTTCGTTAAGTCATGAGTGTTTCTTATCTTGAATCCCCAACTTGGTTTAATTGCACATTCAGACTATTATACTGCTCTTTGATGTTATAAAGTGACTATTCGTCTTCACGGGAAACTGACAAACATACGCTGCATGCCATGGTGTGCACGTGTGTGACTTTGAAGGTATTAGGCACTTAATTTTACCTATACTAGTCTGTGTTGCTTATCACTTATCTTTCTTCTTAAACACGAGAGCTTTGCCAGCTAGCAATGAATGCTAAGAGAACCCATGGGAAAACGCGGCCTACAGCAGATTAATCAAAAATTAATTTACTCGCACGCATCTGAAACAGATTGATCTTTTGAAGCGTAACCAGAAACTCCTTCAAAAATGATCACGCCATCTAAAAATCCCAGGTTTCACAACACGAGATTAAACAACACGTACGCATATACAAAAGCCAAATGCTGGTAAAAGTGTTGTTTAAAACGTATCCCTACAAACTATCATGCAAAATAAGATGAGAAGGGGTGGAAGGCTTCTGTAGCACGCGAAGGAATGAAAGCATGTGTTGTATGTTTGACTCATGATTTTTACTGATACATTCAATGATTGAACTCGACTTTCATAGGAGCCTTTCTCTTTTTCTGCCGTAATCATAAAGGTCCCTTAAATGCAGTAAGTGGATGGAGGCAGAGCTAGGGTGCTATAGTTTTTATCTAGCGAAGTTTTTTTAAACATGTTAGTGGGTTTATCTTTTTAAAGATCAGTTCTAGAGACCATAAAACCTTATAATTTTACGAAAAACAGTCAAGATTCAAATTATGCAAAATTCACAAATTTTCTTCACATTTTCTCTTTCAAATAAAACTTAAAAGCGTAAAGATGAAGCAAACTTTATCAAACAGGCAATGTATTACAAATCAAACGATACTTGAAAGAATAACCTAATCATTTATCGAGTCGCTTCCGTCACTTTCATCTGACTAGATGAAATATGCAAGCAGCCGGACTAACTTTCATCCCAATGTGTAACTTCCCCTCAAAGTACAGTAACATTGAATGTGTGTTAGTTGAATGCAATTAAGGAGGTTTCATCAAACAAGCCGCCAACTTGTTCTTACCTGTTAATTATGTAGCAAGTATTATGTATAATACACTGAATATCTCTGTGCATTTACCTAGGGAAAGCAACCGTGGTGAAACCGCCACACTATCAGCGATAAAATACGAAATGTTATAAGATATATAGTAGATAAGGATAATGATATAACATTGTGCTCTTTTCGAATGATATATTTAAGTTGTCCAGAACAATATTGTTAAATGAATTAGGCAAATTATTCGCATAAATCACTTCATTATTTTTTTTCAATATCATCATTTCAAATCCAACAGTGTTAACTAAAAGATGCATAAGAAGCGAAAGTAAACGCCTGTAACGCGTATAGATTCTTAGTTCCCGTTTCTTACACAACGCAAATAAAATCCACGTGCCCAAAAATAAACTTAAATTAATTTCTCTGACTTTTTTTCCTCCTATCCGTAATGCACAGAAAGTAAGCATAAATATAATTTTTCGGAAAATAATTTAAAAACTCTGCTATTTCTTTATACTAGTTGAAACTGAATGGTGACATTCGGTCGGGTTTAACGGCAATAATTTGACATAAGCGCTCACTTAATACGGATCATTAACATTTTCCATCCATCAAAATAGATTGTATGTACGTGTACACCAAATCAATTTTAAAACCAAAATGATCACATTTTTGGATATAACCTCCTCGGAAAGACCTATTATGACAGTATTTTTTCGTTTACAATTTAAATGTAATGCTTTTTAGAAACGCAATTAATGCTATAATACTATAAAGCCTTTCAAATTCAAACAATTAAGTCCATATAAAGAAAACATTAACAAACACCAACATGGGTGTCCTTATTAAGGGACAGTGAGGACAGGGTAGGCACGGAAGGCAGACGATGGCGTGACTTATGTTAAGCTACGAGAATACATCAACAGGTGGTTTATATTCAAGAAGTGACTTGAAGAAAATCCAGGGATTGGATTTTTAGCAGTGGTCAGGGTCACAAGTGACTTAACCCCAGACAATAAAAGCTGTGAGCAAATACGTTATCATTTTGTTTATAAACGTAGCAATGAGTTAATAATTTTCTCTTTTTTTTCATTTTGCTCTTTGCTATCCTTAGGTCATACAACACAAACTTTTAAAAATAATTAAATAAATAACTATCTCTTCAGGTTCACGCCGAGTTGAGCTGCACTAGCAATGAGATTGAGTACGAAGGGGTCCGGTGCTGTTCTAAGTGCCCCCCAGGAAGAGGAGTCGCCGCACTCTGTTCTCCTGATAACGACACCGTATGCAGACCGTGCGATGTCGGAGTGACGTTTTCTTCATTACATAGCCACACGGAAGCATGCAGGCCGTGCTCCACATGTGGCGTCAATGCTCATGTCTTAAAAAAGTGCAATGGGACACACGACACCCAGTGTGAATGTGACAGTGGTTTTCATTATAACTTGTCCGAGAAACGGTGTGAGGAGTGTAACAGGTGTCACCCCGGGTGGGGCGCCTCTCTAGCTTGTAACCACCATTATAACACGGTGTGCAGACCGTGCCCTAATGGGACATACTCTGAATATGTGAGTGCCCACCTCGGGTGTATAGTGTGCACCAAGTGTTCTGATGATCACATCAAACTTCAGGACTGCACGCCGTACCAGGACACATTATGTATGGGTAGGTGATACCATTAATTTTCTTCGTAAATCTGCAGTGAAATACATAGACTCTTTATGTTAATGTGTAAAATGGACAACATGCGAAAATTAAATGTACTGCATGAGATATACCGTTTAAGGATTGTACGAAAGGATGTCAGAAATGGTTCCCAAAATGAGCATGGAAAACTTAAATAATGTACTGGGGTGACTAAACAACTATACTAATGCATGGATATGCGTTGAAGCTGGCTTTATTTTAAAGACTGGGTTCTGTGGAAATCATATCAGGTATTGTGAAGAAGACAAAAATGCTGATGGAGACGAATGCTTCATTTCTTTATATTGCGGTTGCGGCAAATGTAAATGGGAAGGGAGAGGGGCGTTGGAGAATACTTGGTTTGTTGAAAATTAATATAATAATAATAATAATAATAATAATAATAATGAAAAGAAAAACACATCAGAAAATTTATTTATTTGAAAAATCTTTTTCAGCCAAGTCCTTGTTGGGGTCTTCCAAGGTCGCCAGTAAAACGGCACCAGTGAGTCCGCCAGTTAACTACAACCCTGGTTACGACATCATTCCTCTGTATTGCGCGGTCCTAGGCTTGCTGGTGATAGGTCTGTTGGCGTACGTGGTGGTGAAACAGTGGCAGAGGAACGCGGCTCATCGCGCCAATAAGCTCAATACTACGGGGGTGACGCCGTCGTCCATACGGGTTGACCCCACGTGCCAAATCCAAGTGCCACCGAGCTCACACGGGTCAGATAGCGGGGTCTTCCTGGACAGCGATGGAAAGCCAGGTGAGAGCGAAAAAATTGGTTTTAAAATTTAAGTATTCGAAGTTAAGGTATATCTTCGGATTTAGGTAGAAGAAAATATTACGAAATTTTGACAGAGACAGAAAATGTTCTCATGAGATCTGTCAAAACTCGGAAAGATTTCAAGAACTGCTCCTGTGCCGACAGTGCGGGTAATAATTGCCAAATAATGGCTTCCTCATAAAGGTTATCTTAGAAATTGTATTACTGGGCTGTTAAGTTTGCCAGACTTACTGCGAGTAACTTATGACAGCGTGTCTGGTTAATTCCTGATAATATCCAGAAACCAGGAAAAGGAAATTGTTTATTCAGTTGTATACAGGAAAAATGCTTAAACGGCTTGTATTTGTACGTTTTCATAATTTTCAGTTACCAGCACGATGAAAGTCCGTGATCTACCGCCAAACAAAAAGAAAGAAATTGAAGTTCGTCTTCATCACAAACGTGGCGGACGAGGCGACTGGACGGGTTTAGCTAGAGAATTAGGTGAGGGCTTTTAATGTAAAAAAAAAATGCATGTTATCGATTTTTTTCTTTTTCCAGAGTTTTTGTGTGTGGTGTTTGTGGGAACGAAGATTCGATAAAATGAAAAAAATATGGGTTGCAAATACTCAGCACGCGATTTCAGTGTTTTTTAATGACCTCCAGTGTATTTTCCTAATGGATTTTGGTAAAGCACGTTCGTCCCTAAGTTGAATATTAAATTTGACCTTTTCTAGAAAAGAATGATTATATTCACTTCACAAAGCAACAGATTCCTCGTCTTACACTAAATGTGACGCAATGTAAAAACTGCTTTCACTTAACAGGAAAATAAATGGGTTCCGTGGTACATCTTACCAATTTCCGAAATGTAAACGCCGCGAGCGCCGTTGGTTATGGAGTCTACTTGTTTAAAGGAAATCTCATCCAGAATAATTTGCCACTAATTTCACAGAAGCGAAAGCCTGCAGACATAACATTTTGTCAAATTTACTTAAAATTGCAATAGCATAGTGCAAGACACGCTCTGTTTATTCTATTACTCCCATCTTGAATCATAGGTTAGTGTATTTTGGTGTTTGGAAGCGCCCTGGTCTTGAATGGATAAAAGAAACACTGGTTCTTTCATCATTCTTTCATACTCCTTCTACCGTAAATCCAAAGTTACAACTTGTCTGAAATGTCAGAAGTTCGAAATCAAACGTTTGTTGTGATATCTCACAAAACAAACACCGATAAAACCGCTACGTGGCCCCAAATCCCAAAGACGTGAGTTAAGAAATGTAAAGGAAGCCATGACCGCGGCGCTCATACTACAACATAGATCACAGTTGTTCTCTGTGTGTCAGACTGTCCCATCTTCAGGCGTTTTGTCTCCTGTTTATTCTATTGTGTTGTGTTTCTATTGTGTGTCCTGTATAAAACTTTGAATTAAGAAACGTGCACTAAAAAATTCTATGTAGGGTTTTATTTATTGCGGAAAGGAACTGCTAGTATTTGGACCAGTGGTACTCATAGTTAAAGCAGAGAAATCTGCTATGAAAAAGCTTAATAAAAACACTAGTTTTACTGCAAGATTGTTGATAAACGTGTAGTTGGTTATTGACTTTTTCATTACGTAAATAAGATGAACACTAGTAATACAATTTAGATCGACGTCACGTCTGATCACTAATGTACTGTGTCACTGTTTTAGGGAAATGTAGCTTTTATTAATTATTTCAGGTTCATTTAACTTTATCCTTCTTTATTTCAGGTTATACAAAGTCCCGTATCACAAGCTTAGAATCTCATGCATGCCGTGAGAACCACGTGCCAGCACGCTACCTGCTGTTGGAATGGAGCAAAAACGATAGCGCCACGGTGGGGATGCTGGTGCGTGCGCTCAAAAGTATAGGAAGACATGACGTTGTTAAAGTATTGAATGGACGCTCAAGGAAACTGTTTAGAGCACAGCCGGCAGAAATAGTGTAGTTGAGAGGCCTTCGGAACGTTGCCTTGTCAAACCATTTCAGACGAACCTCTATTATGTACCAGCGTGTATCTACAAAAACAAGGTGTAAACACGTATGAGCGATAAACTAGGGAGC
Organism: Lingula anatina; assembly: GCF_001039355.2. The sequence continues at coordinate 522,563 of NW_019774291.1, forward strand.
TTAGTACTCGCTAAAATACTACGAGACTCATTAGCAAAAAAGAGAAGTCGCATCTTCATATTTTTGGCTTAGCAACAGCAAGTCATTTGTCAATTAGAAGAGTAAGTACGGTGCTCAGTTTTCTGGATTGTCTCTGGATGGTATAGAATACCAAAACTCCTTCTACAGGATCTGTTTACAAAACAGTTTAATTATGTCAATTGATAAGTAATGAAAAAAGATTGCGATAAATGCCAAGGTTAACCAAATAAAATATATTCTGACAAAGACACATGAAAAATGAATGACATGGTGTTTATTCATATTTCTCATAATTCTTATCTCACAATAAAATTCACCAGACGTACGACATTTTTACACATTATGTACATTATAACTGTTAAAAAATCGACATTTACTAAGTGTCTACTGAAAGGAATAATGAGTATAAAATTACAAAATATTTACCGCTGAATATCAACAGATCAAAACCTAAAATTCACCGATAATGCCTTCCCTTCAGGTGACATTTATAAAAGTCATATCGGAGGAAAAGACCTAGGAAAACAACCTATCTATCTTTTAATTTCTATGATCATGAGCTCTCTTTTTACCACGATTTCCAGATTTTACAGACAAACTTGTCAATTTGCAGAAACCAGTAAAAACGCTGCTAGTTTGACTAAGAAGGCCCGCTTTGGACTCGGGGTTACCTTGACAACTCGCTTCCATATTGGCGAGAATTATAAAACTGATGCAAATACAAGTGGACTTTGACAACTGAAACTCCTACACCTTAACCCAGATAATGAAGTATCACCTAGTATTCCTCATAACGAGGGCGTGTATAAATGTAGACATTTCTGAAATAATTTCAACAAATTTTTCAATGCCCTAAAAAAATTCACAAAAAGTACTTCACAAAATAAGATGGACGAATAGATGGATGAATATGGATGCCCAAGATAAACTATTTTTATCTGGCTCCACGTAGAATTTATTAGTTCTTCCAAAGACAAGTTTAAAAATGTCATCAGAGGCATTTTCTGAACTCAAAGTTCTGACAAAAAAAAGTAATGCAGAATAACACAATGAAGCTCAAATAGATTCATCTAATCTGATTCATAATCTTAACTTCCTCAAAGCTTCAATTTTCCATCATTCATACGTGAACATATTGCTGACCAGACAATTTGCAGCATAATTGTAAAAATAAAGGTATACTTGAAATGAGTTGCATAAGAAACCAATGCCTATATTTGTCTTTCAATTCCCCATGAGTTACCAGCAGGCTTACTTGCACAACCTGTAGCAACTCTGCAGAAAACTTGTTTTATCAGTGTCAAGAGAAAAGATTTCTCTATTAACTAACACTTTACAGATATCATATTCATTTTAATATGGTCACTGCTTCACCGGCTGTACATAGCCACCATCTTGAGTTCACATGAAGAGAAATTAGGCTGGATCTATAATACAAACTCATCTATCACATTTCAGTCTGGACAATTCAGGGAAAGAAAAGGATTTAAAAAAATTAAAAGTCCTCATAAATATCTTTCAACTTTAGAAAATTCTGGTGCTCAATTCAGTTTGTCCCTTTTGGACAGTTACATCTGTAGATTCCAGAACTTTATTTGATAGTGGGAGAAGCTGGATCACGTTTGTATATTTGCCCAAACTTGGACATGTACTTTTTGATGTAGTCTTTGGCTTTAGATTTGACATTCTCATTGACCTCCAAATCTTCTGGGTGCTTACAGTGCTTCAATTCTTTGGTCATTATGTGATGAGTGAGCTGAAAGGATAATTGTGTGTTCCAATTAGCATTACACAAAACTCAAATACAATTTTGATCACAGCTTTTAAAATTAGAACTAAGCACCTCAAATAAATATAACTAAATGATGCAACTGATTTTTAATCTAAAATAAAGAACAAACCTGTGTCTACACAAAAAGAATATTTTGATCAGAAAAAGAAAATACTTGATTGTCTGATGTGCAGAAAAGCTGGTTGAAAGACAGCTTTAAATATGAATTAGAAGAAAATACCTTTCTGGCCAGGTGTTTAAAATCATCAGTATTGGTGATTTTACCAAGTTTACAGTCTGGCCTCCTAAAGGGATTCAAACATGTCACAATGTACTGGGACATCTGAAAGAAATACTCAAAATGAATACCAAGTGCACCTTTTTATGGTAAATGCATATAGATACAGTTCACATCAGAGCAGAAGAACAGATAACCCATTCATTATTCATGGGTTAAAAACCAGTGATCACAGTCTCAAGAGTATCTATCAGCAGTAATGCAAAATCATGAAAGATGGATAAAAAACAACTTATGTGAAAAAACACAGATTTAGACTGAAGACACAAAAACTTATCTCTGCCGTTCATTATGTGATAAGTTGTATTACTTCTAGATAAAATCTGATTTCAGTCTTGAGGCATTAAAAGCCTATTTTTAAACAGATAACAAGGGTGAATATGTGCATTAACCAACGCCAGGTCTGCTTTCCAAGAAATTGTTCTCAGCAGATGTTATTTCCACATGAAAGCAATAATGCACCATGTACGGAATAAAGACGAAAAAGCTAATGATACCATACCTTTCCCCTAAAGGCTTCCTTGCATCTTTTAGCAACCTCACTTGAAGTGTCAGCAGCAGCAGTTGTGGTCTTCTTCTTGGCCTACAAGAATTTTATCAAACATTAAAAAAGCATACAAAATCTATAAAGATGGTGTTATGCAATTTAACCTTCTGGATGTTTATATCTGCTATAAATTCTTAAATGCACAGAATGCAATGCACACATTATTTAAGGAGATGGCATGGGTGTTACAGACAAGGTGATCTTTCACACATTCATTCTGTGCAAGGTGGACACAAGCACACCTGTATGGCACCATACACCAACCTTGATCCTTGGCTCATCATGTGTGGGCGTACCCAGGTCCATTTCATCCTGCTCGGCTCCCTCCCAGGTTGGTGGATCCCACTGGGTTTGTCTGAAGAAATATATGCAACGATAAATATCAAACATTTGCCTGTCTGCTAGGATTTACATGAAGTATTTAACAAAATTGAAGAAATCTCAAGTGAAGGCCAGTATATTAGGCAGAATGGTTGTTGCCAAATACCAATGAAATGAAATGACATGATTTTTTTTTAGAAAAACATGTCTATTGAAGATAAATATACTTTATATTGGTGCTTGAAGACTGAAACATTCTTTTTAAAAAAATTATATTAAAGAGAAATACATACAAATTACTTATTAACCTTGTGCCAAAATCATAAGCATTCTCTGTCAGTAATATTAAAACAAATATCAGCAACTCACCTTGTTCCAGTATGGTAATAGTAAGTCTTGCCCTCTGGGTCTTTGGCAGTCTTCCAGTTAGGAGGTAATTTCTGTTTTGGTGGGGGTGGAGCAGGTGGAGGAAGGGTATCCTCCTCAATATCTGCCTCCACGGCCTGGAGGGGCTGCGGCTGGACTTGCAATGGGTGCTGCAAGGGGACCTGACAGAACATTGTTTTAAATAACACTGCACTCATATTGAAAAATATGAGGGATTCAGCATTAAAAAAATAGTCACTGTCATTGGTTTTCTTTACCAATTTTTTTTTTTCAAATGAATTTAAGATTCAACTTCTATCATTTGCTGGTTAAGCGTTTAAGTAAAAAAAATTAGAGATAGAATTCAAACAAAAAATTCATTTACTAAAACTTATCAATAACTACTCATAAAAAAATCATTAAAACTAATCAATAACTACCTGCTGTAATCCTGTCTGAGTGGAGACCACAGGTTGATTGACCTGGCCATAAGGTTGCTGTACTACCACACCAGAGTGTGAGGCAGACACATAATACACTGGCTGCTGCTGGGGTAAATACTGCGGGGCTGGGCTTCCAGCTGCCACCTGCACATAACCACTGGGGGTCTGGATATACTGAGGCTGAACCTGAAATGGAAGTAATGGAGCCTCAATACAGTCCCTTTTCTTAACATGCAGAGTCACAGAAGCTCACAGAAGCAAATGATAACATCTACGAGTTATATCCAGGTTCAGTTACAGATGCAGGTCACGTATGCTGTGACTGTGAGTAAAAATCAATGACAAAAACAATCCCTTAACTTTCTTAAACTTAACATTAACATAACTACAACAATAAAGAGATGAAGTTGTAAACACTTGGAAAAAAAACATCAACCCTTTTCCATCCCAATTTCTCCAGACCCCTCACCTGATACTGTGCAGGCTGCTGTGTGGGCTGGTAGATGACCTGGGGCTGAGTGGGGTCAATATACTGTGGCTGGGCTGACATTGGCACTTGCTCCAAGTATTGTGGGATGACAGGACGGTTTGAGTCTAAGAACTGTGCTCCCTGAGGTGCTGTTTGCTGTTCATACTGAGAGCTAATGAAGGCTGCTGAAGGATCACCATACTGCTGATTGGGGTCTACACCTAGCAATTCAGGGGCAGCACCTGCGATGATGTTTGGGTCTTGAACATAAGGTATACCATTAGCATCCACTGGAATGAAATGTCTTTTGTTATACAAAAATATGTTTGATAAAATTGCAGCAAAAATGAAAGTCTGCTTTTTTAGATGCTACAATTTTACCCATTTTCACCTCTTTCAAAAAATATTCTTAAGGCCCAAAATACCTAAATATTCTTTTAATATCTGATCAAGAAGCACTGTGACAGTCCTATCCATGTGCTGCTGAGACAGTGGATTAGCTATTACTTGCTCTAGCATGAAACACATTGAATGGCACCTAACTGCCCAACATGTGACAATGACCACAGAAAGTGATAACTGATCAGACCGATTAGTTCTGCTTGAAATACTGGTCTGTCATGCAACTTAGACTATGAACTGAATAACATGAACTGTATGACCTGGATGGATATATTAGTGTACTATATGTCAGGTCAACTGGTGAGAAACAGTTCTTATTCATAAACTAATTTTTGTAGAATGATATTAAATTTTTGAATTATGTGAGCTCCACTTGTTAGTGAAATCAAATTAAATGAAATCAAGTCAACTTAACTGAAAACATTAAAATCCAAACATGAGATACACATGGAATTCTCCACTATTCTTTGCAAATAATAATAGTTTACAATAAAAAATATATAAAAAAAAGAATTAACAAATAAAAAGTAAAGCAAAACACCTACAAAGATTAGTCTTACCTGTAACAGGCACCCCATACTGGTCATAATACTGATACTGCATTGCTTGCTGTATGGCCTCCTGCTGGAGGGCTTCTTCCTGTTGTCTTGTCATCTCATCTTGAGCACGCACCTGAGCCTCAAACAGCTGACGGCGCTCTTCTTTGGACATTTTAGGTGGTGTGGGCAGCAATGGTTTCCTAAAAAAGAGACATACAACAGTAAGTGTACGTAAACAAGGCTGTTTTCAAAGAAAAGAATCTGAAAAAAGTAAATATGCATGGTGAACGTAGTTATAAGTGAAAGCATAGTTAAACTTGCTATAAAGTTAATTCAGAATATGTCAAATTACACAGCAAAACAACGATATACCTGGCTATATCATGTAATCAGAAAGAGTTATTTATGTGCAGAATGTATCATTCACCTAGGTTTATCATCATCATCTGTTTTTCGTCTTCGTTTTGTACGATCTCTGTCAGGTGAATCATCATAGCGTCTCTTTCTGTCATAATCTCTTTCTAAAATAATAAAAATATCTGTCTTTAAAACTCGTATTACTTTCCTTTTAATATTTAAATTCAAGTAAAACTATAACCACGCAAGTTAATTTAATATCTGTTTCTCTTCAATAGAGCAAAGCAAACTGTGCTGATGACATAGTTTTTACACTGTTCAAAATTATTGTAATAATTCATACTGCATATCACACATTTCCATTTACTTCACAAAAAAACATTGTCTAATATCCTTTAAAGAGACATGAGACCTAGCAATTATGAAAGAGGAATGAGATAATTGCATATCACAAGCCTCACATTCTACTAACCTCTGCTCCTATCCCTGTAATAGTCACTGTCTCGATCCTTGTCGTATCTTTTGTCTCGTCCACGATCACGGTCCCTCTCGTAGCTGTCCCTTCGATCCCTGTATCTTTCCTTATCTCTTTGATCTGAAAAGTGGAATTTTCATTGAAAAACTTGCAATATCAGTCAAACAACTTGAAATTCAAATTATCTTCAGAAAGAGATATTGCACTACTTTGTCTTTTTTATTCTCACTTTTCGCATTTCAGATAGAGGCACTGAGAAGTAATTCTTTCATGTACATAAAAATTGAAACAATTAGGTGTAAACTTACCCAGCTCTCTTTCAGTTTGTTTTCTTTCTTCAACCTCCTGTTTTTTGGGGATTCTAAATAATTCCTGGATATAAGAAAAAAGTTAAATCCATTCAGGTAATTTCCTTCATCAGACACAGACAAAAAATATCGTAAATGGAGACAATTATTCTGCTTCATCACTAATGAGGGATCAAAGAAATGCAAAACTAATTACATTTTATTGTAAGAAAGACTGTATTTTGTACAAACCTTGAGATTACTCCAGGACTCCAGCAATTCGGATGCAAAGTCTGCTAGCGAGGGTTCTTCTTGATTTACTGTTGATTCTGTTTGCTGTTCTCCTTGTGTTGTATCAGCCTGGATAGAGTCTGAAAACAGCAAATACATGATGTAACAACTATACATACTAAAAGTAACTTCTCCAGTGATCAACTTTGCTCTTTGCTTCTTTTATCAAAGGAAACTAAAAGCAGTATCTTTAAATGACAAATGGTATGGAAAATCATACAAAAAACATTACCTTGTGAAGATGAATCTTGTTCTGCAACTCCTATAGTTTTTTGGGCATCCAGACCCTCCTCAGATAAGGATGGTTCCTCATCTGCAGCCACATCACCTTCCCCACAAGGAGCAGGGGCACTTGGATTTTCTTCATCCACTACAGTGTCAACAATACTTTCAAATTCTGCCTCATCTTGTATGGATGGACCATCACCAGGAACATCCTCCTCCTGTTCAACATCACTGTCTTTCTTTGTATCCTGGGACTGACCTTGGTCTGGTGGGCAAATTTCATCACCTGCCGATGCCTGATCTTGGCTGATGTCAGAGTTTTCTTCTAAAACCTTTAGCTCTGCATCCAGCATCTCTTTTTCTTCATCTTTTGCAACCCCACGAAAACCCAGCAACTGTTCGGAGTCCTGTGAGGATGCCATTGTTGAATTGTAGGATTCTTGTAGTGTATTTAAACTAGCTGAGAGCCTGCTTGTTGCTAAAGAGCTGTCTAATGTGCTAATTGTGCTGTTAACTGATATGTCCAATGCATTTATAGTAGAATGTCTACTAGACTCTGACAACTCACTGTCAGAGCCACTGTTGATTTCATCTTGTTCTTTCACTCTCTGCAATATTCTCTTTTTGTTTGGTGTCTTTTGTAGAGCATCATCGCTGTCACTCTTATACTGTTCTGATAAGCGCAGACTATCAAGATGGCTGCTGCTACTAATGAGCGGAGTCTCAGAACGTGATGGCGGCTCACTTGCACATTCTTCATCTACATCTTTATCTACACCAAAGTCACTACCATCTGGCTTCTCCTCGTTGTTTTTAAGTTCCACAGCCCATTTTTGTACCACTGAAAGCACTTTGCTGTCCTCAAGCACAGTTTTATTAGTGATGGGCAACAACTTGAGCACAGTGAGGATTTGTTTCTTCAGTTCCAGGGACCCATCCCCAATGTCTGCCATCCAGCTCCACAACAGTGACAGCCCATGGTAGCCAAGAAACAGGCGATGGCATGCTGGTTCTTTTGTTTCCTGTCCAAGGTAAAAGTGACATGTGATGTCTCTTCTTTCTCAATTACGATATCTTTCACTCTTTTGTATCGAGTTTCCAAAAATTAGACTCATAATTATTAATCATATATTTAAGCTTCTATTAATAAGCAACTGTTTGTATATAGTGAAATGTCCAGGATTAATATAAGACCTTTCATGACCAGTTTTGTTATAAAACAAGAGAGCATATGATATATACTGACTAACCTGCATTATCTGTAACAGAGCCAGCTTTTGACTAGTGGTTTCTGCCCTCACCATTACTCGGCACAACTCTAACACATGCTTGTGATTCTTCAGACCATGCCACTCCTGCATGCGCTCAATTTCTTCCTCCAACTAAAATCATATGGAAAATATTTCCAAATGAAAAACTCAACTAAAAGACACCCCACTCTTTTTTTCAAAAACCAAGCTGTTTTGAACAATATAAGCTTCTGTTTGCCAAATCTAGTGAAATCTGTCAAAGAGATTTAATATAGGTTTTTCGCTGAATTCCTTAAATTTGAATAAAATGAAAAGAATGAGTAAAGTGCTAACCAAAATGTCATCAAATAATTCTTTTTTCCTCTTCTTTTCCCTTTTCTTATTTTCCAATGCAAGTTTCTGTGCTTCCGTCTGTTTCTTTTGTACACCCAAGACACCACGGCAGTTAGAGGAACCACAGTAACACTTCTGTGCTTCTTGACTGGAGGGACAAAGAAGGAAACCATTCTACATATTATGTATGATATTTATAATAGGTGTACAGTATATCAATTATGTAAATAATAAACATCATTACTGAGGAACTCTATCAGTTTAAAATTTTCATGATATTTGCAGGGTTTCTAACTACTGTGCTTTAAAAAGACACTTAACCTGGATAGCATTGATTATAAATCTCACCTCAATTTGCCCACTTACCCGTACACCTCAAACTGGTAGTCAAAAGTGAGTTCCGTCCCCTTGGGAATCTGTTGTCTTGTAAAGAATCCAACCCTCAACTGTCCATTCACTGTCCACTGAAAAAGACAAGGGTTTAATCATCCAGCTCCATTGCATGCATTTCTCAAAAATTTGACAAGATTTCCACTATATTATCAAACATATTTGTGCCAAATGACCCCAAAACAGTCCAACTTGAAGTGAACAAGATGGGTGTGTATTGATATTTAATAAGGTATTATTACATATTAATTTAAGACTGGAAATGCAGTCACATTTCAAAAGACATGCTTAAAATAAACTGAGCAAGATGCCATTTTTTAAAAATAGTGTTATTCATATGCAACCTTGAGAACTAGTTCAACATTGAACAAAAATGAAAAATTATTTAGCTAACATGTTTCAACTACCTTCTGTGTTTCACAATTGGGATCACAACTGTGGTTGATGAATCTAGAATCATTTCCTTTAACAGTAGCATCTATTATTTCATCTGCATTCAGGGCCATAAAATAGTGATGGGCGTGACCTTCTCTTGCATACTGCTTTGTGCGGGCCTTAAATTGCTTGTATCCCAACACCTCCCCTATATACTCCATGACAAATTGGCCTCTGTAAGTATGACCAAAATTAATTCATGTTATGGTCCATTTAATATTGCACATCTTACTCAAAATTATGGTTATAATAATTGCTTGCTTTATTCCCTTTTTTCAAATCATATTTAAGTAAATCCTGAAAACTACCAATGAAATGTGCGATAATTAAAACAACTTGCGCTAAAGATAGCACTTCATTTAGCATTCAAAAAGAGCCAGCTAAATAAGATATAATATATCATATGACAAGAAAAGATACATTATATTAAATAATGCATGATATGACATGGCATGTGATGTGTTATCACATAACATGACATGATGTAACATATAAAACTATAAGTCTAGATTACTTTGTTAAATCTTCATTGGCCTTGAGACCCCAGCCTTTCCAATCTGTCTGGAATGGTGCTACATTGGAATACTGAAACTGAAATCGAAGTAACAGAGTTGGTAAAAGTCTAGTCTAATTTCTCTAAACTTAAAGCATAGGGAGCAGCTCAATCTCAGGTTTCTCAAAGTGCTCACTCATACCTCCGCTGTTGCTCACTTCCTGTACAGTAACTACATGTTGGCTTATTCCATTTTTTTTCAATGAATAATTGATGTAATTGCCCCCAATTTCACATGTTTCTGTTACTGTCATACATCCACGTAAAATTATTCATGTAATAAATAGATTTATTGCACTAGGATAATCTTATTTCTGTTACTTGAAACTTAATCATTTTACTAATACCACATACTAAACACATTATTAACTTGGAAAAGATTATCAACTTAATAATATTGTGCTGCACACCCAAAATAAAACAGATCTTGTACATACTTTAAAATTGGGAGCTTCATTCCCTTCATTGACTTACCCTTTGAAATCTCTTATTTGTGCAGTAATCTCCACATGGGCATCTGGAACCACTGAAATAAAATACAGGTCATCAGCTTTATCCTGATCATTTCTCTTTTCAAATGAGATAAGTGATTTATATTTCCCAACAACTTTAAATATGTTAATTGTCCATGTAATTATGCAATAAATTGTTGTCAGAAACACATGTAAACCTACCATTCAATCATGAGCATTCTGTTAAGGCAGTCTTCTCCACAAGCTGCCATACCATACATACGGTCTTCCTTGGAGGTTGTACAATCACATACCATACGCCGGACCTCCTTAGATGCTTTGGACTTCTTTCTATTATAAGAATATAAATCTTCGTGTAAAAGGAAAATTTTTTCTCCAACAATGTAACAAGTATTCTGCTTCATGTAGGAGTTCTGTAATTAACATGCTCATTTTTATTCAAGTCTAAAATTTGGTTTGGGTTTGAATTCCATCTCTATCCATGATCTTGTTTGAAGTTTTGCTTTTGGTAAGTAAAAAAATAAGGCATGCCAGGGAATGCACTAAGTAATGTACTAAAAGCTTAGTCAATTGAATTGGCACTATCGAAATTTCAAAAGAAATTGTGACAAAAAACAATTCTTGAGCCCATAATTATGTACCTACCTCTCTGACAAGTAAACATTCTCTGTTATTTTCTCATAAACTGGTGGGGTTACTTTTTCTGGACTAGGTTCTCTTTTCTCAAGATCTTTGCTTGGAGACACATCCAAGTCCTTGAACCTGGGGTCATTTTCAATTCTCTCCAGTTTCAACACTGGCACTTTAAATGAACTATCTGAAGTTATACTGCTGGAATCTGTATTGTCTATAGCAATACCATCAACAAGCTCCTGTTTCACCACTGAAGCAGTCTCTCGTGAGGGTGATGACGGTGGGGGTGGGATCAGAGTTGTACCCTCATGGATATTAGAGTCTGTAGTGGACTGTGTGGCACTACTAGAATTAACCAAACTGGAGACTTCGTTATTCTCCACCTCACTGATCCAACGCCATCTTGACTTGGGCTTAACATTTGGGGACATCATCTCTTCTTTCCGAATTCCATCTTCTGCTTTCAGAGCTGATACAGCGTCAAATGGTTCTTTTCGCCCAGGCAGAGGGATGTGTACATCTCTAGCTTCTGAGGAGGAAACCTGCTTAATTAAACTTAAAATTGTTGGCCTTTCTTCTCCGTTTTCTTCATCTACAGTTCCTTTTGTGATTTTTTCTTTCTCAAGTTTTGCAAGCCTTATTTGTTCCATTGCTTTTCTTTCCCTTTCCTTCCTCTCCCATTCTTCCTTATCCCTTCGATCCTTTTCTTCTTTCTCCTGTTTTATTTTTTCTTCAATAGACCTGATCCTATTACTGCGCCTTCTCTGTGGAGTTCCTGCATCAGAATTTGAATCATCTGTGTCCACTTCTATTGCATCAGACCATCTTGTCTTTCTCTTTTTCCCTTTTGATCCGATGACTTCTCTTGTTTTGGTGTCCTCTGCATTGTCCTCTGTGACAGACTTATTCTCCGTAGCAGTTTCTTCTGGAGGTGTGCTAAATGTTACAGGTGCCCATCTTTGTGCCAGCTCATGTTTAAAATTTTGCACTTCTGCTGGGGTTGACTTGTCAAGAAGCTTCTTAATCTCACTGTTATCCCCAATATCTTTATCAACTGTATTAGGTTGTGTACTAATATCCTGAACAGAGTGATGTGACTGGGAGAGAGACTGCTGTTCAGCTACATAAACTGACTCTTTGACTGCAGTTTTAGAAGAATTGATATCATCTTGATCCTTTCTTTCTAATTCAAGTGATGCATCCGGTGACAGAGGGGCTTTTGGCAGAGCAGACAATTTTTTCACCTCTGTGTCATCTTCCCACAGATCACTCAGTGTAAGTTTTTGTTTTTGTGCCCTAAAAGATAATCTGAAAGGTGATGGCTGTGTAGGTTCTTGAGCCTGGGGCACAGTAGCTGACGGGGCTGGTAAATGACTAACAGGCAGAGAGATATCCGCTAAGGCTTCCTTGCCAATAGATGAGGTTGGCTGTTCGTCAGGTTGATCATTAGTTGGAGCTGGTGGTGGAGGTGGTGGTGGTGGTGGCTGGAGAAGAGATTTGCTCAAATCAGTCTGGTGGAATTCCTGTTCAGGAGAACTGATGTCCATATCTATACCAGACTCCTGAGGGGCACTGTTGCTTTCGCTGTCAGAATCGATGTCCATGTCTATCTCACCAATGTCATAATCCCCCTGGGAGGACTGAACCTCTGGGTTTTGAACTGGACTCCAGGGCCTTTGGGGTGCAGCAGTTGGGAGCTTCTTTCCCCAGGTGAGACCATCCTGAGACCCACTCACTTCTTGCTCATCGTAGCTACTGGAAAGGGGGTCTGCTGGTGGAGGGGGAGCTGGAATGTCATGCTTCTTACCCCACACAGTGCTTGGTTCCACTTCCTCAGTAGATAAATCTTCACTCAACGGTGGCAGGGATAATTCTTCAGGATTTGTTTTCTCCTTTGGAGGGGGAGGAGGTGGGGGTGGGGGTGGAGGTGGAATATCATCTTCTTCCTCCTCCTCCTCCTCTTCTGCAACCACTTTAGGCCGAGGAGGAGGAGGTGGAGGTGGAGGTGGTGGAGGGGGAGGCACATCATCATCCTCATCCTCATCGCTGTCCTGGTTGTACACATATTCATCCTCAATAATAGGTGGTGGAGGTGGGATCTCGTATTCATCATTCTGTTCTGAAAAAGTAACAGTCTTTTTCTTTGGAGCTGTAGCGGGAGGAGGGGGTATTTCTCCTTCTCCATTTTCTAGTACTACCTTCTTTTTATCAACAAATGATGTAACCAGCACTGGTTCTGGACTTGTTGGTGATTTTTGCTGAGTATTTGTGTCACAAATAGTTTCACTGGATTCAGACTGAGGGGCATTGGAGGTTGTGCTTGTGGCAGCAGGCAGGGGTATGCTGTCCAAGTCCGGCAAAGGCCCTACTAAAGGAGCTGCTCCTACAGGTAATGCTGAAGTAACTGTAGAAACCTTTACAGGTAATGCTGCTGGCACAACTTCCATCTGCAGTGATCTTGTTATTGGAATCCCTGACGATGATGCAGAAGGAAAGGAGTGGGATGGTTGAACAGTACCAGGAAGAAATAAGGAAGGTGCTGTCCCTGTATTAAGAATGGAGGATGGTTTTGGTATAGGAGGACCAGGAGCTGGCGGTGGTAATGGAATCTGCATTACACCCATTGCACTGCTACTAGTAACCTGGGGCACTTTTTGCACATATTGTCCTGGAAAATGAGGATAAGAAGGAACATTTGGTAGGGCTGTCATTACTTTCTCTATGACTGGTTCTATGCTTGACCTGGATGTTGTTCTAACAGAACTCTGGAAACCACCAGCAGGTTCAATTACAGTTCTGGCAACATTTTGTGGAGTATTTTGGTTTTGAAGAAAAACAGGTTCATTCTGTTTATAAGGTGCTGCATACATGTCATGGGCAATTCCACTGGGGTCATTCCCTGTTACTTCTCCTTCATTTTCCCCAGTGTAAGGAGCTTGGTCAACAAAATGCTGTTTATGTAATAAATCTCCTTGGTTCTTATTTCTCTCATCACATTCCCTACTTTTTGCACTGTCTCTACGATCATCATCCCTGCTGCTGTATTTATCATGCCTGCTATATTCATCTCTAGACCGCCTTCTATCATCTCTCGGTCTATATCTGTCATCCCGATATCGCGACCTGTCACTCTCTCTTCTGTATCTTGACCTGTCATCCCTGTGCCGAGTTCTTTCAGGAGAGGTGTCTCTATGTCTATTACTACCTAAATTTCGACGCCTCTCATTTGCTGGTGAAGGTGACCGTTTTCTATTAACTGGGGACAAGGGTGATTTATGGCGTTCAACAGGAGAAATCTGTTTAGCTTCAGAAGAGACAGGTGATGTGCCTCTGGCAGGTGATGGTGAATTTGACCTTTTTCTCACATTTTCAGGAGTTACAGATCTAGTATGAGTTACAGTGGGAGAGGATGGCCTTTGCTGCCCACCAGTGATGGGTGGTGACCTTCGCCTTCTACCAATGGGTGATGGAGATCTTCGCCTGGAATCTCCAGGTGAAGGTGATCTGCGCCTAGCATTGGTAGGAGATGGTGATCTCCTTCTTACACGGACAGGTGATTGAGATCTTCTCGACTTGGAAGGCGATGGTGATCTCCTTCGCCTGCTAGGTGATGGTGACCTTCTGCGAGACCTCACTGGAGATATTCTTCGTGGAGATCTACGGCGTGACCTAGGAGGGGAAGGGGACCTTCTTCTCCTACCACCTGAAGGTGACCTTCGTCTCCTTTCAACTGATGTTGACCTTTGCCTCCTTCCTGAAGGTGACCGTGACCTCCTTCTACCTCCTGAAGGTGATGGGGACCTTCTTCCACTAGATGGAGATGGAGATCTTTTCCTTCTGCCAGGTGATGATGACCTGCGCCTACTTCTTGCAGGTGATGTTGACCTATTTCTGCCAACAGGGGAAGGCGACTTGTGCCTGCCACTTGATGGAGATGGAGACTTCCTTCGTTCTGCTGGTGACAATGATCTTCGTTTTCTCCCAGGTGATTGTGACTTTGTTTTTTCTTCTTTATCCTCTTTAGGAGTAACATGCTCTGTACTCAAAGACTGACATTCCTTCTGGCTGTTAACCTGTTCTGTCAGAACATTAATGTCAGAGCCAAAACTGGATTCAGGTAACGATTCAGCTTCCACTTTTATAGTTCTTGGTTTCTCAGATGAATCACTGGCCTCCAAGTCAGCAGAAACCATTTGAATCTCATCCTGAGCTTGCAAAGAAGTATCTTTAAATGATACATGCTTTGCCTTATTTGTGGTCACATCCATGTCTTTGTCACCAGGAACATCAAGCTGAGACTGAATTTCTTTATTGACTAAAGCAGCTGCCCTTTTAGCAGCCATTATAGGTGACATAATTGAACTGATGGCTGGAATATTTTCTAAATCTTGATCTGGTTTTATCGGAATTTTCTCAGATTTCTGATCCTGTTCCTCATCATCGGAATCATCCTCAAAAACTTTCAATTTTTTAACAGTCTTTATCTGAAATTTCAACACTTTGGGTTTAACAGCATTTGCTGCAGGCTTCACACCAGAGTTAACTGACAAAGGTGGTGCTGATATCTCTTTCTCTGTCTGTAAGTTAAGTTTAGACATTTTACTCTGAATCAACATGTTTATTTTACTTTTTGGACCCTTGGGGGCCTCTGGTACAGCAGAGGGTGCCACAGCTTCAGTTTTTGTCACAGTTTGTGCCTTTTCTGGAGACTGGTTATGTTTTTCTACATCTTCTTTTAGGTCTGTAATATCAGATTGCACTGACTTTGTATTGTCCTCTTTGGTTTCACTGGGTGCTGAAGACTGTGCTGGTGGTGGAGGGTGTGGAGGTGGAGGTGGCTGTTCTGGAGGTGGAGGCTGACTGGGCAGTGGGATGCTAGATGGTGAGGGCAGAGCTGGTATCTTGTTTGCTTTCTTTGATTTTGGCTGCGCTGGTGGCAGTGGTGGGGCTGGAGTCGTTTGTAGAGACGTGTACTGAGGTGCTGACAGATCCGGTGCCATCATAACTTGAGTCTGATCAGTTGTAACACTGCTACCATATGCCTGTGGGATGACACCAGGCATAACACCCCCATAAGACCCTGGCATAAAATGTTGCTGATCAGGAGGCAGTGAGGCTCCAGGATATGGAGGATGATTGTGAACACCAGGTAATCTAGCATAATATGGCAACTGCTGTCCTGGATATTGAGCTTCCATTGGTGTCGGAAAATGAGGTTGTGGTGTTGGCAGTAGTGGCCCTTTGAAGCCAGGGCGTTGTGTACCTGGGTTGAAATATTTGGATTCTAATGAGGGTCCACCAGGAAAACCTGAATGCCCTGAATGAAATTCCATAAGTTGCTCTTGAGGTTCCTCATGAAACTTAGGAAACTGGGGATGCCCTGGTGGTAAAAGTGTCAGTAGGTCCACACCAGATGGAACAGTATCTGGACTTTCAATATCCAATTTTTTCTTTTTCTTCTTCTTTTTCTTTTTACCAGCTCTAGGGGTACTATTCTCTGGAGATTCTGCCTGACTTGGTTTGGGCATTGGAGGTAGAGGTATGTGTGCTGCTGGACTTAAAGTGGGCTGCCCACCCGGTATGGGTATATTGTCTAAGCAATATTCATCTGGTTTCTGTGTCAGAGGTTGAGAAACGGCCTGGTCAGGGATGGGAATCTCCATTGAAGAGGGTGTCTCGGTGATGGATGTATCAGAATGAGGGCATAAAATAGAATCTTGCTGCTTTCCTTCACTGTTCAATGAAATTGAGGCATCAGTTGCATTTTCATTTAATTTTTGTATATCTGGTATCACAGGTGGCATTTCTGTTGAGTCAAATGTGGGAAAGTCATGATCGTCATTTGTAAAATCCTGCGTGTCAATTAAGTGAGTTTTTTTTCTAAATGAACTATTTTTGTCATTTTGTTCATCAAAACTGGTATGCCCAGTTTCTGTTTTATCCACCATATGATTAAGGGGTGGTGATGTCTCCATCTTAAGCAGTTGCTCTGTGACTTCGGCAGCCTCCTTCACTTGTTCTGTCAAGGCTGTGATTTGCTTCTTTTCATTTTCCTCCCCTCCTTCTCCCATTAAATGACTGTCTTCATCTTTGGCACACTTGCGCCATGAGACTGCATCTTCTGCAGTTGAGGACACTGAATGTGAAATATCCTCCTCATCCCCTTCTTCTACTGTTGGTTTAGGCGAGAGAGCAGGCGAATCCACATCCCTGCAAGGAAATTGAAAATATTACATTCAAAATGACTTGTAATATGATACTCACATATTATCTTTTTAAAAAATATTGTACTCTAAATTCTTTACATTTAAATCTCACATTCAAATGTGTGATTTACATTAAACAATCACATTTCCTTCTATATGCATTTAAAGAAGATTGTCAGTATGTTAAAGGGATAATAACTCTTTGTATGAGATCCATATTTCACAATAAAAACATTGTTAACAACTCAAAGAAATAGAATATATTCTGTTTTACCACAAAAAACGGCAGTTATAGCTATTTTTCTGATATCTTAGCTTGTCAACGGACCACGTGACCTCTACAGAAGTCTTTACTCTGTAATAATCTCTTAAGGGATTATTACAAAAAAAAAAAAACTTTTAAGAAAAAAAAATATAGAGACTAACTTTGAATGTAGAAATGGATTCATTAACCATTGGTAAGTATGGGAAAATTGTGTTTTCATCCATGAAAATTCATTTTTTTGGCCAAACAAACAGTTATTATCCCTTCAACATCATGAACATTATTTAAAATTCAACACAGGAAATTCAAACATGACACATATTCATAGAAATATACAGTTTGCACGAAAAAAAAACATAAAATATGAATCCCTGAAAAAAAAAACATTTAACCAGAGAATATGCATCATATGGGGTGGTGGCCATATTGACTCATAAAAGACACCCCATGGTGATGCAAACATTAGGGGCACATACCATACATATTACCCTAATATATATATATATATATAATTATAATCTTCAGGATCTTTAAAAACTGGCCTATTAAGTTAATGGGGTAAGTATAATATATAAATCTGTATTTCTTTCATACCTTCTTGACTCAACAAGTTTTATTGGTTAATCCACAAATAAATGGTGGTGCTCATGATAAGGAAAAATAGGGAATATTCAACTCTGCATAGACCATGTTAAGAAATTTGAATAATATAATAATAAACATATATTTTATATATAATAATAATATAAAATATTAAACAACATTAAAAATCTGAAAGTAAATCAATATTTGCAATCTGAAAAGAAGGTATGGAAATGTTTTTCTGTGGAGACATGAATAAAAAAAAATCAAACATATTTTGCAGAAAACAAGTAAACCTGAAATAAATCAATGTTATCAATAAATTAAAGCATAT
>NW_019774291.1:541402-607773 GCF_001039355.2 Lingula anatina
TGTCAATTAAGTGAGTTTTTTTTCTAAATGAACTATTTTTGTCATTTTGTTCATCAAAACTGGTATGCCCAGTTTCTGTTTTATCCACCATATGATTAAGGGGTGGTGATGTCTCCATCTTAAGCAGTTGCTCTGTGACTTCGGCAGCCTCCTTCACTTGTTCTGTCAAGGCTGTGATTTGCTTCTTTTCATTTTCCTCCCCTCCTTCTCCCATTAAATGACTGTCTTCATCTTTGGCACACTTGCGCCATGAGACTGCATCTTCTGCAGTTGAAGACACTGAATGTGAAATATCCTCCTCATCCCCTTCTTCTACTGTTGGTTTAGGCGAGAGAGCAGGCGAATCCACATCCCTGCAAGGAAATTGAAAATATTACATTCAAAATGACTTGTAATATGATACTCACATATTATCTTTTTAAAAAATATTGTACTCTAAATTCTTTACATTTAAATCTCACATTCAAATGTGTGATTTACATTAAACAATCACATTTCCTTCTATATGCATTTAAAGAAGATTGTCAGTATGTTAAAGGGATAATAACTCTTTGTATGAGATCCATATTTCACAATAAAAACATTGTTAACAACTCAAAGAAATAGAATATATTCTGTTTTACCACAAAAAACGGCAGTTATAGCTATTTTTCTGATATCTTAGCTTGTCAACGGACCACGTGACCTCTACAGAAGTCTTTACTCTGTAATAATCTCTTAAGGGATTATTACCAAAAAAAAAAAAAAACTTTTAAGAAAAAAAAAATATAGGGACTAACTTTGAATGTAGAAATGGATTCATTAACCATTGGTAAGTATGGGAAAATTGTGTTTTCATCCATGAAAATTCATTTTTTTGGCCAAACAAACAGTTATTATCCCTTCAACATCATGAACATTATTTAAAATTCAACACAGGAAATTCAAACATGACACATATTCATAGAAATATACAGTTTGCATGAAAAAAAAAAAACATAAAATATGAATCCCTGAAAAAAAAACATTTAACCAGAGAATATGCATCATATGGGGTGGTGGCCATATTGACTCATAAAAGACACCCCATGGTGATGCAAACATTAGGGGCACATACCATACATATCACCCTGATAATAATCTTCAGGATCTTCAAAAACTGGCCTATTAAGTTAATGGGGTAAGTATAATATATAAATCTGTATTACTTTCATACCTTCTTGACTCAACAAGTTTTATTGGTTAATCCACAAATAAATGGTGGTGCTCATGATAAGGAAAAAAAGGGAATATTCAACTCTGCATAGACCATGTTAAGAAATTTGAATAATATAATAATAAACATATATTTTATATATAATAATAATATAAAATATTAAACAACATTAAAAATCTGAAAGTAAATCAATATTTGCAATCTGAAAAGAAGGTATGGAAATGTTTTTCTGTGGAGACATGAATAAAAAAAAATCAAACATATTTTGCAGAAAACAAGTAAACCTGAAATAAATCAATGTTATCAATAAATTAAAGCATATATGCATATGCGTTTGAGGTAAATCAACATAACTCAATCAATACTTGTTTGCCAAACTGTTATCAAGAAATTTTATCAGTCTGAGCTAGGTACACCACCATAGCTACATAACATACGAATATACATAAATTTTAGGTTCAAAGAAACTTTTTGAGTCCAATTTCATTCTTGAGCTGATCCAAATTGTTTTGTCAATGGGAATTTTGTGCAGCAGTGTTCTAATCTTTTAAAAGCAGGCAATAAGAGCTTGCCTTCAACAAGACTCCATGACCTAGAATGTTGAAATATCAACACATTAGCCTAGTTTAGCAGTACAGTCAAGGTCATCAAAAATCTACAGCTACAGGCTATAAGCATCTGTAATAGGTTCTCCAAATGATGTCTGCTTGTGAATCAATCATGACTTGCAGAAAAACAGGACTCATCAAGTTCACCACAAGACAGCCACATTTATGATAACCTAATATACATGTTACTTGTATATCCCTAAGTTATACCTATCCTAATCTGCCATGTGTAATTTTTAACAAATGCACATATACACTAATATTTGATCATACAGCCATGGCATAGCATAGAGAATGCCTCACACATTTGTTACAAAACTGTTTTTGTAGGCATTCTTCATTATAACCTCTTACTATGAATAATGATGGGACCCAGACATCTGACTTGGATAAGCTGCCCTAACAAGGATAGACTAAAATGAAAAGTAATTGACTTATAGGCTATTATTACACATTAAAACTTCAAACAACAGTTTTTCGGTCCCTTGGAACCTCAAAATTGATCACTACAGCATTTGTGTGTAGTAGGTATAGTAAGACTTGAGAAGCAAAAGGCAACACACTTGTATATGAATCTTACTCAGCACTACCAGGTCAAATAAAAACAGCCTTTTATGAGCTGTCTGCACAACCGATGTGAGGTGTATATAAAACAATTTCTCCTCAAACTATATATAAGATTTGAAGAATTTACAGTATAGTACTAGTATGAGAATCACAAAACTCCCATATATTTAATGAAGTATTTTCAAGAGAAGTGAAAAACATTAACATGAAAGAGGGTGAACATAAAATACTATGTAGCCATAGGTTGATATCAGAAAGGAGTTCAGAAATCTTTATGACAAATAGCTTCTGCTTAATACATTATTCATGTACATAACAAAGCCTAACAAGGCCTGGAGTTGTCAAGTTTTAATTTCTTAAAATCTGAAACGCATTTTGACTTGGTCCATTTGCTGAGAATAAAAAACCCAATGCTTCAACAAAACAATATAATATATGCCAATCCTTAAGTCCTCAGATTTCCTCCTCAATATATGGTAATATAGCATCTAGGGATAATGTTTCTATTATATGAACAAAAGCGTTAGCTCTCAGTTTAATTTCAATTTGAGATATAATTATATCGTAATCATGTAAATCAAAACTGTGTTGTTCCCACCAAATCCATAATCTCCTTTTTATGAACTTGTTTTCCCTGTTAACTAAACTACTGACTGCTGGTCAATATATGTACCTTTAGTGCTTATCTTAAATAAACATCACAAATTATTATTCTGCAGGTATTGCCACCACTGCAGGTTAATTATAACCAAAATGTTACCTTCTGTCTCTTATAAATGGATCTGAAACACCATAATTTTCCTACTTTATGTCTTATGATATTAATCTGTTTACTGGGCTTCATTTTTTACAAAGCTGAGATACTAAATCATGTCCAATATTATATTCCAAAGAAAGCCACATTAAGCATGTGATATTCCATGGCAATAGGAAAAATCAGATAGGTAATTCAACATACATGCTTCGGTATTCACAGCAACAGAGCCATTGCACTCTCATACAAAGGACTGTTACTCAAAATGGCTGCTTTACTCTTAACATGTGTAACATAGCAGTCTACTAGCACAGCAGCATAAAAAGCCTGACCTAATTTACAGATGAAGCAGACGCACTCAGTAGGGAACCTCAAGTAATATGAAGGAGCTCTGTCCTCTCCCATCTTTTGTCCTTTTGATTCCAAACACTTCAAAGGCATTTTCCTTAAAAATTTGATAAATGAAACTCTATATAAAGTGGAAGGAACGAACTCAGAAAAATCCCACAGCAAACGGACTGTATGAGAAACCTTCAAGGTCAGCCATATTGAATCAATTAGCAGTGGAATAAACCAGACATCCAGTACGAATAATGTAGCTGCTTACCTTCAAGCAAACTTACCTTCAATGAGTTACAAATCTTACAGCAGATTATAGTCTTACTCCAAATGTAATTTTTCAGACACAAAGAAAGTATTTTTCTTACTTCATGATTCTTCATGAGGAACTGGCCAGGTTAATGGAACTATAATATAAACAGAGAACTGAAAATGTTAAAGCTGATATATTTAACTCCTTCAACTTTAATATGCAGATATATAAATATCAAAGTGAAAAAGAAACAAGCACTAAATATGCATTTTACCTTTATAAGATGCAAAAGCTGAAAAAAATTCAGGATGCTACCATATCAGCACTGTCCGTAATTGGAATAGCAAACAGTTAGCCTCCGCTGAGTACTACTGTAAGATAGACAGAAATCAGGTAGGTGCTTTGTAACATGTGCATTCTGAAATAAGATATTTCACATTTGATGAACTGCAGTTCCTTTGTGTCCATATCAAATCCTGGTCCGGTAAATATCTCATGAGAGACAAATATATATTATCTACAACTATATATATATATGTCATAATACTGTATAACATGAATATCTGGAATGCTCACAACTTTTTAAAAATTTTCTTGATCAACTGAACTGAAGCCAGAGTACCACAAGTATTTCTAAAACTAAAATGTTATTAAGAGACGAGAGAGATCCTGGTTTTAAATGGATCCTTCTAAAAACATGTAGGACAAGCATGCACATGATCCTCAATACTATCCTTACATATGCTAATCATACAATAATTCAGATATGTCTATAAAAACCAAATAACATAATCTGCTCCAATATTTTCTTCTCAAGTTTCTAAACCTAAGAAAAGATCTCAAGCCAACTAGCAGGGGATAAATATATGACTGGCATTTACAGCTGGAGAATAAAAGTCACAATTTTAAGACAAAGAAAAACTGGAAAAATGTCAATCAACCTTTACCCTCACTAAAAAACCTAGCTCTTGTGCTTCAATTTATATTCTAACATCCGAATGACCTTCATTAATAACCGTTGAGGAAATGCTGATATGATTTTCAGTTAGACTCACATCATAACTTACACTTAACTATGGTATCACTGAAAATCATCATCTGCTAGGTAAACCACACTACTTGTTCAAATATTGGATTTTTATTCAAGACATTGACATGTAACATAAACCCAACATTGAAACAAATGTCTTCTTTTGGTCTTTGAATAATCAAAGTATTGATCTTGTAACACAGCTTGCAGATCTAAGCATGTTATTCAAGACTCACAGTTCATCCCTTGATTCAGTCAGGCAACACAATGACAGGTGCACAGTGTCCTGAAGACAACTTTAACCTGAAAACCATGAACATAGAGAAGAACATTATGCTAATAGAAATTTTACATTCATGACCAAATGTGGTTATATTAACTTCCTGTGGCACAAATAAATATCAAACACCTATTTCAAATCATATGATTCCCCACCGTTCATCTTTAATTTTTATGAGAAAAGCAAGCACTGCCATTAACACTTAAACATGATATTTTTACATTATACTTCATGTAAATATCCTAACATATATCCTTCAAAATCCATAAAGTACATAATTAAAGGCTTCATGAAAGTCGAAGTCATCTACTTGTTAAGGTTGACACATATGGCTTCATAAATTCTTCAATTTAAAAACTCCCACTCAAAATACTTGTAAACAGAGAGGTACATGTATTTGACCAGTGGGAATGCAGTCTACTTCCACACACTTTGTGGGACTCACTCAGGCAGGCATTTGTTCAGGGCATGTGCAATTTGAATATCTTTTTTTCTATCTTGCTAGGATACAGTCTGCCTGGGGTCGATCAAGTTCTGATCAGGAAATGACTTATCATAAGGCAAGGTCCATTTTAGACAGGTTTATTAAATAAAAAATGTATATATCAACATATTCAAAATAATCTAAAAGATATACATGACTTTCAGAAGTTATGGCAGATTCCTTTGATAAATGAGCTCAAAACTTCAAAAAAGGAAATATTATTTATTAAAAATATCATACTTTATGCTTCTGTAAAAAGAACTGTCCATTAGAAACATTAAAAAAAGAACGGAACTTTTTCAAACTGTTGAAAAAAACCAAAGGTGCCTTAATCATTTACAGGATACTTTTTGGATTTTAGCAGATAAAAACTGTTTAATTAGTGCCCATTATAAACAATTTTAACAAGCTGCAATTCTCTTTTCTAATAAGTCTTAATCTCTCAAAAGATATCATTACACCTCTATAGCTGAGTTATAAGTCTTGACTTAAAAGGCCTTAAAACAAAGGCAATTTGGCACAGTTGCTATAAAAAAAACAGTAGTCCATGATGGGATTGTTTAAACATGTTATTATTAAACAAGTCAATCCGTAGGAAATGCTGCTCTTGCATTACTTCCTACAAAAACTTGTATGCAATCCTTTTAATGTTGAAAGCAAACAGTTTAATCCATCCCATTCCAATCAAGGTAAAAACTTCTACCGTGAAAAGCTCGAGAAAAATTCAACAATAAAGCACTTACCTTTCCAGATTTTCATAACCAGACTTTAAGTTGCTTGTGCTTTCTAATCTCCATGATTAGGTTAAAACCCATTTCCCTTCATAAAGTCCAAGTGTAGAACACCAGCTACCATCACAGATATTACTTCCATAGTGACTGTTTATCAAATAAAGGTCAGGGGCTCCACAAATGTGAGCATTACACCACTGGACTCACTTTGGTATGGTACTTTTTAATCAAATGCTTGACATATTCTAATAAGGCAAGAAAAACATAAAATATTGTGAAATATGGCAAATTCAACATTCATACAGTTCAAAGTGTTGATTTAAATGAATCAATTATCCAGCTATCTGAAAAAATAAAAAAATTCCACACCTGACTGCAAAAGGTCCATTCTGCAAGTAACACTACTGAGCCTTTGTTAAAAAAAAAGAAAGGCAATGAGTACATGTGTATAAAACACTTAATACAAACGTGACTAACTCACTCACAGGATAAAATAATGTTTTTCAATGTGCAATATAAACTTTCTGACAGTTTAACAACAAACCAAAATAGGGCATCCACATTTTGGTTCTCAAAATACAAAGTTCAAATGTTAATAATTTTAAATCAAAAGCAATAAAACAACACCTGAAAACAAAATGAATGTACAGACAGAAATGTGTGGATGTGTAATGTTTATAATCAAGCCAGTGGTAAACACACTAGTATCTGCGACACTCATTCTTCGCTGTGCTTTGATCAGGACTGGCCTCCTTCGCTTTTCAAGTTTCAGCCGTCATTGGCAGCAGACTTCACTTCGAACCGGTCACCATTTTCCTCACACTGTCACCTTTGTGTCCACTAGAAGGGAAAAAATGAAAGGTTCATAACTAACATATGCATATGTAATGCATACAATGTTTCACTTACTGCGTCGGACTCTCCGGATCATAGAAATCCATCTTCCCCACAAACGTCAGTGATCAGATCGAAACAGGAGCCAGTCAATTTCATTAGATTGAATCAAATGGCAAAAGAAGGTTTAAGATATATCGGCACGCACATTAAGTATACAGAGCATCAGCAAACTCAAGTCCTTTATATCGAGTTAGTTTCCATTATTCATAATAGCCTTAGATTGTGCGTCCATTGATGTTGCACTACCACTCAGGAACCGCGTTGTTCTACTTCTCTTCCATGATGCTCCACTATGACCTGATTTACACATCCGGGCGTTTGGCCTTTAATTTATTCTACAACCTGACTTAACATTTTTTTTAATATGGAGAAGGTAAAACATTTTGGGACATTTGGAAAGGAATTCAAACAGAATGAAAAGTATCTACTAAAGATTTAAACATTACTCTGAAAAAAAAAATAGTTTACGGAAGTGACGTCAGCATAGTTCCCGCTGTAGTGAATCATTCTTTGTCTTAGGCGCAATCAAAATCAGAAAACATCGGCTTAACTGAGCCATCTCTGAAGGTATCAAGAAATTCAGGTAGAAAAGGAATTTCCCAGCTATCGCATGTCCGAGGATATTCAGAATTTAAAACCCTTCGGTAAGTAATTTTGCCTCTAGATTATACATATATGTCCAGTTCACGACCTTGTTTATTTACTGCGAAGTTACAGGCCCTCATTATCATATGCCAAATAGATATGTGTTATTTTTGTAAATATTGCATGTTGGCTTTTATTTTAAGCATACGCCCCCGTTCATTGTTGTCGAACCTGTTTTGAGTTTTGGTTGTAATATCGATGATGAGGGAAAATAACCCCTAAATAATAACTTGGCTGTTGAGTGTAATGGTGGAGTTTAGTCACGAGACTAAGGGCTTTGGTGTTTATAATAGTGGGTTTTAAAAATAAAATACAATTAGAATAATAATAATAAAAGTCACATGTTTTCTTTTCAAATGCCTCTTACCAAATGACAGATTTTCTCAAATAAGTACGTTTTCAAATATGTAGTTTCTGGCTGTGGCAACTTAAAAAAACTGGATTAAGGTTTCAGTCTTCAGAGTGTATATGTGCAACAATTGTTAACATGAAGAATGAATTCATTTCTTCTCAATCTACCACCCATCCGCCCTTTTGATCCTTTTCACCCCACCTGTCTTTTCTTCCTCTTCATAGAGTTTTTTTTTTTTTAAGCTTCAAGCACTTATACCCCATTCACACTACAGTCATTTATTCGAATAAATAGCGAATTAGGTCCTGATTTGAATAACTTTAGTAGTCTGAATGTGTGAGATTATTGTTAAGCAGATTTTCAAAATCCTGCTAGCGAGCTGGATTTTCTTCAGTGATTCGAATAACTTACCGGAATCGACACCTGTACAGATCTTACTGCGCACGTGTGCAGATAAGTGCGGGTATTTATGAACGCTTGTTTATTACTTTAGTGATTGCACCAAACGTATTTGGAAGTCACCACTCACAACAACATGAGGAAACATAAACATAATTTGCCATCTGATACTTCCCAAGAATGCTGGAATGTCTTTTGAGTTGCATTTGCCATCACAAATTTTTGTTGGTATTTTGAGTGTTCCTGTGTGGCGCATGCACGAGCGTTCAAAACAGGAAGTTTAACCTGAAATTTTCAACGCAGGTTTCGCTACACGTATGTGAACGCAATACCGATTCGATTTTCCTCACGAAAAATTCGAATTATAGAAATGCACATTTTTGCAACTGTAGTGTGAAAGGGGTATTAGACTCTAAATTTAATGAAGATGGGGTAGTAGTATGTGATTAAAGCCAGGAGTTACATTTTTGTTTGGGACCATTCAGAATAGATGATCTGAGTACTAACTGATCCACCGACTAAATATGGCTGACCACACTTCAAAAGCGATGCCACCAATTCCTGTTGGTCTCCCAGCCACCACATGCGTCATTTAATGAATTAAATCTCAGTTCTGAGGTTTAATTGCGAGGCCTCTGCAGCAATGGCATGTGTGGAGGCAGGGAGACCATCATGGAATTAGCGGCATCACTTCTGAATTGGGGACGGAGATATTTAGTTGTCAGATCAGTTGGTACTTGGAATAATCTATTCTGAATGGCCCCTTTGTTCTGTATAACAGGGAATAATCTAGACAGTGTCCATGTCAATGGCCTTCCACTGTATTCAGCAGTATAATTATAGTTATTGAGCAACTTGAGGGGGGGGGGCACTTTCATGAGTATGATTCTCATTTTGTGACCCACAGAACTTCAATCAGTAGTATTGATTAATTTAACATTAATTTTAAAAACATTTAGTTGATGTAAAAGTACTAAGTGACATATGGTTGGTATGCATAAGAAATGACTTGGTCCTCCAGGATTGAATGAGTAAACCTATTGGCCAAAAACAGAAATATAATTTGGTAAATAAACAAATTTACACAATTTTACTGGCCCAGCTTCACTTTGCTGGCATTTGGAGTAGAACTAATGTCAACATTGCAGACTGGGTTTATAAAAAAATACTTTTCTTAACTGATCTTCTCCCTTGTAGATCCTTTTGGTGATGCATCAAAGGATGAAGGCCTTGGGATTACTGGTCAAGAAAGTCTGATACACATACGTATACAGCAGCGGAACGGAAGAAAAACATTGACAACTGTGCAAGGACTGTCTACAGTGTATGATTTGAAGAAAATAGTGAAAGCTTGCAAAAAGGTATTACTCAGTTTAAAAAAAAATTTTCTTTTCAAGTTTTATTTTCTTATTTTCAGATACTTATCTCAATGTTTTATTTATTTTTACTGCCAAAAAAGAAAAAAAAGCCCAGTTTCACCAGAAAATTTTGAAGGATACGGCTTTTGGCATTTAAATAAAGCCCTTATCTAAATTTAGTTAAGAGTATCATCACTGGTTTTTTCCTTCTGCCAAATTCCTGAGATGGTATGTGTAAGAGTCTTATTTTTGTTTTAGGAATTTGCTTGCAATGGTACTGTAGTGGATCACCCAGAGTATGGTGAAGTGATTCAAATGCAGGGAGACCAGAGAAACCATGTCCGGGACTTCCTAAAGTCCATGGGGTTGGCTAAGGAAGACCAGATCAAGGTATAGAAATACAATTGTAAATATTTTCTTTATTTAAAGGGATAATAACTCTTCGTTTTGGCCAAAAAATGAATTTTCCCAGAGGAAACAACAATTTTCCCATGCTTACCAATGATTAATGAATCCATTTTTACATTCAAAGTTTGTCCCTGGTTTTTTTTTCTAAAAAGTTTGGTTTTTTGTTAAAATCTCCTAAGAGATTTTAACACAGCCATCAATGGAGGTCACATGGTTTGAAGACGAGCTCAGATATCAGAATAATAGCTATAACATGCTTACCAATGATTAATGAATCCATTTTTACATTCAAAGTTTGTCCCTGTTTTTTTTCTAAATAGTTTGGTTTTTTGTTAAAATCTCCTTAGAGATTTTAACACGGTATAACCATCAATGGAGGTCACATGGTTTGAAGACGAGTTCAGATATCAGAATAATAGCTATAACTGCTGTTTTTGTCGTAAAACAGAATATATTATATCTATGAGCTATTCACAATGTTTTTATTGTGAAATATAGACCTCATACGAAGAGTTATTATCCCTTTAAATGTTTCAAAATTAGATACAGTGGGCAATTAAAGATTTACAGAGGACAATTAAAGATCAGAACATAAAGAATTTAGAATGTAAAGAGCCTACTAACATGATCTTAATAAAAACTAGAAAAGCATTTGGAGAGCGTAGACCTCCGCCAAGGCAGCAAAGTCTCCATCCAATGATTTTCAATAATTTTGATTATTGATTGATTATTGATCCGGATCACCACCAAAAACTATTCATCTGTTCCTTGGCCCACTTCTGACAGTTCCTGAAAATTTCATCAAAATCGGTCCATAGCCTAGTTTTTTGATTATTGATTATTGATCCGGATCACCACCAAAAACTAATCATCTGTTCCTTGGCCCACTTCTGACAGTTTCTGAAAATTTCATCAAAATCAGTCCATAACTTTGCGAGTTATGTTGATGACAGACAGAAAGACTGACAAACAGGGGTGAAAACATAACCTACTTGGCAGAGGTAATAAAGCCACTCCAAAAGATGATGTAAATGGGCAGTTGTTATCACTCCTATAATGCTTTTAAAGTCAAAGAATATTATGGAAAACGGTTGCTTTAAAGCATTCAATTTTTTAATTGAAAGTTTATAGGGATGTATGTTTTCTTGGTAACTTATTAATATTTTTTTATTATTATTTATTTGCAGGTTCACGGATTTTAAAGAACTTTAGATACTGAGCTACAGAATTTATATCCATACATTTGAAGGAGGAGAAATTTGACAACCATAGCTTTACACACAAACTGACATTGTCTGCATGTAGTGCAGCTTTTATAAACTGAAAACAACAATGTATTTGCACTCTGTGGATCTCTATTGTGTTGTCCTTTGATATTCTTTTGATTTAATACCTCCAGTATTTATCTGCAGTACAGTACTTTCAGGTTATAGTGTAAAATGCTATCAATTGCTTTTATTTTTAAACTGCTCGGAAATAATTGAAAAACTCCCTTGGTATTTTTTCTAAATAGGTAATTCTAGTGTATCATGTAATCTTTTTGTATAAGAAATGTTTGTATTTTGATTTTTGAGAAACTGACAATAAAATTATTATGAACCATTTTAATAAGTGTTTCCCTGTTACTTTTAAGTTATAGTGATATGAAGGGTAAAAGTAATTTGTACAACTGTCTACTACTACAACCACTCCCTTAAAACCAGTTGATGTAAATTCTCATTTTCCTGCGACAAAGCAAAGCATGCAGATTGCTGTTGCTAAACGGTACCAGGATTTCAACTTTTTGTCTCCAACACCAGCACCCACTCCCCATCCATGTAAACTAGTTTTTGTTCTTTGCAAGGTGATTTTAAACTTCCAAGCTTCCAATGGGGACAACTAACAAAATTGTGCTGATCACACGTAGGGTAAGAACACAATGCTGTATAGCATGTGCATTCAACAGAAGTGTTTTACGCTCATCAATTCAAAAACGAAAGTTAGTTTTTTTTTTCTTTTATTCTCCAAGATCATCAAATAAATTAACCAAAACCAGCATGTTACAATTCAACTGTTTACAACATGCACAATAATGTAAAGGTTGCCTGTGATTCTCACGTAGGGCATATTTTGAACTTGACTAATGTCAAAAGCATATCAAAGCACCAAAAGTTAATTGCAGAATTTCTTGGTAGTTGCAGGAAATAAGTCTCTGGAAAATATGGAACTAAGTGGCAATGAGAAAAAGGTTTTTTTTCTTGATACTGCATAGACTTGGTTGAATATCTAGAACCCATAAAAGGCCATATGTTTTTGAAATGTTATGTTACTGATATGTGACAATGTATTTCTATTGTATCTTGGCAAGTAATTGAATTAAGTTGTAGAGAAAAATGCTACAAGCTTTTCACCAAACTTTGCCAAGAATATGCTGAAAGTTGATAACATTCATTGTACCACCATATTACACTTTCACTGTCATGCAAGTTATAATATGGATGTATTATGATAAAATGACCTTGCATATTTTCAAAGCCTTGTTCTCTAAAGTCACAAAATTAAGAACTCCCAGACTATTATATTATAACATTTTTGTATGTGCCGCAGAGACAAAAATAGGAGCAAATGAAAAAGCTGGTTTTGTTCAGATTGTCACATGTCAATGCTTAAGTACACATTGACAGGGTTTTATCAAAGATGCATCATGTATATATCTATATATAATTTACCCAATATTTTATTTAGACCTTAAATGCTGCAACATGAACTGAATAACCATATATTTTTGTTACAAAAGAGCAGAGATACTGCTGGACCTATCACAGTAAAAGTTTGGTTCACATTTTTCAGGAGATATATTCAGGGTTTTTTTTCCCACTGGTTAGCCTATTCATCATGCATTGGTGATCATTTTCAAACAAAATATGTGATGAAGAACCCAGAAGTTGATATTATCTTTCTGTTTGTTAAAATCGAAGTTATGCCATACAGACAGTACATGAGAAAATCCCAGTCAATGGAAGCTCAGAGGTTTGCTAAATCAATGTCAGTATCACTACCTCTAACATGCTGTAATAAGTTCTATACTTGGTGCTTGACATGGGAAATGCTGCTGTAAAGGAGGCCAAATATTTTACTAAGCTGACTGTATATTTGGCTACATTAGACCCCTATATCAATCTTAAACACCATTAGAGATGACCACAAACTGATCTTCCATAAATATTGTAGCAGTGAACAATTAGGTTATCGTACATTGGTGCACAACCTTTGGTTATCTTAGAATGTAAGCAAGCCAGTTTGACCTATCAGGGGATCTGTAACATGCAATACATCCAAGTAATATAGCTCTTTTCAATCAAAAGTATATATATATATACATATTTGAACTAGTTAAATAACAATGGCAAAAGCAAATTGCCTTGGCCTTAAAAAGAAAAAAATATATTGGAAGCTACAAAGCAACACCTACTTAGTGTAAAGCACAATAAAACTGAAATAAGAAAAGAAGGGGGAAATAATTACTTGAGCTTTAAGCATACACCTTATATCCAAGAGTATTAGTTCCATGACATTGCTTTGAATAATAACTCAATCTTTTCTATCAACACAATCCAAACTGTACCAAATATCACACAGGTCATTAAATACTCTGATGCCACCATAAATTCTCAGTGCTACTGTGCAGAACAATGCAATGTGTTGGCAAGTAACAGCACCACCTTTGAACTATTTTTCCATTTTCTATCCAGTATTTAGATGTACAACTCCATGAAAACTGTACTCCAACACACAGTAAGCCACAACAGTGCTTTGCTACCCCTTCATACAGTATGGTACACCATTCACATGAATTTCAAACTTATCACTCAAATCCTTTAGTTTAGAAATATCCTGCATCTGACAGTAGAACAGCAGATATCAATTCACTGTCAATTTTCTATCCATATCAAGTTCATTGAACATCACTCAGTGCTTAAATAGTAGCTTAACCTACTAATTTGACCAAACATCAACAAATCATTGGTATATTAAATACAATCAATTTAATTATATTTATAATATGATAATAAATTCACAATAATAATAATAATAATACATTTCAAGTGTCAAAAATATCATACAGTTTTAACTTTTTTTACCTTTTTTTCTGGAACAGTCATCTTAGTAAGCAACAACCAATTAGATGACATAGACATTTATACACACAATCACATGAGGTTAATGGTAAAAATGAGAATGGCAACATGAGACAGTATGATTCTTTAAATGCTATATGAAGGTGGCGAATGTTTTTTTATCCAATAGATACTGGTGAAACAGCTGTCCCTACTAACAAATTACAATTCATAATACAACAAAGTTGAGCTAAGCCCTACGCAAACTGTAATTCAATTCAAGAACATTCACCCAACTATTAGCAATCAAGTGGGCAACTTCCACCAAACAAAGAATGATTAACCCTGAATAATTATCCAATAATAATATGAAATAAAATTGCACAAAATGTCTTGCAAATATAGGGATGATTTGTACTGTTGTCCATATGTTAAGTGTTTACCTCATAACCAAAGCTCAAATGATTATACATGCAAGTCACATAGGCTGTCTACACTGCTCCGAAGGCATTTCTATAATGTATGAAGTACTCGGGCAAAGCAATATTGCTCACAGCACAGCAATTAAGAAAATGCACTTGGAACATTTACCTTAAGCCAAAACATTCCCTTAGTGAAGCACAATGACATCACCTCCCCATCTTCAAAACCATCCTCAAAACATGCAATATACAGTAGACAGAAGACAAAAGCAGTGGAAGCTATCTGCCAATATGTCATGGTAGGCATACACTGTATCATGCCCTCCATTCCTTTGTTCTGGAGCCTTTTCTGCCATGACTTTCCACTTACAATCCAGCTTCTTAACACGATCACTTTGCAGACAATTTAACTGTTTCTTGCTCTTTCCTTCTATCCCTTTCCTTGTCTCTGTCCCTGTCTTTCCATTCACGATTATCCTTTGCTCTGCGACCTGTCTGTGGTCTAAAATCCTTGGATTCACTGTCACTGCGAGCCAAACCTTTACTAGTACCAGGTGTTTTACTTGTCTGTGCATTTTCCTTTAGTGTACCGGGTTTAACCTGGTCTCCAATTTCCTGCTCAGCCTCAACTGTCAGCAGTTTCTTGACCTCTGTGGCCTCGCGTTCAGCACGTTCTTTGGCTCTTTGGGCCATTTGGGCCCAGCTTAACTTCGCTGGCTCCTATTATAAAGAAAAGTAAAACAACGGATGTTAATTTTATAGTACTTTTAACAGTGTCATTAAATGTTCGGAGTTTAGCTTTTATCTGCTCAGAGTAATCCATTTTACAACTTCACAAGCTAAAAAGAAGTACATTTCTATCAACTGATTATTCATTTATGATCACACAAACCTGGGATTGCGTTGGGTGACTGGAATTTTCCTTGTTATCTTCTTTCGTTTCTATTACACCATTCACCTCTGGCTGACTGTGAATTTTCTCTACAGTATTTGCTGCAACTGCAGATTTGCTAACCCTGTAAGAAACAATCGTTTCACCAAGTGTCAAATTTTATTTTGTTAAATTATTGCTGCTGTTAAGTCAGGAATATGTATCTTCAAAATCTTCGTCTAGTGTCATTTTCTAACAAAATGGGTCAACATGTCTAAGAGTGTTCACAATGAATCTACCATACTAGCTAGTGCTTTCTAACTCCACTGGGACTCCCGCTAAATGCAATCATTAACAGTTTAACATGCCTCCTCGTTTCCAATGAACTTGCATAATAACCGGTTTTTCTGTATTCTGCTCCCTGAGGAATTAGTGCGCACTAGTGGGTACAATTATTCCTTGCAAACAGCCCCGAAGACTATCTCGTCTCCGTATCCCTAATATGATAATTAGCTCCCAATGGACAGAGAAGTCTTAGCTGTCCACCACCACTACCGTAATTGAAGCACACCCTGCGCCAATGGGAAAACTCCCCAAGGTAAATAAGAAATCATGCTGAGATGGGTGAAAATTAATCAAGTTGACCCAACTCGACTCGTAACAAAACATCCAGGAATTGTCCACAATTAGAACCAAATTTGTCTGCAAATACTTGTCTAAATCTCTGTCACAGGGGATGTACTAGGTACAAGACAATATCTCCACTTTGCATTAAGTATTGCATTACGTACAGCAATGTAAAGGTCCTTATGAACTTACTTTTGTGGTGAAGAAGGTGGTGTAGGCAAGGAGTCGGTGCCATTTGTCATGGTGGCAGAACCTTTGTTTTCTGACTGAGCTGAAGTTGTGGGATGATTTGCTACTGCTGGTGTGCTAGTGGTAACACTGCCATTTGTGTTAGCACCATTTGAAGGTTTTTGATCACGAATGGAAGGCTTGGCAACTCCTTTGACCACATCAGATAATTTATTCTCAAATACTTCACCAACTGAAGCATTATTCTGAAAGGCAAATTGTAACAAAACATGGTGATCTATTCCTATTTCTTTTAAAATCCTTTTTTCAATGTTTTACGAAAGTGAATGGCACTATCCATAATTATTTCAGTTTTCTATGACAAAAACATCTAATTCTTTTGAAGTTCAATGCGTCCATGTAATTATTACCTTTATAAAACCTCTTTAACAAACTTGGAAGCAACTAACAGTGTCACAGAAAATTCTGCTTTTAAAGCTGCTTAAAGGCAATATTTTCTGTACTACACAAATGCCAAGTAATGAACACTCACTGTTGACCCTGGCAAAGGTGGGAATGAAGTAGCCTCTAGTTCAAATTCCTCCGGTTCAAGTCTGTACTCTTTGGCAGTATATGGATTGGAATTCTGTAAGAGATTTTGTTAAGCAGAAAAATAACTTTCTTTCCTAGCTTCATGTGTCTTTAAAATAACTGTTTTTCATTCCAATCTTCACATTGAAGAAAAACCATCTGTACGTATTCTACATATTTACTTACCAGATTTCTAGCACCATCTTCCTTCCGTCTTCTGTTACGAAATTCATTTATTCTACTTCGCCTATAAGCAAAATTCTATTGCTATTAATAATGCAAACAAATCTCCAACATTGTTTCTTTATATATATATATATATATATATAAATATATATAACCTTACATCATCTAACCTTACATCATCTTAATTATTTCGATAATCAAATCATTTCTAGAGAATGTAGACAAATCAAGTGATGCTTTTTAAATATATATAAGTAAGACAAATGACTTCCAAAAGTTCACCTTGGGGGCTGTGTTGTCTGGTCTTTTACGGTCACCTCCATATGTCTTGGCCCCAGCACCTGACCATTGTCCGAGGCCGTGGACGAGTGAGACGTGGCATGGACTGGGTACGAAGAAGAGGTGGAGGAAGACAGAGAGCTGTGGCGATGACTGGACATGTGACTAGATTGGGAAGGATCCACATTTGACGTAGGGTTGTTGCCACCATGAAGAGAACTGCTAACAGAGCTGTGGCGATGTGTCTCAAAATTTGGTTTGGCCTCTGACATCCTCTCTGGGTTGCTCTGTGTACGACCATGTTGCTTCACTTGGGCCCTAGATTGAA
Source organism: Lingula anatina (assembly GCF_001039355.2). The sequence goes on from NW_019774291.1 coordinate 559,272, forward strand.
AAAGTGATTTCAAATATTCATTTTCATCATGGGCGTATCTTCAGTCAATGTACATATTTAACATTTTACTTCAAACAACACCTACCATGACAAAAATTGAAGCATATCTGCTAAAAGGTTTTCAAAGGGAAATATGTCTATGATACCACAAGGTTTGAAGTTTAGATTTACACCCCCAGTTGTCAAGTAAGACATTAAAAGCCCATTATAATCAGTGTTTGCTCTCCATTTTCCCTTTGTACAAGGTATCAAATGCAAAACGGGTAAAAGCATTGGAATATTTTGTAGTGTTACAATTCCAAAAGCTTACCTATTTCTTGGACTCTGGAAACCTGATCTTCCTGTACTGTTGCTGAGCTTAAACCCTTGAGGCTGATATCCATTGGCTGCAAATACCTTGAAAACACAAACAGAATTAGCATAAATTTCTTAGAATTTACAATGAAATGAAAGAGAGAAAAAAGTGAGCATACTTATTGCAATTCCTACCATTGCTACTAACTGGAAATTACACTGATACAACATAGAATCTTACAATCTCAGAATCTCACTCACCATTCCTGGATCAAAAAATGGTGGGCTTGTGGGTGACCAAGCCATCACAGTGTTTGGAGGGTAAAATGGGAAAGACTGAAAAAATTGAAACAAAGGAATGATTATATAGCATGTAGTGGGAAAGACTTGTAACCAATCAAAAACTTTACTAAAAACGTAGGATAACTTGCCCTTCAGCACAGCCTCTATGCAAAACTTTTAAATTACTGGAAGATATCATGCAATTACAATACATGTTGAATAAACAAAATTTAGCTGCTCCACTCTCAGAGCTGACCTGTGGTCCAGCAGTATTAACATACTGCACTGGCATGGGAGGCAAAGGGGTGAACTGGGGCTGTGCAAATCGTGAGGGTTGCTGTGGGAACGCTTGGGTGCCGCTCTCAAACCCTGCTGACTTGATCCCATTTTTTGGGACAAATGTTCCACGAATGATAGGTTTTGCCTTGATTCTTGCCTAGAAATAGTGTGATAAAAATGTTCCAACCCATATAGCCTCAATCTTAATAGGCTCCATTATGATGTATCAATGTCAGAATAATTTCAATGTTTATAGGAAATTAAAGCAAACAATAGTTAAATCTGTAAGTTTTTATTCCTAAATATGGCTTTAATTATGTAGCAGAGTCAAAATAGTAATAGATATTCTGAAATTCACATACCATAATTGGCTTCCCAAGAAAAGTCTTCACTTCCTCCCTTAAATACTGGTATGCTCTTTGTGCATCTTCGTCTGAGTTGAAGGTGACATACCAGCAGTCCCCATGTGCAAACTCGCAGCTCACAAACAGTGGGCAGTTTTGTCCTGAGAACAGATCCTTTACATCCTAAAAGACAAAGAATATGCATGAAAGTTTATAATAATGTCCAGTCTAGGTATTTGACCCTTCACATAGTAAAACATTCCTAAAAACATGTCACTGGCAAAAAAAAAAAAAAAAAAAAAAAAACTAAGACATGCTTTAAAATATGATTATGCTTTAAAATATAATTACTTCAATGTACCTAACCATTCACTTGTGGTAATTTGAAAGTTAACAAATCATCAGAGAGAAATAATTTCCTCAGAATAAACTTAACTGGAATCAGAGGACTGAACATTTCTGAAATGATACATGCTAATCAATAAGCGGCTGCAACAGGAAATATGTTTCAAGAGTGATGTAACCAATAAGACACACAACAGGAATAAATGACAAGATTTCTACTTCTATCAACTTTTCACTGCTGTTCAAACACAAATAATCATATATATATAAGAGAATTTAAGCACTTAATTCAGACTTGATGATCTTCGGGGATTTTGAAGCAATTATTCACAATAATTTGTAGTATTCTATACATTCCAAATGTTTTAGTTTCATCTTAAAAAATCTGAAAAATGACAACAAACCCAGAAAGACGTTTCCTGACAAATGCATAAGTGAAATGCAACCCAAACAGTTCTGAATAGTCATGACATAATAAAATATTCTTCGTTGTTGTGAACGAACAGTTTACAACCCTGCCCCTCCCCACGATACATTCAGGAATAAATATTTATTGTCAATAAAGAAGGAAAACACATCATTCCAATACTTGATACTGAAATTCCTCCCTTTCAGACATAATCTTCAAGTTCCAGGAACTTCCTTCACATTTTTCTTTTAAATAACAAAGGAAGAAATTACTCAAGAGAAAAAAATTCCCATGTTTTTTCAAATATAGTGATGACAGATTAATATTCCTGGTTCATTTTTTCAAAAACTCTCACAAGAATTTCCTTCTACTACATAATAAGATGAAAATTACTCAAAGAAAAAAATTCTTTCCATTGCAAAACAATGGTCACAGTATAATCTTATAATTTGAAGTACTTACTTTCAAAGGTGTGGAAGCTGGTATCTCTCGCAGTATAACTATACATCTTTTATGAATAGGACGAACCTTTTCACCTTTTTCATCCACCTGGACATGAGAGGACTCTGACCGGAAAGATATTGTTATATTTCAATCAAATAATATTATGACACACAAAGCAAAAAAGAAAAATAAATTAGCAAAACTGCATGGGGCATGCTATCTACTGAACTCCAAGAAAATGTCTCACTTTCAAACAAATTTATCTCTTCAACTATTGTGAGAATAGAGAACTTTTTTTTCAATTTCACTTTTTTTAACTTACCATGGATAATAGCACTAATATATAAATATTGATATACACATGTATTGGAAATATGGGCCGGAGGCCTTAATTCCCTGAAAAAACTTGTTCCTATTTTGTTCTCTTCAACTTTAATAAGGACCGATAGAGCTTTTTAGATGTTACTGTAGATTGCCATATACAGAAAGACCAAAAAAGAACCATTTATGTGGTCTTCATTAAGCATTGTCCCAAGAGGACAATGAACATTTTTCAAAATCTAGAAAAAAAAATCTTTAATTTACACAACAATCTTCATTTACTTACCTCTAAGAACCTCCACAATCAGTTCCAGATCACTTGTCAGTTTCTTGACTTGATTGAAATTAGCTATAGTTACAATGGGTACATACTGGTCTCCATCCATTTGAGATATTAAATAACTGTCAACAGCAAGATTCTCACTGAAAAACATCCGTAAAAACTTATATATAATGATCTCAAAATCATTTTTCTTTGCTTGCTATCTTATATCACACTTACATTTTTACCCTGTTATCTATGCCAATAGAAATACATGATTATGTTAATAGCATATATATTTCAGAATGTAGAGATGGTTACTTACTCTGAAAAGTAATATTCTAGCTGATGCTTTAACATAACACGTAGCCCAGTTTCTTCTTTTCCATCATCGGTCGAACTTGCAGTTTCATCTGTGGAAAAAAAAAACAACACCATTATGACATGAATGAAATCAGAAGGATTTCCAAACAAAGCAAATCAAGTAAAAAGTCCCTAAACTTTTCACAAAATCAAACTATTCAGTATTAATAACTTGACTTATTGTTTCTAAGTTCTACATAAACACTGTATTGATTCCCTAATACACCTTCGAAATTTTGTAAGGGAAATATCAGGAAAAGGGAAAGACACCTAATTCCACCTACTTCTTAATGTACTTAATATACACTGCTAGCAAGTGTGCATACTGACCAGTTTCATTATAAATTCGACAATTAACAAGACATTAAGATATGAAGATAGAGACATCACTGTCTCTAGCATTCCAAATAAAATAATGGTGGCGTAAACCTCAAGTGTCACTACCATGGTAACTTTCTTACGCATCCTGGATTTCTAAATGATTACAGATACTGAATTGAAAACAAGGGAGAAAATTTCTCTCTACAGTACTCTTGTAAGCTGCCGTCAGTGGCTCATGCAGAGATTAACTACAAGTGGTGATCCATCAATACCTGCAGTTCTTTTATTATACTAATACTAAGGTACATCAATCTCAAGAGCAAGTAAGCATGTTTTCATATGCAAGTATTATAAAATTCCATATTAAAAGATGCAAAATTAAGAATAAAGCAAAATTATACTTTATTTGAGAAGTTGCTTAAAAACCAACTAGAGGGACAAAATGTATTTTTAAAATAATATCTTATGTTATGGTTTTAGTATGCCTTTGAATTACCTATGAGAAACCAAATTTGTGTGTTGGGGAAAAAGAACAAGCAAATAGTGCCTTTATTACATAAGGTGGGCTATTCCAGAGCATTCATATTAAATAAATTTGATAAAAGAATATTTGTGTTTTTTAGACATGAAAAAAACTACCCAAAATAAGCAGGCAATCTGTCAGCTAAGGTATCATCTCATAAGCAAATCATGGGAAGTGGGTAGGGTCACAAAAGATTGACCTTACTTGAGATTTATACTATTTCAAAATGCATAATCAAAATAAAAACAAATCGCTCTGACTGAAAAGTTAGTATTTGTCCAACTGAACCTGAATGTGTCTAAATATTTAAATATACGGCCAAAGGCTACTTTTTTCCTTCTTCAGTTGCAAACAGTGAAACTGAATTAAAGAGAGACTGAACACTCACTATGTCAGCCTCACAATTAGTAAACCACTCAGAGTGCAGACCTCTGCATGGCACCTCAATGCTCATTATTAGTAATCAATTAATATTAATGGATCGCCATCTATACCTATTCTAAGTCTATTTCCGACACACCCTGAAAATTTTAACAAAATCTGTCCAGATTTTTTTTAGTTTGACTGTCAACCAACAAAATAACAAAGGCAAAAACAAACTCTTGGGCAGTGGTAATAAGCATAAAACGTGTAGCTTACCTGCAGTATCAGAAGTCACCCCATTTTCCAGTGGGCAATCCTCCTTCTCCTGGTCTGCGGGGGACTCTGGAGTTGGAGGATAATTCACCACATCACCACCAAGGTCCCCATTTACTTGTCCTGCAAGAAAATATTTTCTAGACTGGTTACAACTTATAGAGATCATACAGAGGGGATTGAATACACAAGATGTTTCTTAACTGCCCAGGTAATATATAACTGACCGATCTCAGCTAGGTATATAAATACCCTTCATTTGGGCAAATTGCTTCCCCAAGGTCAATGAGCACTGGACACTGCTGAACACTCCATCCCAGTGAATATATTTAGAACATGTGGCTGTTCAATGTTGTCGATTACACTAATCTGGCTTTCAATGCCTCACATTGAACAGCAGACATGGACTGTAAATTGTGAAAATCAATGGGCAAATGTGATCCCAAATTAGTGGAATATTAGGGTGGCTAGAAACAATGATGCACATGGTAAATGAAAACTTTTTAAAAAATAAAAAATTTAAAGAGACTTTAAGAATATTACTATTGAATGAATACATCGATAATGCACATTGGAGCATTTTTTTAACTTGAGAAAAATTTACAACTTACAGCAAAACATAAACACCACCAATTCCTGTACTTTTTGTGCAAATTTCACAATTTTTTTTAAATTTAAAACAATTCTTCTCATCAAAAATGGCAGTTACTGGTATAGTGAATCACATAGCCAGTCTATGTGAAAGAAGCATTATAATTATGATGTTGGTTTATGTTATCAACCAGGTTAATCAAATCTGTATGCCAGGTAGTCATTAGCTTGGATTTAGAGAAGTGTTATATTACTTAAGATTCATCCTTGAACTTGATGTAGGTGACCTTGAGAGAAGGTTTATCATGATCTATCTGAATTACTCCAATGAAGTATATTGTGTGTCACACATCTAGAATATCCATTAGCCATGGCTAAGTTTTATATTTTGCTTTAGTATTACATTGCAGCAGCAACTACAATATGGGTGGGAAAAATTATGTTAGACCAAAAATCAATAATTCATCAAATATGGGTTTGCTGTCAGTGGTGTATTTGCATTGATTATTAGTCTACTCATTAAAAACAATCTTAACACTGATAAACCAAATCTGCTTTAAAAAAATAAATAAATAAAAATACAGATGAATGGGGTCAAACATTCTTGCATTGCTTTTAATTTTTTAATTTAGAGGCAAATTTTAATTTATAAGTTCAAATTTGGTTATCAGCATCCCAAGTAATTTTGAAAGCTAAGAGTATTATAATACTAATACTTAAACAGCTTGTGTCAAAGTACACAATAGTTTTAAGCAGTCTTAATTTTCCTACAAGATATAAAATGCAGTCCTACTGATGTCTGATAATATCATTTTCGGTGTACAAATGTCATTTGTCTTCTTCATTTTCTCACTCCTAAGGGCAGATGTCAAAATGGATTAAAACCATTGTGAAGTCCAAATTCCTCTCCAAGGTAATAATTCAGTAAAGGTGTTACACCCATGGATAAAACTTATGAATTGGCAATTTCATCTGCATTTTAGGGTATGATTATGTGTTTCTTTGCTTGATAAAAACCATTTAAAATGTGACAATATCTTCAATAGTTAACAAGTTAAAACCCACAAACCACTGTCATCATATCTCATTCAGCAAGATATTCAACAGCAGAAAAAAAAAAAAAAACAACTTTGCAACTCTTTGTCAATTTTTGTCAATTTTAAAAAAAGTAAATTTAAATTTAAAAAAGTTGCTTTAGCAAGTCATGGCAGTAATGGATATTGCAAAAAATCTCAAAAGGGTGACATCTAAATATGCAGTTCCCAAGTGGGTGATAGTACAAACCACTTTTCCAGCCTGTAAGAGGACTAAAATATTATAATTTAATGCTCAGAATAACAACTGACAAAGAACTATTTGGAAACACTAAAGTTTTTGTTGATTAGGATTCAAATGCTTATACAACAGTTTTTTTTCTTTTTTTCTTCTTTTTTTTTTTTCACTTTGCTTACTTCTCCAATATTGTGACCATTCCACACAAATTATGCTAGGGTGTGACAGTTTTTTTACCTTCCGGAGTGGTTGCTTCATCTAGCTCCCAGGCTTGGTCCCCACTGGGGCTGTGGCTGTGAAAGACTGTGGCATTTGGATTCAAACCAGGGGCCTTTGGGGTCACCTGAAGAGGAGACAATGCATAGCAGTAATGATGACAAGTACCATTTTCAACAATTAGTGCAATGCTTATACACAAAACATGGTTCAACTTAAGTATGTCCTTCAAGTATTGTCACTTATTAACACCAAAAGGAACCAAGTCCTCTCTGGGTAGCTCCAATTTTTTTTTTGGTAGAACATAAAGATTGAACTTGGATTACGCCAATATTTCAGAGGCTATGTTTAACAGACTAGTTTGGCAATCAAAAAAGAAAACTTCTGGAAGAATTTAGGTAATTAGTAATAGTTGAAAAATTGAGTTTTTCATTATACACATGACTATTTTGACAAATCATCCAAGCTAGACAACATAGATATGGATACTGATATGAGTTGAAGTTAGGCAAATGACATTTTGATATACATATATTTAAATATGGTAACATAGTTAAAATCAGTCATACAAATCACATTCATATTAACATATTCAATGAAAAAGAAGAAGTCTTTTTCAGCATATGTCTTCTGATGCTTAATTAAGATAGTGGTTATCAATATATGCATGGAGTCTTGTTTTTTTAGAAACTGCTCCAGGCACAAACACTGGTATGAGCTTCTTTCCTCTTAATTTATCAAAAATCTTGCATTAATAAAACAATTATAATTAAGTGAAGATATGTAGCATTTTAAATGCTGAAGAAGTTGAATCATACCAATCTAATTAATACATCAGTTGCTTCAATGAATTAGATACCTTTCATTAGAAAAGGATATAAATATCAAGTCTATTATTTTTGGTTTTATTTCAGACCAGACTACACTGTGGAATACAGCATATCCTGATACTTTTCCCCCTGTTTTGATAATATCAGCATCATCAAACATCAGCAACAAAAACATTTACATTTGGAAAATGTCAGGATGAAAGCATTAGACCAATACAGGAGAACATAAGGCTCAATTAAATTAACATATAATTTGACTATAAAGATAATAAAGGCTATTATACTCTGTGCGGAAGCTATTGAAGTCATTATAAGAAGGGGAAAAGGGGGTTAGATAATATGTTGAATTCATGGCCATCTTTACCAGTAAGACTCAGAGTGCATTCAAAACAGTGAATGAAAGGGTCATTCAGAATAGATGATCCAAGTACTAACTAACCGCCAACCAAATATGGCAGATCGCACTTCAAAAGCGATGCTGCCGATTCGTGATGGTCTTTCCACCTCCACGCGGGCCATTAAACGGATTAAATCTCGCCTCCTAGGTTAAATTACTAGGCCCCTGCAGCGATGGCACGTGTGGAGGCAGGGAAACTATCATGAAATTAGTGGTATCGCTTTTGAACTGGGGTCAGCAATATTTAGTCGGCAGATCAGTTAGTCCTGGGATCATCTATTCTGAATGGCCCCTCACAGATCTGCGATCAAATATGGCCAACCCACTTGAAAGTCATAGCAAGGGTTATCTATTCAGTGTCTAAACGGGAATTAAGCGGCAAGCTTTTTAGTGAGTCGCCATATTTGTTCAGTGGATCTGTTAGTCCGCTGTTCTGAATGTGTTCTAAGAGACCAAACTTTAAAATACTGCATAAAATATAACCATCCTTACATTTGTTCTTTATCACACTTCATGTGACAGTTTTGGCATTCCTTTATTGGGTGATAAAACCTCTTTCACATGAGTAACTTGCCTACACATTAACAAAATTACTTTTATGTAACTGTTAATGATAAGAAAAATGGCCAGTTCTAAAATCCCACAAGATATTGAAACCTCATACTTAAAAAAAAAGATTTAAATACTCATTTTCACAGGAAATTACGCACACATTGGATAGAAGCCACAAGTCAATCATGTTAGCCTTCGTCACAGAATATTTCCCCCATTACGTAAGCATAATTAATGACAACAGGCTGACCATGATAAGTTTGAATCCCATACAGCAGCATACTGAAAGCGTTTTCATAAACATGTCAAGTTATCAACAGTGGGCAACATATTGTGCAAAATTTTATATCAAAGCATATTATAGACTCCTGTCTTTACATGGATGGCAGCTTGTTAATAACACCACCACAAATAGGTTTAGTTTCAACAAGCACCCGAGACGAGACATATAACCAATATTACATGAATGATACAAATATCAATTTTCTAGATTTAATACAACATAAGATTCAAATTATATTTGTAATAGACACTTTCCACTGCCTAGTTTGCAGCGGCAATAGCAGTGAAACCCTGTAATCCCATATTGCAGCTATCTCTCTGACCATATGTTACACTGCCCTTACCTTTCCTCCATTTCCCTGTCGCACACACAACACGTAACAATTAGCAGAGAAGAAATAGACATCCCCAGGATGCATGGAGGCACTTGAAACTGCCCTAAAACCAAGATTCAACAGGCCAGCTGTGACAGATTGAGCGTTTGTACCTAGGTCATCGGTACCATATTGTTCTCAATTGTAGCACTACTTGGATGTGCCCTATAATCCAGAGCATGCGTTGCATATCAGCTACTGCTTAGAATGTAATAAACACAGACTTTAATTCACAGTGCTAATGCCTCACTGCTATCTAACGGTCTATATGTACAGTAAGTTCTACTGTCTGCGTGCTTCCTTACGGTTGGAACAGTAGGAAAAATGACATGACGACACTAGCCTCTTGGGAGGTATCCACGATAATGGACCTGTCCAATTACACTTCCACTGTGGTTAATGGTTCATTTTCATAAAATAACTGATGTATTAATACTCTCAGAGACAGCAATCAGTTCTAAATTTTTATGTTTTTCACTAAATTTGTCTCCACGCTGAAATAAGATTAATGGGAAAATCCTGACTTTTCTGGTTTCTATTCCTATACATCAGACACCATTCAGGTGATTATTCTCAACTGCTGACGCAACCTGATAAGGCCTATTTCCTGAGCCATCAGAAAGTCTCATGACAAGAGCTAGAATCCAGCATAATTTACCATCCTACTGAAAATTAATAACTGCAGCACATTAAGTAGTTCACAAAGAAAATCAAACAAGTCGTTCCAAGGATAATCAGAATCTAAAGTGACATGCAGTTTTCACTGGTCAGACTTATCGGAAGCTGTGGGTGGGAACTGATGCTGCAAGAATTGATTATTGAGGGGGCTGAAAAACGCAAGATAAAGCTGCCTGAGGTTTTTTAAATGTCTTTGAGGTCTAAAAATGTCTCTTTTTACTGCCTATGTACAAGAAAGGAAGGAAAAAAGGAAGGAAAAGGCAAATGAAGCTTCTCTGTGGTGTACAGCAATTGTCAATTGGGAGCCCCTCCTTTTTTCAAATCAGGTAGCATTATCAGCATGACTCCATCTGACACACTAGGAATATTGATTCCCCTTCTTTGATTTTTACTCTTTGTTATTCACAAAGCAATGAAAGCAGCAATATCCTAATTCCATCTGCTACATGGAATGATATGACAGGTGCTTAACATAAACCAAAAGGTTTCTAACCAAAATAATGTATGCAACAAAAGTATTTGATGTCAAGTGGATTATCTATTCACAATGACTACAGGCATATTAATCACAACAGCCATAAACTAGCTGCCTAGACACGTCATCAATATTACACTCAATTGTTTTGCACCAATGCATCTTTAGAATCAAAGCAATCTGAAATGTACTGTAATGCTCTTTGCTCACATAATTTATACTTATCAAAAATGTGTTGCATATCACTTTATTTGAATAGTAGATTCTATTTATCTAAACAGACCTTGGATCAATTTGTTGACACACAGGTTTCTATTTTTCATTACAGCTTTGACAAACAGCCTGAGATTGACTTTCAGAATGAAGGCTTCATCCTTAAAACAATAATGCTGTCTTGCAGTTAAGGACTAGGTGCTCCATCTGGTGTCAAATTAACACCATGGAAACGTGCCATGCTGCTTAGGGGACAAAGAGGTAAAATGATGTTAAAATATCAATGAAAGAACAAATGAATACTACCAGCCAAATTAGTCCTTTGGTAATCACTATACAGAATTTTGCAATATATTTCCTCAATTGATAATAATAATCATAATCATAAGTGATCACAATAAATATATATCTATTCTTAAAAATAAATATATAAATAAATAAATAACAAGTTTGCATCTTGGATCATAGTGGACTCAGTACGTTTTTACATACAAAGAGGTAAAAAAGTATACAAGCACTTGCCTGTTATTTAATACAGGAAAGGAATATAAGGTTCGAATTATATTTATAATTTTTACAATTTAAGACCTTTAACATCTCATCTCCACTGACAACCAAGAAAATATGCACATGGGAAAATTTAGACAAAGCACAGACTACCTTCAGACAATGGAAGATGGTCCTGGATTAAAAACTTTCACCATAAACATAGGAAATGGATTACATGTTTTATCATGTAAATTCTTTGAAAATCACTGAAATATAGGTAGTGACCAAATACTTAAAAATTTGTTTATTTTTCATCTGAAAACTTCCATACACTAAATGACATATGCAAATTTAATAATCTCATAGCAAAGAACACCAGTTTTCTTCCTATTTAAAATCTACAAATTGACTTTAATTATCTCACTTAATACTACAGTCTTCTCTGTAAATAAAATATTGATGAATTGAAATTCTTAAAATCTTAATCACAAAACCAACATTGGACTATCCTTTTGGCATACCTGAATGCTGATGCCAGCTGGAAAAGCTCTAATACATGAGTCTATCTACAAATGTAACATCACTGCCCTAAAATTTCATAAGCTGCTCAGTCGTCTTTGAAAATACACTAATTAACACTGAATAGATATCCTGTGGGGAAGTATTCAAGTGGGTCAGCCATATTTGACTCTCGGACTAGTTAGTCCCCTATTCTGAATAAGGCCTTAATCTAATATTGTCCTTTGATTAGCCTGCAAAGGGCTAATAGGCCTAGCTTCTGCAATTGGATGATTTGCTATCTATATCTATAACACTACTTCAACTGTGAAGCTTACAAACTTGCCTAATAATATTATACATTAAATGACATCACCATTTTTTTGCCCAGATCACATTACAACACTGAAGTTGTAAAATTGTTTTAAAGCATGATTACATAAACTTATCCAATTTTTTTTCCAAAATCAAATTTTAATAAAAAAAAATAAATACATAAATAAACAAAATAAATAAAAATTCTCCTACTCACGAATCATTGCTCAACCCATTCCTGTACTTATATTCTATGATTTATACCATTTTAATTAAATAATTTAGTTCTAAATGTTTCTAATAATATTGAAACCGCCATGTCTTCCTGTACATGTAATAAGGAAATATCGACATCCAGGTACTTTTATCTGAGGGGCTTTTTAATTTTTAAGGGATAATAACTGTTGGCTTTGGCCATAAAATGAATTTTCCTGGAGTAAACAACAATTTTCCCATATGGTTAATGAATCAATTTCTACATTCAAAAGTTAGTCCCTGTTTTTTTCTAAAAGGTTTTTTTTTTGTTTGTTATAATCTCTTAAGAGATTATAACAGAGTATAGCCATCCACGGAGGTCACATGGTCCAATGACAAGCTCAGATATCAGAATAATAGCTATAACTGCCGTTATTGTGGTAAAATGGAATATTTTTTATTTCTATGAGTTGTTTACAATGTTTTTATTGTGAAATATAGATCTCATATGAAGAGTTATCCCTTTAAGGTACGACTTGAAAAAGATAAGTAGCTTTAGAGGGTATTTAGACACAGAAAGTATGACAGAGTTTCAAACATGGGTAGTATACCTTTCATGAAACTTTTAGGCAAAATGCTACATGGGTAGTATACCTTTCATGAAACTTTTAGGCAAAATGCTATCTTAAATTGTACAAAGACGTCTATCACTTACCATTATGACTTGATCTTTTCGATGGGGAATATTATTAACATTTCAGATTTATAATTTTGGAATAATTAAAAATTATATTTCTATATAGCATTTGCAGTGCTTTTAATGTACAGAATAGAATCATAGGCTAGACTGCTTTGTAATTTTAGCTTCTAGCTCAATAACCTTGGAAGCTTACTTAAATAACTTTTCATCATTCACAATATCTGCATCAAACACTTATGAAGTATTTTTCAAAGAAAATTATTTCTCAATTCAATGGAGCCCTGAAGTGTAATCCTAAAACAAGCAGCCTCAAGGAGTATCTGTAAAGAACATTATTATTTTCCAACAATAATAAATTTATAACTTAACTATATCAGCCCTGACAGACTTGTGGAGTAAATTTCCTTCTGGCAGACTCTATTTTTAAGATATGGCAAAAAAATAAACAAATAAATAAAAATGAAAATAAAAATAATAAATACCTTATTTAATTATTTAACTTATTAAATACTTACTGGTGTCCTCTCTAGCTGGAGGCTCCCCCCACTACTCCCCTGATCCGATGTCATCAAGGATAGAAGCAGCCACCAACAATGCAGCGGAGCTCCTAAAATATGAAATATATTACAGTGACCAATAAATAAACATGAATGGATACAGACTGGTGTCTGGAGATCAATCAATAAGGATTGCATAAAAAATGTTACATCAGAAATTCTGCAATATACCCTAAGAGAGAGTAAGAGGACAATGTATATTTATAATTGTGAGCAGAGTCAAGAGAACAAGAGGATAGGCACTAACAAATACATATTAGCAAAAGAAAAGGCAAATTTTTTGTTAAGGCAGATTGAAATATGTCAGGTCAGTGTAAATGCAACTAATGGCCCTGGTCAAATTGTTTCAATTGGTACAACTGGCAATTATACTTCCAAGTAAACGATGCTAAAGATGTTCAACATAAAGATTTTCTTCCCCTTTACTTCAGCCAGCACATGATTTTTCTCGAACTTCATTATGCTTGAAAATGGGAAGGCTCTATTCTGTGCTGCTGATATCACAAAAAATGCTGTTTATAAGAATTTTAAGAATCATAAAATTTTTTTGGTGGTAATTGGATTGTACTTTATTTTCTTAGGCAGTACAAATGCTTGTTTTAAAAAATTAAAATAAAATTATGATCTGTGGTTTGTACAAAACCAAAAGACCTCAAATTACACTTTGATTCAAGTCCTGGAAAACCAGTAAATGGAATGTGGGATATATTACAAAAAGAAGACATAATAAATCCTTAATTACATGAATGTTATTGTTAACAAAATATATATCTTAAACATACACTGTAGTCACTCACTGGTTGAAATGCATTAGATATATTCTGTAGTAAGACAGCAAAGCATAAGAATAACAAGTATACAATCATTTCAGAATCTACATTATATGAGCACTATAAACTGTTTTATTCAAACTATAAAATAGTAATTTATCTTGAAATACAGTGTCAACTATAATTAAAGCAGTTGTTCATTAGCCTATCTATAGTTTGTCAAGAGTTGTTAGGTTAAAAATTTAAGTGTACTATTTTATGGTTAGATAGTTTCCATTTTCATTTACGTGTATACTACAAGTTAATAGCAACTTTTCAAAAAGCTCCAAATGAGAAAAATAAACCATCACATGTTCCTTATGAAGTTTAGAAATATATCTGACTGACTGACTGGTATCATGTACATAACATATATGGGGTCAACCATAAGGCCTGTAAAAATGAACGTTGAGATATCATTGTAAGATACTGAAATGTTTATAAGACTAATTACAAGTTTAGAGTATATTAAGCAACTTAATATTATAGGTTAACTCGATGCATTATGTTGATATTTANAATTTCAGAATGAAGGCTTCATTCTTAAAACAATAATGCTGTCTTGCAGTTAAGGACTAGGTGCTCCATCTGGTGTCAAATTAACACCATGGAAACGTGCCATGCTGCTTAGGGGACAAAGAGGTAAAATGATGTTAAAATATCGATGAAAGAACAAAAGAATACTACCAGCCAAATTAGTCCTTTGGTAATCACTATACAGAATTTTGCAATATATTTCCTCACTTGATAATAATAATCATAATCATAAGTGATCACAATAAATATGTATCTATTCTTAAAAATAAATATATAAATAAACAAAATAAATAAAAATTCTCCTACTCATGAATCATTGCTCAACCCATTCCTGTACTTATATTCTATGATTTATACCATTTTAATTAAACAATTTAGTTCTAAATGTTTCTAATAATATTGAAACCGCCATGTCTTCCTGTACATGTAGTAAGGAAATATCGACATCCAGGTACTTTTATCTGAGGGGCTTTTTCCTTTTTTAAAGGGATAATAACTGTTGGCTTTGGCCAAAAAATGAATTTTCCTGGAGTAAACAACAATTTTCCCATATGGTTAATGAATCCATTTCTACATTCAAAAGTTAGTCCCTGTTTTTTTCTAAAAGGTTTTTTTTTTTTGTTTGTTATAATCTCTTAAGAGATTATAACAGAGTATAGCCATCCATGGAGGTAACATGGTCCAATGACAAGCTCAGATATCAGAATAATAGCTATAACTGCCGTTATTGTGGTAAAACGGAATATTTTTTATTTCTATGAGTTGTTTACAATGTTTTTATTGTGAAAAATAGA
The DNA here is from genome assembly GCF_001039355.2 of Lingula anatina. Next base: position 574,869 of record NW_019774291.1, read on the forward strand.
TCTCATATGAAGAGTTATTATCCCTTTAAGGTACGACTTGAAAAAGATAAGTAGCTTTGGAGGGTATTTAGACACAGAAAGTATGACAGAGTATCAAACGTGGGTAGTATACCTTTCATGAAACTTTTAGGCAAAATGCTATCTTAAATTGTACAAAGACGTCTATGATCACTTACCATTATGACTTGATCTTTTCGATGGGGAATATTATTAACATTTCAGATTAATAATTTTGGAATAATTAAAAATTATATTTCTATATAGCATTTGCAGTGCTTTTAATGTACAGAATAGAATCATAGGCTAGACTGCTTTTTAATTTTAGCTTCTAGCTCAATAACCTTGGAAGCTTTCTTAAATAACTTTTCATCATTCACAATATCTGCATCAAACACTTATGAAGTATTTTTCAAAGAAAATTATTTCTCAATTCAATGGAGCCCTGAAGTGTAATCCTAAAACAAGCAGCCTCAAGGAGTATCTGGAAGAACATTATTATTTTCCAACAATAATAAATTTATAACTTAACTATATCAGCCCTGACAGACTTGTGGAGTAAATTTCCTTCTGGCAGACTCTATTTTTAAGATATGGCAAAAAATAAACAAATAAATAAAAATGAAAATAAAAATAATAAATACCTTATTTAATTAATTAACTTATTAAATACTTACTGGTGTCCTCTCTAGCTGGAGGCTCCCCCCACTACTCCCCTGATCCGATGTCATCAAGGATAGAAGCAGCCACCAACAATGCAGCGGAGCTCCTAAAATATGAAATATATTACAGTGACCAATAAATAAACATGAATGGATACAGACTGGTGTCTGGAGATCAATCAATAAGGATTGCATAAAAAATGTTACATCAGAAATTCTGCAATATACCCTAAGAGAGAGTAAGAGGACAGAATATATATTTATAATTGTGTGCAGAGTCAAGAGAACAAGAGGATAGGCACTAACAAATACATATTAGCAAAAGAAAAGGCAAATTTTTTGTTAAGGCAGATTGAAATATGTCAGGTCAGTGTAAATGCAACTAATGGCCCTTGTCAAATTGTTTCAATTGGTACAACTGGCAATTATACTTCCAAGTAAACGATGCTAAAGATGTTCAACATAAAGATTTTCTTCCTCTTTACTTCAGCCAGCACATGATTTTTCTCGAACTTCATTATGCTGGAAAATGGGAAGGCACTATTCTGTGCTGCTGATATCACAAAAAATGCTGTTTATAAGAATTTTAAGAATCATAAAATTTTTTTTGGTGGTAATTGGATTGTACTTTATTTTCTTAGGCAGTACAAATGCTTGTTTTAAAAAATTAAAATAAAATTATGATCTGTGGTTTGTACAAAACCAAAAGACCTCAAATTACACTTTGATTCAAGTCCTGGAAAACCAGTAAATGGAATGTGGGATATATTACAAAAAGAAGACATAATAAATCCTTAATTACATGAATGTTATTGTTAACAAAATATATATCTTAAACATAAACTGTAGTCACTCAATGGTTGAAATGCATTAGATATATTCTGTAGTAAGACAGCAAAGCATAAGAATAACAAGTATACCATCATTTCAGAATCTACATTATATGAGCACTATACACTGTTTTATTCAAACTATAAAATAGTAATTTATCTTGAAATACAGTGTCAACTATAATTAAAGCAGTTGTTCATTAGCCTATCTATAGTTTGTCAAGAGTTGTTAGGTTAAAAATTTAAGTGTACTATTTTATGGTTAGATAGTTTCCATTTTCATTTACGTGTATACTACAAGTTAATAGCAACTTTTCAAAAAGCTCCAAATGAGAAAAATAAACCATCACATGTTCCTTATGAAGTTTAGAAATATATCTGACTGACTGACTGGTATCATGTACATAACATATATGGGGTCAACCATAAGGCCTGTAAAAATGAACGTTGAGATATCATTGTAAGATACTGAAATGTTTATAAGACTAATTACAAGTTTAGAGTATATTAAGCAACTTAATATTATAGGTTAACTCGATGCATTATGTTGATATATAAACAGAATGTCACAAATATTACGAACGCCACAGGGAAATTACACAACAGCGGGACCACAAACAGCTACGGTAAGTTTGTTCCTTGTCAAGCTTTTATCAACTCGGGTAAATCTTCATTGGTGCCATTTGTCTGACCAAAAACAGGAAAATACTAAAGGAATGCTCAAAAATTGATAGATGTTTTACAAAAATTATACAAAATTGAATCATTTTCTTCTGCAATTATAAAGTTGTGCATGCCGAGATGTCAATTTGCAGAGTAGAAATTATTAGTAGGGATATCCTCCATCCATTTCCACCGCCAACGCGCAAAGTAGTATGATAGGTATGACAATTCTAAGATTATAAAGTTTAAGATTTGGTAACAGTACAAAATTCTTGTAGCTTGTAGCTACCTTGGTTAACACAGCATTTGTTTTACCCAATTTAGGCAATACACGTGATATCAAAATGGCGGCTACCATGTTCCCCCTGTCAGGATTGAAGGAAAACAGTGGTGTTGCATGAGAGAGAATACGAGAGGGGAAGGGTTAGTGAATGTCTATATCAAGTTTAGTACCTTTTCTTCTCTGACACCTGAACTGTGCTGTCTTCGGAGCCCCCACCCCTCAAAACTCGCTATGTTTCACAGGTTCCGCCTTCTCTTATACACCACCATCCACAGCAGAAATCACATTGGTCAGATTACTGCCCAGCATAGTAACCAAGGGCTTCCGCCGAAAAACGAAACAAATCACGGTAATTATTTTTTACAAAGTTATAAAATGGACACATACGTTATTTTCTTAGCAAAAAATAATAATTTACATATGTCTTTACTTAATGTAATAGACTGTATTCAAATCCTGAATAAAACAATTGGAAACCGAAAATGGCGGGAGTTCGCAGACGCAGTGCGGTGACCTGGACTCCATGGTACTATATTTGATGCCCCTAATATTGGCAATCCAACAAGCATTGGCCTTTTGCTTGATTGTGTTAGCAAAGACGCAAAACATTCACGTACAAAGCTCCACGAAAACGTGCTGGAGAATTTACAGAACTGAGTTATCATCGAGTTATAATAATTAGGCTAGTAGGGTTTTTGACTATTTAATTGAATTTTAAAAACTTTATTAGAGGTTTGGTCACTCTACTGGGGTTGCATTTTGTAATTGTCACCCGAATAGGCTACTATCAATAGGCGCCGCGCTTCACAGTCATGCACAGTGCGTTTAATTTTAGTTCTCAGTTCAGAGAGTTCCAGTTCTGAATCCACGTAAAAACAATAACCTTAGAAGGCAATTAGTAGGCTAGTTTTGCTGACGGAAAATTTTATTCGTGGCACTCGCCTTCACATTCAAGGAAAAATAGGGGCCTAATCAGAATCATGGCGACACATATAGGCCTAGGGGCCTATATACCAATATGATGTCAAACTATCATTGTAATAAATCACAAATGAATATTTAATGGTTATCCCCCAGAATCTGGAGTTTAATCTTGGGGATGGCGGAGAAAATGCGTGTATAGTAGGGCCTACATTTTTTTTTTTTTTTTTTGTCAATTTTGAAATTATAATTGCGCAATAGATTCATTTTTTCTGAGATTGGTGTGCAAATAAAACGGCAGTTTTACTACATGAATGTGCCAGTTGCATTCAAATTATGGTTATATTGTGATAATCTCTCCAAAAAGGTCAAATGCGGTCAAATGCATTTCAAGAATGCGCAAACACGAAACCACAGAGTTAAATTCCAAAGAGGATAATATCAGACCAATAGACCATTCTGAGAACCATTGCATATGAAAACGATTTTTAAAAAGATGGTTCAACCATAAAGTCTATGCCAGCAAAAATAATAAAAAAATTAAGTAACAACGAATTTAAAGTATATGTTACTGAAGGAAGTAGGTTTAATTTGTTTGATGTTTGTCGAACTAAAACAATTTTTTCAGAAACATAGTATGTTACTTTTGATAACACTTCGTGATTTGCAAATTATTTCATCTCAGTGCAACAGTCTCGTTTCTTTTGGTTGAGCATAACTGTGATTCAGCCCTGGCACAACAATAGCTCTCATATAACAGTAGGCCTATATCAAAATGTAATTGTTTCCACAGCGTTATAAAAAATTGCATTCAGCCTTCGCTCAGGCTGATGCGCACCACTCTTTGACATTCAAATCTATCAGTTATTCCTGCGTTTAATCATCCCCCATTTCTTTCTTGAGTTTTGCCAACGCCATAAGTCGGTCGTCTCGCCACTTTCTTTTCTCAGGAAGCCCATCTACAGTAGAAAACGTTCTGCACATGGCGTCGTGGATCTTCTTAGCAGTGTCCGAGTCAGATTTAAGCTCGGTGACCGGTTTCATATCATTGAGAACTGCCCATATTGAAGGTCCATAACGGTCCACATTATCAGTGACGCCTGTAAAAATAGCGATTATCTTGAAAAAACAAAAGGAAGAAACGTTGCTCTGCTTCATACTCTCGTGTAAAAAAATTGATTGATTGAGAGATAGAGAGACCGAGAAGAGAGACAGAGAACGAGAGAGAATATTTCGTTTCGTTGGTCTTACCAAATCCATTCATGTGCATAGTTTCAAATTGGCCTGTAAAAGCATATCGCATACCAAGGCCATTCTTCAGGATTTTTTCTACGTCTTCTGGCTCCAATACATCATCCTGAAACGACGTAGCCTAAATGATCGAACAATCAAATAAACAGTATTGGTTGGAGAAAAGTCATGCTTCACGTATGAAACGTTGCCTGCTAACTATAGATAATTAAACAGTGAGCAAATAATAATTAAAATGCTATAAATCTCAATTATACTTACATTTGTACGGTGAAGGCACCCGATAGTAGGCCGAATAACAGTTACCAAATTATTATGCAAACTGTTGAAGAACGCGAGCAAAGATTTGATGAACACCGGACAATGACTGGATAAAAACTTGAACGTTAGACCACTCACCAGGCGTTGTACATTACCTCTACTAAATCCCAGCACACTTTTATGATTGCATATTGAATTCTATTGATTCCAAATCCTAAAATCTCTTTCTTAAACACGATTGGTTTCGATCCCACTTCTTCCATTAGATCTTTAACTCTGGTCGAGACATCTGCATCTGTCCACGGGGCGGGAATCAGTTCAATCAAAGGTGCGTAGTAAGGGGGGTATATCTGGAATTATATTTGAGCAATCAGAAAAGACCTATTCGAAAACAAATGGTTAAGTAGAACGTCTTCTGGGAAGATCGAGGAACGTTCTCGCACGAGCTGTTAGGGTGAATTTACCTATACCCGAATGCCGTTTTACTTACTTAATTCAATTTTGCATCATAACAAGGCTGGATGTGCTGTTTGTCAAATCTCAAGATAACTAAGCACTTTAAGTAGAAACTTCTCTCCAGTGCTAATCGACGGAAGAAGAATGAAATACTTCAAAACAAAACATCTCTTTGAGGCTTGATTTAAAAATAACACTTCCAATGTGATGATCGAAATACCAACCGGATGAACGACAATGCATCGGTTTTTTAAATTAAGGCCTTCAGAAAATTGAGACGCAGGAATACAACTGGTTGAGCTTGCAAGAATGGTGTCAGACTTAACCAGCTTGTCTAACTCTCCGAACACTTTCTTCTTCAAGTCTAATCTCTCTGGTACACATTCCTATATCAGAAAAAAAGATGGAAGAGTTTCTCTTCAAGCCAACCTGAGTTTCAGAGAACGCTGGAAACTAACCTCTTTATTATCAGCATGCCTCTGCCGTTTCCGGTGGCCTCTGAAACTCAGGGCGCTTATAAAACGACTTTTAAAACAAAAAATATTTTTACAAAATGAATAATGAGGAAGTATGCAACTTATCGTTCAAGACTGTTTTAAGCAAATTATAATATCTGTTTCCATTTCCACATGGAAAATAAATTAATTTTGAAAACAAAAGGGGAAAAAAAAGAAAATTAATGTAAGAATGTAGGCCTACGTACGTGAACGTAAAAGGCGCTCTCTACGCAATCTCTCATATCTGTCGCCACAGTAATAAGTTTGAGTTGCTCTTCTGCTGTCAATTTTCCTTTGAGCAAACCATTGGCCTGTAGCGCCGTAAAGCGCTGTTCTATGTAAGACATAGCATCTTTCAGCATGTCTTCAGATATATCATAAATTTTTACCATATAGCCAGCACTAGCATACAACATGGCAAAGCTTCTCCCTATCAGGCCGCTGAAATACATTCGATACCAGGATAGAGAACTTGAATCCACGGTTTTATTAAAAATAAACAGACAGTTTTCACACACACATATAACATATACAGGTATTTGCAATCATACTGGTATTCATCAATATGAGAATCTGATGAGTGATAAATAATATGGGTTCATATCTTTGATTAGTTTATGGGACAATAATAAAAAAACATTCACTGTGCTTTTTTTCTGATGTTTGTTCGTTTTCAGTCGGTCAGTTGGTGGACGAGAAACTCAGCTCTGTTGACATGGTTATCAAACGTATCTGACACGACGACCGGCACTTTCACGGCACTTACAGTAAAAAAAGCTTAGATAGCCATAAAAACCATATGGTGAATGTGGATCTCAAAAGAGGATAAGACGACGGTGGCCCAACTCACTAAACAACAAGTAGCGCTATATAGCGATTTTATCAAACTAAACAAATTTTGATCGTTTTTAAAGGTAGAATAGTGTGTTATTCTAACGTGGCTTTGTGTGATTTTTAGATTTATTTACTGGTCCAGGTGACAAATGCGCGTGGGTTTTCAAGTGGGTTGGCCACATTTGATCCGTGGATGTGTTAGTCTGTGGATAAACTCTGTAGTGAATGCTCTGTAGATTCTCTTGACCTCCATTTAGATGACACACCCCCTCCTCTCGATTCTTACAGACAGGAGTAAATACGCTGTAAATATGCACTCTGCTCAGTGGGTTACGAGTAATTAAGACCTCTTTCTGACTGTTTCTGATTCTATTGTAAGGTCTAAACCTGATATAGAATCTCGTGCCTCACCTGCCTAAAACTGCGATATTTCCTTTCGACGCCATTTGCTCTTTCGATAGTCTTTGAGTGCAAAGATCAGTAACAGAACATATGTGTGTATATAAATATGTTCAGGGTATTATCAGCTTAAAGTAAACCTCTGTACTGCATTCGTATCACATGGAAACACGTGACCACAATATACTCTAACACAATGTAAGTATTATCATGAAACTTTGGACGCAAAGAAATAGCCAGCGCAGCCGACTGTAAGCTGCAAATTGAAGGGGTCCACTGCAAACTGGCGATCCCTGCCTCGCCCCAACTTCCAAAAAGGTGCTGTTATGGAAAAGTTGCTCTAATGTAAGTGAATGATACAGCCCAGAAAATTCTTTACTAGACCCTATTGCAATTTTCTTTTGCGATTTTCCTTTTTTGAAGTAAGTAATACATGAACTTTTAATGATAACACTGGTATTTTAGGGTACAGCTATAAAAAACTATCATCCTCCAGGAAGTTTTTCATACATTTATATTCAATTTCATATTCCACCAAAAATTGAATACAAATTGAATAAGATCACAAGGCTTCAATTTATATTGACAGAATAAATCAAAATTATTTTATTCATAATAAGTTTAGGCATTCTTTATAATGGCAAAAGCGGTATAAAAGTGCAATTTTTCTATACTTTCCAATGGTTAATGAATCCTTTCCGACATTTAAAGTAAGTCCATTGTTTTTTGTTTCTTTTTTAAGTATGGTTTTTGAAATAATCTCTAAAGCGAATATTACACAGGGTACCCATCTACGAAGTCCACATGGCTTGATGGCAAGCACATGTCAGAATAATTGCAATAACTGCCTTTTTGGTGGTAAAATGGAATTTATTACATTTCTGTGTGTTGTTTAGAATGTATTTATTTGGGAATTTTGAATCTCATATGAAGATTTGTTATCCTTTTATTTCCTTGCATGTAACACTTCTTGCTAAACAAGTTCCTGTGAACCCACTAACTAGGAGATTTACTCAGCAATGTTCAATATCTAAAAGGGTATCTGAGACGTAATACTACAAAGCAGCATGACAAAGAATTGCCACTAAGTAATATAATGTTTCAGCATAACAATCTTCCACGGAAATCACAAAGTGATAATTTATAATACTATCTTTAATGTTCCAATTTTTATAATGTTTCAGCATAACAATCTTCCATGGAAATCACAAAGTGGTAATTTATGATACTATTCTTAATGTTCCAATTTTTAAAAATGAAGTTTATGTGACATTATAGTCTTCCAAAACACATCTTCATCTGTCAGGCGAGTGTAAAGAATATACTCTGACTGTCTCATCGCTGGATGATGTTAGAAGGTGATTGCCATCCCTGAAAGCGTAAATAAAATAAATCCACTAGAGGTTGATTTGCTTTTTAAAGTTAAAACTTCATATTATTTAAAAAATTAAAACCTATATTCAATTTGTAGCAAAAATAAATATTCTGTTGCTCTTATTTATACAGTCACCAAATTTATTTACACATCCAAGCTTTACCTCATTCAAAAACACACACAAAGTTTTTTGTATGAAATTTTAATCTAACTAGAAAGCAAAGCTGGCAAATATACAGACACCATACAGGAAACAAGGCAGCAAAGCTGACAAATATTCAGAGATTCAGATACAGAAAAGAGTGCGCCAAATGTTTTGACCAATTTTGATGCACTATTACATAAAGCTTTAAAATGGCATAATCACTTTTACCCTCTTACATTATTTACTGTATATAAAAATGTATATAAAAATTTCAAAACAGGTAGCATTTAATGAACCAAGTGAATAGTAAAAGCCAACAAGTAGAAAATATGAGAACCAATAGTGTTTGTCATTCATTTTGCAAGTCACTTTCTGCTGAGACAGAAAATATTAGAAATGTCTGTTGATAATTTACACCAGTAACAAACATCAAATTTAATTCATGTTGAAGTCTAATACCCCACTGGGACTGTACTAACCTAGATATGGTTAAATCTAATATCTCTGCCCCGTGTCCCATCCACTGTGCCTCTGTCTTGCCTGTCCTTGCATCCCACAGCCTTACTGTCCCATCTAGGCTGCCTGTGTACACCATGGGGGATGTGTTATCCCACTTCAGCCTCACAATTCCAGCCTAAAATGGCAGAGACTTTGTAAAAAAAAATATACCTGTCTAGAAAAAGCCACACAATTTTGTTTGCATTTTAGATCCAACTGCTAACTGATACAGAGTAAATCAGAAGGCACTGCTAATTCTCCTACATAAAAACTGAACATTATACTAACGTTATTTCCCATCTAACCAGATAAGTGACATCTTTGCCAGCAGGTATAACAATTCAGGTTATATGACAATCTTACCTCATTATCACACTGTTGTCTAACAGTCTGCTTTGTAAGGTCCCAAAAGCACAGGGAACCAGCAAGAGTGCCTGTAGCTAAATATGGGTTGCTGTAATTTACATATAATAAAGCAATTGAATTAACATTGGTGAAAAGCATTGTAAACATCATCTGTACCATTCTCTTACAATTCAAAGAGAAGAGAAGAGAAATACAATATATACAATACATTGGGCAAACAACATCATCAAAAGTACTACAAAGGCAAAACAGGATGTAAAGTACAAATACAGGACAACAGATGGACTATACAAGTGACTGAGTGGACCCAAAAGAATTGGACCAGAAAATATGGTAGACTAAAGACAAGATGGAGAGAGATGACCTAACCAAAATATATGACCTCACGTGGACATAAAAACAACAAAGGACAAACTTTTATGGAAGCATTCCAGGAATAGGTTTCTTCAAATGGACTGATATTATCTCTGAATTTAGATGAGATGTATATTATTTGTGCTGATCATTGTGTTCATACTTTTAATTAATCAACTGATTCCTTTTCAAAGTGCTTACTTTGGTGAGCAACCCACTGCCTCTACAGAGTCCTCTTTTTCAGCAGCGGAGGCATCTGTTTCACTGGACTGTTTTTTGCAATTAAATGTTGTCACCACCTTCATACGAAAAATAGGGTAATTAAAACATTCCATGTTCTCAAGTCAAAAACACATACAATATGAGCATGTGTGTATGCACAGACACAGTGAGAGAGACAGAGAAAGTATAATTATGAATATAACATTCTCCATCACAAAAAAAATTATCACTATATTGAAATTATTCATGCATTTATATCAATTGCTTCCAACATCCTACCCTTACCTTGCCATTGTTTGAGTTAATAACCTTGGCAGTGACATCAACTGACCCTGTGACAACCATGACATTATCTGGGTGGCAGTCTATGCATGTAATAGCACCATCATGAGCATCGTGACCTGTGTTGGAACAAAAATTATCAATCACTGGTAAATGCAAATGCTTGGGCTTTCTATACTCTAACACCCAAAGATGGTGACATGCACCACCTAAAATGTATGTAAGAGTACTTCTGATCCCAGCAAAGAAATTACATTCACGGAGATTTTTTGCGATTTTTAAACGAAAACTATGCGGTTTATGCAAACACTTACCAGATATGGAGTGTAATGGGGAACCTTCTTTCAGATCCCAAATTTTAACAGTCCCATCATCATAGCCTGTACATGCTCGCTTTCCTGCAATATGTGATAAATCCTGTACTCATATCTACCTTAGTCATTCCAAAAAAAAAAAAACATTTAGGGATATATTCTGCACTTTAATATTCTTGCATAAAAATACTAAATAAATAAATAAATAAATAAATAAATAAATAAATAAATAACACCTAATCCAAACAAAATAGGCACTGGTCTACATGAATTAAGAGAATATGCAAATATTTTAATGCAAAAGCGTAAAAAAGTGTTATTTGCCTCCAGCTTTTTTTTTTTTTTTACTCATCGAAATCTGCACATCTCTACATGAAATTGTGGTTTTTGCACAGCCTTCTCATGTCATTAGAAAGTCTGACTGTGTGAAAGAAAGCAGAAAAAGTGGAAGTAATGTTGTCTTGTATGTATTTCCATACCATCAGGTAAAATTCTGCCCTCACTGCATGTACATCCTTGACCTTGGAAAGTTTTACAGTCTCCTCCAGGAATCTTCCACATCCACATCTCCCCATCTACTGTGCCAGCCAGCAGAATGTGAGCACAATGATGCCATCTGAGCCACTAAAAAATATCATTATCCATAATATTCCATTCCATTTAGCAGTTTTAAAAACCTAAATGTGTGTGCGCACGTGTGTGTGTGTGTGTGTGTGTGTGGGGGGGGGGGGGGGGGGGGTTTCTTGCAATTTAATTTTTTCATGGCACCTGGGNGGGGGGGGGGGGGGGGGAGGGAGGTTCTGTCAATTCAATTTTCTCATGCACCTAGTAATAAGATTCATTTTTCAAAACTTAGGAAAAGGCTCAGTGAAAAAGGCCATGGGATTACACATTTTAAAATTGTTTGGGGAAACAGAAACATCATAAAGCTAAACCATAGAGCTGCAGTTAGTGTCAGTTTCAAATTAGTATTCCATTGCCTTAAACACTTACTTCTAGATCAGTGCATTCAAATGACCATATTTCCACCTTTGTGTCAACCTTCCAAACCTTGATTATCCCACTCATATCTCCTGTAGCTAAGTACTGTGAGTCATGGCTAAATGCAACTTGAGTCACAGAGTCTTTGTGTCCTTCAATAGAAATTTAATAATGACTCCCTTACATAAGTTGGTAAGCTCCTATTATTCAATTCAACTATAGTCAAAATATATTGTATGAAAAAAATGTTTATGTGTGCATTTTTAATCATCTAATGAACACTCAGCAAACTAAATGCCACACAAAAATGTTTGGTTGTAGGGGGATTGAGGCAAATGGGCTAACTGCATTTAATCTAATATCCTATGAGCTATTGTATTGAAAATGTTGGGTACTGGGTAGACACATATCCCCTTCAATTCTTTATTAATTTTCAACCTCTGGCAACTAGCCTGAAATGGTACTATTTCCATAATCCTTTTTAATAACACATACACTTGACTGAAATCATTTATTTGTTTTTTAATGACTGATCCAGAGTTATCAAGTCTTTAACTAAGTATGATCAAAGACCTACCTGTACATTTTAAAACCACCTGTCCACTGTCAATTTTCCAGAGGTATGCCAGGTCATCTTCTCCACCACTCACAGCAAATTCACATTTAACTGGGTCAGCTTGCACACAAAACACAGAACCTGAAAAAAAAAGGGCATCTCAACATCTCAAATGGACGTTTATGAATAACCTTCATTCAACTTGTGTTGCAAGAGAGGCTTTTTCAATAACTTAATCAGTTTATCAAAGAAAGTATATTTTACCTTTATGTTCAGTAAAAACCAAATCAGCATCATCTCTCAAAGGCAGGGATGTACTGTTTTCTTTATCTTCATCTTCAACACCACCATCACCATCGTATTGGTCTAGGTCCATATCTTCCATGCCTTCAGCAAGGGCCTCTGGAGACATCAATAATGTAAGCTCAATTTAAAAATAAAAAGTCATCACTTAAAAACTGCATACTTGTTATTAAACAAAAATAACATATCTGAATAGGCTGGTTTGCAAAAGTGTATCATAGGACTTGGCAACCTGCTTTCAGAACTTGCCAAAATGTACTGTACATGACTTCTATATGTTTATAGATAACTTATAATATAAATATACATTTTAACAGATATATAAAATCATTCCCAGTTATAATGTTTTCACATTTTTACCTCTGCCAAGGAGGTTATGTTTTCACCCCTGTTTGTTTGTTTGTTTGTTTGTTTGTTTGTCTGTCATCAACATAACTCAAAAAGTTATGGACCAATTTTGATGAAATTTTCAGGAACTGTCAGAAGGGCCAAGGAACAGATGTTTAGTTTTTGGTGATGATCCAGATCAATAATCAATCAAAAATCAATAATTTGTTTGTTTGTTTGTTTGTTTGTCTGTCATCAACATAACTCAAAAAGTTATGGACCAATTTTGATGAAATTTTCAGGAACTGTCAGAAGGGCCAAGGAACAGATGTTTAGTTTTTGGTGATGATCCAGATCAATAATCAATCAAAAATTAATAATTTGATTGTTTATTTGTTTGTTTGTCATCAACATAACCAATTTTGATGAAATTTTTAGGAACTGTAGATTTGGGCCAAATGAACAGATAATTAGTTTTTGGTGGTGACCCGAATCAATAATCAATAATCATAAAAAAATCAAAATATTAAGTTATGGACTGATTTTGATGAAATTTTAAGGAACTGAAGGACGTGGGCCAAGGAACAGATGATTAGTTTTTGGTGGTGATCCGGTGTTAAATTTGTGAACTAGTATCAAACTAGCATGAAATTCATGCATTAGCACTTCTACCGATATTTAAGGCCTCTGATATGTACTGGCTGTGCTAACACATGAAAGCAAAGGCCTCAAAAAGTGCAAAATGGCTATCAGTTTGCACAATCTACCTTATAGACAAACAGATGGATCTTACATTACGCATGGCTCTGCTGAAGGGAATCTGGTTGGATTTAAAGGAGTGTGTAAATTGAGGATTGATAAAAATTTGAGAGCTCCCATGTACATTATATCTGCAAACTAGTTGTCATTTTACACTTTTTGAAGCCTTTGCAATACATATCAGAAACCATATATAGGAGTACTTATGCATAATTTTGTGCTAGTGTCAAACATTACTCATAATTTTCTTACAGATTAATGGTGTCTTGTTTGGTTGATACACTGTGCCAAAAGCCTTTTCACATACCTGGTTGTGAAGGACTGTTGTTAAACTCTATAACTTCTTCTATATCCTCCTCGTTCAGTTCAAATGTATCCTCTATGTTGCTTGGGTCCATAATAGTTATTATTCAGTCTGAATCCCTGAAAAGAAAATTAAAGATGAACTTTGCAGAGACTTCTCAATTCCATTGCGACTTACTACTAGCTCTTTATTTCTCTATATCAATAGCAATTTATTAATTTTTAATGAACTTTTCTTTAATTCTCAGGGAAGATATCTTTGGCATCTTGGCAGGAATTAGTCGTTTTCTAGACAGTGTACTACATTGTAGTCTACAAGTTAACATGTGCGTCTCAGTGCTTTGGTTTTATTAACTTTTAACACAGGAACAACAAAAACAAGAAGTATTTTGAAAATACATACAGTTGTAACACAGTTGTGAAACAGCTTTTTGATTTAATACACACCCAATAGAATCACATTTTAGGTTGATACGCTGAATTTTGTGCTAGCAGTTTATCTTTGTTCATTAAAGTGGCGTGGAACTCCTGGTTGGGGCCTGAAATACAATCTTCCGTCTCAAAAGAGCTTGTGACGAAGCGATCTCCGATATTAGAAGAGCGGTTATACAAGTGACTGTGGAGCCATCAGTGCTGAGTCGTACGTGCTAGTTATGGGGGCTGATAAATCGAAATTGCCGAAGAAATGGGATCGTGCAGACATCAGTACATTAGACAAATACGAGAAAATTATAAACCAGGAGGAAATTAACAAATGGAATATTAATAACCCGGAAACGAGAATTGGACACAAAGGCATGGTAAAACAAGTTCTAACTGCATAGTAAGTGTCAAGATACATGTTACCATGTAAATGTTTTTACTTTGACCTTGTGTAATAACGTGATGGTCTCAAAAATAAGTGCAATACCACGACAGTTTTTATGTAATCCGCATGTCGGGTGTTTTTATAAAATACTTGGGTCAGCGTGGGTGGCAAATAAGCATTAAATGCAACAAAAAGTCCGAATGTGCAAAGTGGGAAAGTTCTATGCATGTAACCCTCAAGTAATAAATATAGATGTTTTATGAAAGAGAAACTTACTGCTTAATATGGCGTCATAAGGAGTTTTTGCAGGCTAGCTTCATTTCACATTCTTGAAGTATTGCCTGATATTTGGATTTACATCTGTATAAACTGAGATTGACCCATAACAGGACACTTTGCCTCAATTCTCGGCCTTAGCCTAGGCCGATGCCCATATACACCATTTGTCTTTGTAGTTTGATCAAACTCTGTGGGGACTCTATCTGAGTGCAATCAGCTTAACTAAACGACACATCACGTCCTGGTGATTATATTAGTACATTGAAATCAAAAGGCCTGTCATTCAGTCAAACTGATTGCATTCAGCGAGAGAATCCCCAGAGTTGGATTAATCTACATTTTGTACGTAGTTTGATGGTTTCTAATGGAATGGGGTGTTAACTGACATTCATGTAAGTACCTAGCAGGTAAGGCCAAAAACTGAGGCAACTTGACATCCTGTAGCCAGTAGTAGGTTTGTTTTTTATGAAGAATTGTGATCAGGAAGCGCATTCAGAACAGATCATTGACAATAACTGAGCTGCTGACTAAATATATTGCCTACCCCACTTAATAGCAAATGGCTTAATTCCCTGATGGTCACCCCACATCCACACACGCCATTAAATGAATAAAATTTCAGTTCCGAGGTTTACTTGCTAGGCCCCTGCAGCTATGGGACGTGTGGAGACAGGGAGCCCATCAGGGGATTAGCAGCATTGGTCCAAGTGGGTGGCCCATATTTAGTCTGCAGATCTGTTAGTCTGCTGATCAACTTGTTCTGAATTTTCACAATGAAACTTAAGTTGAAAAATGTGCAGAATTTAAAGTTCCTTTACATTTTTCTTCCAGTGTTATAGCGACAGTTGTTGCATTGTCTGCTTTGGTAGCAATTCAAGTGCATACAAAGAAAAACAAACGAGCTTACATTAAAGAGAAAAAAAGACAGAGACGTGAAATGGAGCAGAAGAACGATAACACATGACTTAGAGCTTAATATATTGCTTTCCTGCAACTGTGCTGAGGTTGTGATATGCTGAAATCTTGGAACAAAAAAAAAAAAAAAAAAACTGATGCCCATTTGTTCAAGACGGATACATCTGCATGAAAGAAACGTAAGATTTCTTTAAAAATCAAGGATTGTTTACCTTTGAACGATTTCTACTGGATGCTTTTGGTAGACTGGACACATGCACAGAGGGAAACTAAGGACAATAAAAGAAAAAAGTGGTACATAAAAATGTGACAGGGGATGTGTATTGTTGTTCCAGTGAGAAACACTGGGGAAGTGCATTATCCCCTTAGAAAAGGGCGATTTACAACCAGAAAACTCAGAATGGAAGAATAGGTTATTGGAAAGAGGGCTTAACTTTGATTTTGAAATCTGCTTAGCATATCAAGCAGATAAGTTTGAACTGTATTATCAATATGTACTGAATAAAAAGGTATGTAACCTGCATTTAAAATTCGTGGTTTTAATGGACCTTATCACATGGTGCGTGAACCATTCTGTAGCTAAAACACTTAGACTGGTCCCAACATATAATTTTGCTACTGGGAATTTTTGCTCCCTGGCCCAAGTTCACTTTCAAGTGTTTGGAACAATCAAATTTAATCGGATGAAGCAGCAAACTCTTAAAGTGTTTTGAGATGTTGTGAAACAGGCCTTTGTTTGCATATCTTTCAATGATTCTCATTTTTCAATTCATAATTTTAAAACAATAAAACACCTTAAATAAAGTACCCCGATATCAACCGAAATGTACAAAAAAATGTGGTTAAAGTTACTGGCAAGTCATTAAGAACATTTTAAAATTAGAAATGGTATACACAAGTGCAGGGATAGACTGAGAAATGATTTTCAAGTAGGAGAAAATTACTTTTTCATTCAGGAAAATCAAATTGTCAGGAAAATCCCAGATGTGGTACCTAACAATTCCATACAGGAGAGAATGACAAAGTGTATACTAAAGACAGGAAAGAACATACGTTTCAGAGAAGATGTCTTCGATAATTTGATGTTACAAATTCCTTTCAAGTGATGACTTTCAAATTTTATTCACCCTTAACGCGAGCTTCCAAAATAAAGGCTGAATAAGGCATTGTAATGTTTTTAAAAAGGCAAGTCAATTTACAGACAAATACAAAACCTTTTTCAAAGTTGCTATATGTAAATTTCATTGGGTGAAATATTGTTTAACCCTTGCCATTACTGTACCTTTGCACCACTCAAACTTTTCTCCCAGCATGGCATCGTGTAACATAGAGCTTACACAAAATTGTATTCATACATCTTTTATTATCGTTCCACTGTCATGTGTTACTTGATCAATATGGTGCAAAAAGTCTAATAAAAGCAAATCATAGACAGTTAATTTTCCATCTGTAATGTACCATTTCACATTGTGTATCTGTTTCATTTTAGTTCATAATGCTCTCATATTGTTATTACTTTGGTAGAGCAAGTAAAGTTTGCTGTCCCTGTGGGAGATAGACCACATTAGGAGAAGCTGAGAGCTGGTAGGCAATATCCTCCGAGGCCTCAATTTTTCTCAACTCGATCAAACCCTCACCAGCTGACTTGAATGCTTGGGCTATCAAATCAGCAGCCTTGGAATCGCCCTCTGCTTTGATGACATTAGCAAGTTTAGACTGTTCTTCCTGAAATCAAAATAAAGTTCTGTTAATATAATGCGTAATTTGAAAGCAATTAATTTGCTACAATATGCAATAAGACATTTTAATGACAGATGAAGAATTAAACATGAAACAAGATCCTTTGTTGGCCAATATTTCCATAAAGAAAAAAGTAACGTTTTTGGAAACCAAGTTCCCATCATATGCAGCTTGCTTACTCTCTCCACAAGGTATCTGGCTCTTTCTGCTTCCTGTTGGGCAACGGCCTTCAATTCTACAGCTTCTGAGAATTCTTTTCCAAATGTCAAATGTGTCTATTTAAAATAAAACAAGAAGATACACAATCTTGAATTGAAATGGAAAAGACTGCACAATAACTAATTTC
This sequence comes from Lingula anatina, assembly GCF_001039355.2. The sequence goes on from NW_019774291.1 coordinate 592,796, forward strand.
ATTTAGATGTGAGGCGTTAAATGTATCAACATGCATACTTAGACACTTGTTGACCATTGTTTACACAGCACTTAATGGCTTAGCAATAAGTCAAAGGAAATGGGTTATTTCTCATCAAATTGTTCATGTATTTCTATTGATAAAACACAAAGATTGTTAAAGATAACACCATTAACTTTTGTTATGGATTCAACATAATTTCTTAGCTATCAACAAACTTAAGTTGACATGCTCACCAAGGCTATATCATCGCAGATAATTCCAAACTTTGCAGCTCTATCCATAAGTTCTTCACTCACTTTCTGTGATACCAGTTCTCTCTGAGTAATCAGTTCACTGGCATCAAACTGGGCCTAAGGACACAACGTCGTGCAGATATTAACAAGACAAAAGAATCAATAAATAGATTTAGGTCTGAAATAAAACTTGGAGTCAGCAAATTCAGTTGAAGTTATTTTTAATTTCAGTAACAGAAACCATGCATAAAGCATAGTCAAATGATCAATATCCCATATTTGCTTATTTATGAATTTTAAATACATACTTCACACTATTGTCTACAAACATAAGCATGAGACATATTACATAACAAATCATTTACCACTACAGCCTTCAACACTTCCTGTGTAATAGAGGGCAGTACTCTCTCATCATAGTCAAGGCCCAAATTTATGAAGATTTTTGGAAGTTCTTCCTGAACTGGCCTGAACAGGATACGCAGGGTAATATTGCAGTTCTGTAAATCTAAGTATCAAATTTGAAATAAAATATTTTTGTGAGTATTTATCAACATGTTAATACTTTTTTTTTTTGCAATTTTACATTCATTTCAATTATTTGTTAAAAAAGGGTACTATTTTTAATGACATCAGAAAGGCTTGTATCTTTCCAGGGAAACTGAAAAAAGATTTTGGTACATCAATGAACTGACTTAATTTCACATACTTGGATAAAACAATTATTATGCAAGAGTGAGTCCAGATCAAGAGTAACAGATTTTAATGACTTTTGACAAACCTTTGCTGCCAGTTACAACAGGGACATTTCTTGCTCTGGACCGACAGTCAAATATGTATGGTTTCTGTACTATTGGAATCATAAAATGTGTGCCTTCACCAATGACATTTTGTTGAACTCCACGGAATCTGTCAAACATTATGGCTCTGTGTCCTCCATCAACTGAAAAAATGAAAGAAAAGTTGTGAGTACAGCTAATCATGTTACTTACACTTTCTGTGTACACTAGCCTCACCTTCACTAGTTTATCCATATGATTTCAAACATTTTGTAAATCTGCAAAGATTAACCTGTTTGTCTTTGAATATCATTTACTGAAATGTGTAAAATATAACAAAGCTAAACTTGTCTGAAAGACAATTTAATTCATCATGAAATACATACTATTTATTGAATATACTAGACATCCCAAAATGCCAAATGGTCTAATTACCATTGTATAATGCAGAGTTTATCACACTCCCCACAGCAGCCACACCAATGCCTAGATATGTCAGTCTTTGTGCAATTCCAGCCATTTTCTATTACTATAATCCTGAAAAATTAACATTCCATACATTTAAAGAAAAAGATATATCTTTTTTTCAAATACAGATATTGGTAAAAATCATAAGGCCAGGAAGAATTACTCTTGTGTCAGTGAACTATGGTGGTATTATTTATATTTTTTTATAATCTGTTAGATGTGACACTGATCTGACTAAAAATATTAAGATATTATTGCTACATACGAATGTAACCACGTATTCAAATAATTGAGGCCTAGGCAAGTTCCTAAAATACGTTTTTTTCTTCAAATCCATGAACCCTAGCCAAGGCTACGGCATTCTCACTGGAGTCGAGACTTACTAAAGAATCATAATTTGCTACCATGTTTATTAGTTCTAAAGTGTAGTTTCCTACAATTTACATAATTGCCAGTCTAAAATACTAATTTTTGTACGATGAAAATTAATCAAATCAAAAACCCGCAAAAGAGGTAAAATAAACAGTTAAATTTGTAAAGGACCTACCTTAGGTAACTAGCTCTCAAACTTGCATGTGCAGGAAATCAAAACTGCGCATGTGTGAGTCGGCATTTCTAACTTACTGCGCATGCCCGTACTACATGTGAGCTGATGAAAAACGTGGAAATTCAACACAACAAAACAGAAGTGTGAAGCTGAAGCTGCAAGTTAGAAAGAATAAGAAGCTACTGTAAAAATTTGAAGAAAGGTAAGTGTATTTCTTGGAGGCTTTTTGTTTTTTCTTTGGGTTGTTTAACATATGCTGTTTGCGACGTAAGCCTAAAAATTGATTTTCATTTTCAAACTGAAGTCAAAGTGTTGTGAGCATGACTAGTCCATTCGAAGTAGTAGTACAAGAAGTACCATTACTGAAAGAATATTTAGCGATTGTTTTAGGTCAGGTACGATTTTACCCAGAGTTAGTTTTCCGAGTTTTATTGGTATAAGTAAAACTAAATACTGTTTCATTTCTTCTTGTGACCTACAAGTAATATGTTGTCTCAGTTTCCAGCCTTACAATATACAAGCTAGGACCTTACTAAGTAAGGCTTCATAACACCCAGTGTTGAAAACTCTCAAGGCTATAAATATCAGCATCCTGGAGTAATAGTGCCCTCTGCCACACTGTGTGGAATATCATATGTGGTTGAAGTTCTTTTGCATTGGTTTACACACCAGTTTGATATTATTTAAGCCTTAGTATCCCAGCTATGCAGTAGTGGTACCACTTTTGTGTTGTAATCAGTGGTACATGTCTAAGTTGCTTGTAAAAAGAGATTTTTACACATGATGATTGTGTGTGTGATGATTCCTAGTCTTTATGGAAAGTGTATCATTGTAATTTGACTTGCAAAGTTCAACAAATGGTTCAAAGGTAACTCTTAGTTCTCATGTGCCTGTGATCACTATCATGTGTAAAGCTTCTGGACACTTCCCCAAAGTATGCATTATTTCCAAATGGCTTTTGTTATGTGGTAGTAGTAGTAGTTTGCATGTGGAATGCTTGAATGCATCACAGCTCTGTATTTTTGGTATCCACATCCCACACAAATGTCTTGGAAATTTGTGGATTTTGGATATTTTGTTAGAATAACTTTAACTTTTTAAATTTCCGGCGGACAACCCATGCTATTAGCCGGTAAGCCCAAGGACAAAATACAAGCTTCAGGTTTGGCTCTAAAGTCCTATTGAAGCATACCAAGGGCAGATTCTTTCACATGCTATGGCCTATTCACCAGTTTTTTATTCTTGGTCTCTGACTTTTTAAAATGTTTTATTAATATGTTGCTCCCCGTTCATGTCATTACTTAGGCTTTTTATGTTCAAATTTATTTACCTAAACCATCTGCACAATGTTGCCACATCAGCACATTCAAATGCATAATTTTTCAAATTGATGCCAATCTTAAATGACCTACCTAATTATCACAGAAGGTGCCACCTAAAGAGGTTGACTATCAGACTGAAATCTGTTTACATTTATGATGTGGAGACTGTAAAAGCACTAAGTGTGACTACGCAAGTATGCAACAATTAGTGTCCTGTGATCTTATCTTTTTTTTTTTTGTCTATATAGACCATTACAGACAGTGAGTCTTACATGTCTAACAAAACTGCTCAGAAGAAATTTTCTGGCCTTTTTACATTGAGTGTTATATCCTGTGGTGAAGGTGTACTGATATACTTTGATAGGTAAAACTTATAATTAATATTTTTTTCCAGGTAGCACCACAAAAGTTTCATTATGACAGATACAGCAAGCAATGGTGGTGGTGATGCACCCACAGACTTAGAACGGAAGATTATTAAACAAATAGAGGTATGTTACTTATATTATTGAATAATAAGTAGTACATGTTTGTATGTTTATAATGGTGATCTACTGACAACTTTCCTTGAATATTGATTAGGTTTTAATTTCATCTTGGTCAATCAGTGTAAAAAAAAAGCCTTAAATAAATGTTTATAAGAAATTGAAATGAGTAGATGTTATGAAATGAAAGTATGTTATGTGTGGTATGTATGAAATAATAAATACTTTCTTATTTGATCTCCCAGTATTACTTTGGGGACCTCAACCTGGGCAAAGATAAATTCATGCAGCAGCACATCAAGGAAGATGATGGATGTATCCTTTCAATATTAGAAATCTCAGATTAACTTAATTTAGATGTATGTGGGAGTACTGTTGTTTACTCATAGCTGCTTATTTTTTGAGCAAAAAATCATCAGGTGGACACATTTCTTCATGATGAAATGTTCAATTTTAGAAACTCTGCTTTGCAAATTTTGTGAAATAAGAATTATGAAGCCAATACATTTTTCCTTGACATGTTTTCAAAGGGATCTCTTTAGAAACACTGATAACATTTAACCGCTTGAAAGCACTCTCCACAGATTTTGAAGTTATTTGCAGTGCGTTAGCTAAGTCTTCATCAGGTCTTATGGAGGTAGGTACAAACTGTCAATTAGTCATAGGAATCTAAAAATTAAAAAAAAAATATATGCAAGCAAGTAAAGCGTAAACTTTGAGATTTAGTCATCATATTTTTTCTTGTGCCTTTCCCTTGTTTGTAACCTATTTGTCCTACTTCTTTACAGAAACATCAACTCAGCATCCTGATAAAGATTAACCATTTATTAATTGTTTTACAGCATCTGTTAACAGTTAAAAGTTTGGGACACAAGGAACTATTGGAGATTTAATTTCTGTTAAATCACTTTTCATAGTGTTAAAAATGATATTTTAGATAAGTGAAGACCATAAGAAAGTTAGGCGGAGTCCATCTAAACCACTTCCATCACAGACTAAAGAACGCAAAGAAGATATGAAAGCAAGGAGTATTTATGCTGTAAGATTTAATCTTTATTTTACATTTAAATTTGTTGTAACCTATATTAGGGATTATTATACATATTTATCCAGCTAACAGGATGGTGTTAAAAGATTAAATTTTCTTCAGCTGAAAAATAAGTTGTTACTTTTTAATTAATTCAAGAACATGATTTAAATGCAGCATTTGTTCTTATCAGAAAGGATTTCCGGACACAGGTGTTGACTTGGATCAGCTAATGGAATACTTTGAAAAATATGGAGAAGTTGATAATGTTTTCATGAGGAAAAACCAGGAAAGAAAATTCAAGGTAAGAATAGAAAGGTGTCTGCAGTTTGGTGATTGTGTGCATTTTAACACCCATTTGTGTATGAGGAAATCTTTCACTCTAATTATCAGTAAGAGTTACTATTCAAATATCCTGAGTCATTGAATGTGGAAGAATGGGAAAATTGATCAGAACCTCATAATGCCAAGAACCCATTCACAATTATAATATGTATTTTTGGTGCTCTACATTCTCTTCAGGTGTTTGATTAATTGTTTGTTTTTTATAAATACATCATTAAGTTACCCGATCTGTTTGTGTTTCAATAGGGGTCCGTGTTTGTAATGTTTAAATCACTGGAAAGTGCAGCGAAGTTTATTGGAGAGGAAGGCACAAAGTATGGTGACCAGGAGCTGGTCAAATGCTACAAGTAAGTTGGAAGGGTGTGGTATAAACTGCATAAAAAGTTTGTGATAAGCTGTTACCCTTAAAAATTACCCAACTGTAGTAAATTTCTTGGATATCTGGATTATTAACAAAATTTTGATTTAAGCCCATTTGTTTAGTTTTAGACTGATAGTTATTTAAGTTGAAAACAAAACTTAAAATTTGCAATTGATTGAAAAGTAATGATCATTATTTTATCATGCATTTTATACTTACAGAGATGATTACTTTAAAAGGAAACTAGAAGAAAAAAGAGTTAAAAGACAAGATCAGTTGAAAGAGAAAGAGGAGTAAGTATTTTGATAAGGAAGTGGCTTCACACAACTCATAAGGGTGATGCTGGCAATTTATGAATGCAAAATAATCATTGAGAATTTAAAATATCTTTTCAGTGAACCTTAGGTAACTAGCTCTCAAACTATTCTTTCAAAATACTCTACCCAAACCCAAGTACCCAAACCAGGGGTTTCTCCAGGATTTGGGGCACAGGGAGTCCAAAATGTGAATCTGTACTTTGGTCATGGATTTATTGTCCAACCCAAGCAAGCACAACAAACCAACCCCAATAACTTTGTAAGCTAGGTGTACAGCCATGTTTAGAAATTTAGGCTGTCTTTTGAGGCTAATGGCCAGAAGGCTCTCTTAGGAAAGCTTTGACCCAAACTAATTTCTATATCATTTTTGAATATAGTGCAATGCAAACAAAATTTATTGCCAAAATTCACCATAATGAGTTTCTGTGTACAATCTAATTTTTTAAACCAACATGTGTAGTATGAATTTTATTTAGACATAATTTAGTTAAATTTATTGTTAATTTGTCACGTGGTCAGGTAATTTTGATTTTAAAAAATGGCTACTTTACCGGAAGTTGTTGTTTGGACAGATGGACTTGCTTAGTATTCTTATCTTCCAAAGTTACAAATAATTTGTTAGATAAAGCAGGGATCTGTTAGATTTCTAAAATTTCGTTTTTTACAGATTCTTATTTCTGTATGTGGAAAATACCTTTTAATATCTTTGTAACTTTTTAGTCATAAAGATCGTGTAATTTATAAATCTAATGTTATACATTTTTATTTTGTCAGACAAAAACAGAAACAGTTGGAAGAAGAGAAAAAGAAATTAGAGGAGAGAATAACAAAGGGAGCAATATTGCACTTGACAGAACTTGCAGACGATGTTGTGCGGGAGGACCTGAAGAACTTTTTTAATGATCATGGCAAAGTTGCATGGGTGGACTTTGAGAAAGGAGACAAAGAGGCGAGTTGATGTATCCTGCTGTCATATATTATAGTATTTTTGTGATGAGATGTTATGCAGTGAAAAGTACTTCCCTGCCTTGTGTTATAATGATGTTTAAAATTTTGGCAAAATAATGTTCGGTGGTGTGATTTTGAGTTTTAGTTTTAGTTTTTTTAAGTAGAAGTTATTTGGCCAAACCATCTAGTGAGTAAAACATAAAGACATGAAGACTGCATGAAGAAAATAATGTGAAGAAAATGTACTTCATATGGATGAAAAAGCAAAGGTTTATAACATTATGTTTGAAGATAGCAGCATTATATTTTTTTTTCTTTTTGCAGGCCTTTGTGCGTTTTGGAACAGGAGAAGCTAGTGCAGCTTGGAAATCTGCAATGGAAGCTGGAAGTGGAACAGTAACTGTTAATGGTGCACAACTTAAGGGAGAGGTTCTGGAAGGTAGAGATAGATTTTGTTTTGTTCATTAGAAAGGAGTATAAAGCTAGTCATTTTTAAAATGCAAATAAGATTGTCATTAGTAATTATCAATAAATTTTGTGTAAACATGGAGCCCATACTGTTGAATTTTTAAAATCGTTCTACTTTTTATTTTCTGAACAGGTGATGCAGAGTTGGAACATTGGAGAACAATTTTTAAGGCGCAAGCAGATATGAGAGATAGGAAAAGAAAGGGAGGCAACAAAAACTTTGGAAAGAAAGGAGGAGGAAAAAAGTTTCAGGTATTATACTGAATAAAATTAATTTTTACATTACCATTTTTTCTAATGCCCTAGATTGAATGCAAGTCATTTGTGTTGTCTCATTCATATTTTAACGTCACTGTTTCATTTATTGCTTCAGAGCAAGAAGAAATGGGGAAATGATAATAACAGTGATGATGAAGGACCACCTACTAAGCAACTCAAGACTGAATGAAAACTAGGCATTTTAGGATTGTTTTACCAAGTATTTAAAGACCACTTTCAGGGGGTTATAATATAAGCAAAGTCGCAGAGCTGGCAGAAGATGAAGTGGTTTTATATTGAAATGAATGGTAATATATGAGAAGCATCTTTTATGAACATTCTACATCTTCACTACAACCAAAAAGACTAAAGAATATGGGGATGATTATGTCAGACCTTGCACAGTGTACATAAAAATACTCTTCTTGTGTACAAAGATCATTGTTTTATGAGCACTCTGTAAATTTTTTAAGTAAGTTTTTTTTGTCAGCCATTGATCTTAATTACAGTTCACAGTTTTAAAAGAAATGGCCAAGTGCTGCCTCGTACATGTCAACTTTTAAGGAGAACTGTTTTAAAATTCATTTTATTACCTTGCAAACCCCCTTTGTAAGGTCGAAGTAATCTTCTGTTTTCGTAAACGTTTTCATGCATAAGTTTTTCAGTGGTGCCGTTATAAGATGGAAAATTAAAAGGAAATGTTAAACTACTTTAGTGGTAAATATCAGGCATTTTGCTTAAGAATATTTTTTATTTTCTTTGATACAATAAAATATTTTAAATAAACACAATGTTATTTTTTATAACATGCCATGAAGGTTTACAAAAAGCACCAAAAAAACCAGCATGGAAATAATCTGTGCATTCACACTAATATGCTCTTAACAGTGGAGTGCTTATTTTAAGCAGCAAATGACATGTTCAAGTAAACACCTGTACCAGTACCATCCCTTAACAGCAAAGTGTGGGAAGCTTGTTGGTAATGGTATTGAACTTACAATATTGAAGAACAAATATACAATTCTAGTAGCATTAAATACATACAACAAAATGGGATTTCAGTAAAAACGGTGTAGATAAAAATACAATACCTTAAATGTAGGATTTTTCTAAATGTGATAAAACAAGCATATTTAGGTTGATGTCAAGATTGTTTGATCCTCCTGTTTCATCAATCTTATTTATTCTGCTTGGAAAAACTTGCCGAAATAAGGTTTATAAGCCCATGCACATTACATAAGAGATCAATACCTTAATCTAGCAAATCACCTCAAGTACATTGCTGAAGCTAGCAGTTTCTTGTGATTAAATCTTACAACAAAGTATTGGTTGCCAAATTCTATGTTATACTAACCTCCAACACTACTAATATAATTGGCTCCATTGATTATTTACTCAGAATTCATTGGAAAATTCAAATGATGCACAATTGTTACTCAATTTTTCTATTACCACACTGTGCTGAATGTGGAGAAATATGTTGGACAAAAAGAGTTCCCTCAAATGAAAATCCATCTTGTTCACTTCTGTTTAGAGATTCACCAACCATTGATTACAAACGATTGTTTTACGTTCAAGAGTAGCATCACATTGCATAACCCAGCACATGATTAAACAGAATGCTTTAAAACAATATTTTTTCTAATCAAACACTGGATCAGATGCGAGAAACCTTTAAAAAATGCATATTCATAAAAACTTCTCTTTTTATTTGTTGAAAATCTGTCGATATTGCAATTTTTATATTTGAAATATTAATATATTTGGCAGATCGCTAAAATGTGTTCCAAGTCTTAGCTACTAAATATCTCATGCTAAGATATAAACAATTATCAACATAAAACTATATAAATCTGTCAGCTTATATTACAACTGTTATAAAAACAATATAGATCTGTTCAGTGTTATAGTGCACTAACAGCTCTCTCCCTTCTCATCTGCAACCTTTCCTCTTCGGCCTCCATATGATCAAGCTCCCGTTTCATTTGACACAAAATGCACGGCTTACAGAATAAAGAAGCACAGAAATCCCCCAGTATTGAGCCCTATGAAAGAAAAATAAACCAAAATGTCACATTTTTGTTTTGCTTGTGAACTTGCATTACAGCCTACATAATCTTAATTGACATCTCAAGCAGATTATTTCATACTTGATGCTATTTAAGGCGCTCTGATAGAGCCAGGAAGTGTTTTAACCAGTCTATACTTTGACTGACAACACCTATCAGGCTCTGGGGAAATGTGTTCATATATGGTCAGCATAAAGCATACATAAGAGCATAAAAGATATATGTATGGCTTTCCTCACAGTATATACTGATTGATACTTTAATAATACTATGATAATTCACCCTTAACACTAGAGGTTCTGAGCTCTTCTCCATACTGGGCACTCGTTCACAATGATAGGCAACTGAAGGAAGGTGTGATACATAATTCATTAATTTACCCAATTAGATAAAATACTTTTCTTTAATTTGTAAAGGGTAAAGTTGATGATACAAGTAAAGCATTCAAGTTCAGTTGATTTACCCAAATAAAATGCTGGCAAATATCTTCCCTTGTGTTAAATTACCACACAAATGTTGGGTATTTAATAACGAGATATATTTATTTATCAAATATCCACATTCATTTATATTGAGATAATCGTACTAACCAATCTGTGTTATCATTTTGTTGGGCTAAAATTGTCAAAATTGATTATTTTGACCGAGTGCCACTCAACTTAAAGGTTATACTGGACCAGGTGGTAATTACGTTTTAGAGTGAATTAATCAAGCAACTTTCTAGACAAAATAAAGTCAGACATTTAACATACTGTTTTTCAGTGTTAGTGGCTAAGATTGAGCCAAATTAAATACATAACTAGATTTTCTAGCAATGGTGCCTCATCTAATGAATAGGCTTAATTCAGCTAAAAGGTTTCTTTTAGGGGAAGCCTGGTAAGGCTGTGTTATTAAAAAAGTATCTGGGAGCTGTTTCCAGATGACTATCCAAGCTCCAATCACTGCTTTTAGTTAAAAACAGATAATTATTACATCTAATATCTGCATTGTTGCAATCTTGAAAGTTCCCATGTTTTCTTCAAAATTAAAGATACTTTATAAAATGGGCAGTGGTCTGAGGCTTTCTTTAATTATAATTTAAATCTTCATGCTTGTTATCCACCTTAAAGTTTATAAGGAACCAATTTCACTGATATTTTAATGCTTTTGCTTCTCAAAACCATATTTAAGCACTTATTTCAGTTTTGGTATTAATGAGACAATTTAAGTTAAAATGTAAAACAATGGATCCGATATACTAAATATCAACAACGACATAAAACATTCCAAATTTCATTACACATCTGATAACTTAATCCACTTGCTCTAAACATGCTTAAAAAGGAAAATGATCACTTGATATCATATAGAAACATTACCTATTCTTTTTTTTTTTTTTACTTATCATATCTGATTCATCATCAAAATTAATACAAACATAATGACAAATAATTTCAATTCAAGTGCTTTTTTGCCAAACCTCAGGCAGCTGATGAGTCACAGAAAAGTGCTTGCCAATCTCAATGTGCTATGTCTCACCTGTATATTGTACATCATCCTCATCTTTAACCTGAGAGACATTGTAGAGAAAGGAACGCACCACGGCATACAGCAACCCTCCTTCATCCTGTCTGCCATCCAGCATTCAAAACACACCAGGCAGCAACAAATTGCACAACCTTAAACAAAGCAAAATATTTAGCATTACTTTCAAAGACAAACTGCAGCCTCAAGATGAAAACCTGCAAGTAGTAATTATTTCCTAAATTTTAAAATGAAGGCTCATGTTGTCCACCCTCTATTCTTTTACTGCATCCACACACATTTTTATCATTGTTTTCAATGTTTTCACATAAAAGTTAACAGCTTATTTTTTCTGTATATAGGTGCTTTCACAATGAATCTATGGGCACATTCAGAACAGCAGACTAACAGATCTGCAGATCAAATATGGCAACCCACTAAAAAGCTTGCCACTTAATTCCCGATTAGACACTAAATAAATTCCCAGTGGGGATTATGCAACAAGTATTCAAGTGGGTCGGCCATATTTGATCTGCGGATATGTTAGGCCACATTCAGAATGGATGATCCGAGTACTTACTGATCCACCAACTAAATATGGCCGAACACAGTTTAAAAGCAATGCCCCCCGATTCCTGATGGTCTCCCCAACTCGACATGCACCTTTAAACAGATTAAATCTCTGCTTTGAAGTTTAATTGCTAGGCCCCTGCAGCGACGGCGCATGTGGAGGCGGGGAGACCATCAGGAATCAGCAACATCACTTTTGAACTGTGGTCGGTGGATCAGTAAGTACTCAGATCATCCACTCTGAATGGGGCCTTAGGGCACATTCCCATAGACTTTAGATCGATCTATCCCTGTGGGGAGTCTCACTAGATTACTCTCAGATAATCCGGTTTAAATGTCCGTCCCGCCTACTACAAGCTGTAAGGGGGTAATTAACTTTCGTGCCCGCTCGGCTGACAGCTATTTAGCGTGAACCCCCAGGGAGTTAGGTCGATCTTAGTTGGATCGATCTAATCTCTGGGAATGGGGTCTTAGTCTGCTGTTCTGAATGCGCTCTATCGTACTGCATGTAGCTACTGTGCACTAACTCTAAAGGAACTCTGATTGAATACAATCAGTTAAGCAGATTAAATTAGGCCTCCTCTTGTTTCAACATACTTGTAGGACTGATGACAATCAGTTAAGCAGATTAAAAAGCCTCCCCTTGTTTTAACATACTTGTACAATCACCAGTTTTTCTGAGTTCTACTCAATGCCATGTGTGTTAATCTGATAATCTGACTGCATTCAGGAAGAGTACCCGTAGAGTTAGTTTGCAGTAGCTAGTACGATAGATTCATTGTGAACACACCCAATGATGTTTCTGACTGAAACTACTACTACTAGAAAGTTAAATATCAAAGTGTAATATATTCTTCCCTTCTAGACTAACAGCTTGTCAATGACATTTATGAAGAAACCACTGAAATGTAAGAACTCTTAGGAAGAACCACATCAATCAGCACTATACACTATACACTACCACAGCTTTTGAGCAATTAAAGATATAAAATTGCATCTCAATAACAACACATTTTCAAAGAAGGCCTATTGATCTCTGAAATAAATGAAATTTGATAACTAAAAAAAAAAAAAAAAAAAAAAAAAAAAACAATTTTAAAACAATTTGTATTTTCTTTGTTATTTTAAAGTAGTACATTCACAGCATCAGTTACATCTATTTTATGAAAGCAGCCTAACATCCAGAATTTTGTCACCAAAATGTGTTTGTCTGTCTTTGTAGTTGTTTCCAGGCAATGTAATTCCTTTTCTCAACCAAACCTTTCTCAAGGTTTTTTTCCTGCCCAAAAATTTAATGTATTGGTAACTGTAACTTAATTAGTGTTCTTCATAAGTGTGTCTCCTTAAAATCTAACAGATAAATTGGCAAAGTAAGGGAACTGTCTTTCTGTAAATAGGTAAGATTAATGGACAAGATAAAATTAACAAAGTTTTTGCCCACAATATAATTTAATAACTTGTGATGCTTACAGGCATTGGTGCCATCACAACATTGGCACATTCCAGAATTCCATGGTCTTGGTTCCTTGTCTGTCTCAGTAGAATATTGGGAATTGTGCCAAGATTTTGGCTGGGTTGACACTGGAGGGGGTGATGATATTTGAGTTGTAGGATGTGGTGCACGCTGTGGAGCAGAGGAGGCCTGGAAGAAATGATGCATTTTTTTGAGAATACTAATAAGAACTAGATCAGGAAGTACTACAGCATGTAAAATATTCATAAATTACTATGAACTAATTATTGCAATAGGTCAAATTAAGACTCATGTACATTTAATTAACCTTTCTATATAATTATTCTCTACATATGATATGTGTACTGCAAATTGTCAAAGCAATGTCATCTGGGTGATTTTAGAAATGTTTCTGTGATATCTTGTTAAACTGCAAACTCATGATTGGAAATCATCATTTAGCTATGAAGTTTACAAGCAAAACATTTATTTTGATATATATGACAATATTTGTGATGTATAATATTTTGATGACCTTGGCAGCATTCTTCCTTCTCCGAAGTATAACATACAGTTGCTGCCTTAATGTGTTTTTTGGTCTCTATCTTATATCTCAATTATAATGCCAGCTGCAATTTTTTCACATTTTCATAACCGACAGGTAAACAAACAGTAAGTGAACTAACTCCAAAGATTTACCCTGCAGGAATTAAGATGCAGCACCAGATAATAAGATCTTCAATTAAAGCACATCTAGAGACCCAGTAATATAATTTACAACTGTCGAAGATAAGAGAATTGAGTGACATACCATGTTTGACACCTGTGTGAATATATACCTCAGCACAGTATGGATTACACTGCATTCAGATACCAGTAGCGGCCTCTAAGCCTTGGAGTGTATAAATTAGTTCAACTGTCTTAGCAAACCTTAGCCATCTCCATCTTCAGGCTTAAAACAATGAGGAACATCTGCCCTAAAATAATATTTATGTTCCAGTTCTTGGAACAACTTGGTGTAGTATTTAATAATAAATCTAACTGGTGTACTGTCTGGCAATGGCATTTTACCAAATGGAAATGACAATTTATATTTTCCCAATACAGAAAAATATAAGCTTTCAGAAATCAATGTTGCATTTTAACTATGATGAATCATAGCTTGGCTTTTCCTTTTAACACTTAGAAGTCTTGATACAACATCAATTGCTAATGCTTAATTTCCTTTAATTTAACTGCAGTTGTTTTGCGATTGATGGCATTAAAATTTCATGGCCCATTAAAAAAGCTTTGAAATGGCTTTGTGCTAAATGCTAAATGGGCTTCTAAAATGTGGAAATATTGATAAAATTAACTAGTTTATTCAAAAGGAATTCACATTAAAAAGTTTTATGTCATATATATTTGTTCATTATGCATTTTATAAATTGTTGGTGGTAGATTGAAGCATGTTTTTCTAAATCCATTTTCCTGATGGGTACCACCTTTATTTGTTCAAATCTACCTGTCAAATGGTCACCTTTCATTTTAACCTTCAGTAGCATTTGATTCAAATAAAATTACCACTTTAAAATTTCTACGTAAATGATTACTGTGTTTAGATTTTTTGCCTTGAAAAAACAGAATGTAACACAGTTAATACACTTGCTTAAAGGGATGACAATGAGATCTATATTTCACAATAAATACATTGTAAACAATTCATAGAAATATAATATATATTCTATTTTATCACAAAAAATGGCAGTTATAGCAATTAATCTAAAATCTGTGCTTGTTAAGAGATTATTACAAAAAAACATCCATAGATGGCTATACTCTG
>NW_019774291.1:608256-649474 GCF_001039355.2 Lingula anatina
TTTTTTGGCCAAAACGAAGTTGTTATCCTTTTAACTTACATAGACAATGTCATTCCACCTCATTCACACACTTCCTGAAACAAAAATGCAGTGGAAGGGGGGGGGGGAGGGGTTGTTCCATAACATTTACTCATTTATGGTATTGGTACTGTTTTGGGATTCCATTTTCTCATGGTTTTTACTGAAGCTTACTGAGAATTTTATCCAACCTTTCAGGTGTGAAATGGGCATCTTCTGCTCGAACAGATCATCAAAATGACAGCTGTCCAGTTCACTGGCTAAACCCTTGACGTGCAATCATGTAATTTATTGGTATTCAGTAAATAACGACAAAGTGGTTATATTGAAGAAATGCTGAAAACTTAACTATGTCAATAATGGGTTTGTATTCATGTTAGATTAATCTTAAAACAAAAATTTATATAGTGTCCTTTAATGTCACCTGATTATACATGATACGTGTATTTGACAGAACTTAAATATATAACCAGAATTTCTGAAAATGTCCTACCATTCATTCAATATCATTTCTGGTCTAAGACATTAGACTAATGTGATATCACAGTGAATATTTTTACATTCAGTACAGGAAATGGGAGAAAGCCTTTGTTCGTTGCAGACCATTATAACTATACATAAAGGAGGCTGGGAAAAATATCTATGCCAGTAAAATTACCTCAGTAAGGTATGGAGGAGTGACTATGTACTGTTGCATGGATGGGGCAGCATAGAGATGAGCTGCCAGTGGTTCGCCTCTTCCAGTGGCATAATGACCATACCATGGACTGTTTGACCCTCCAGGTGCGACAGCTGATGACAGAGTGGAAGTTTCTGTGGAAGAATCAACTCGGTTGACACCATATGGTTGCGGCTGTTTCTCTACTGGCATTTTTCCACCCTGTAAAACATACGGAACAGCATGCCACTCTATGCACTTAAATTGGCGCAAGGCATCTACCTCGCATCCCTGCTGTGTTCAAAGGAAAATGAGCGACTGGAGCTTATTAACTACATTACTGCAAACTTACCAAGTATACTTAGGTTTAAACTCTGTCCATGGCAGGTGACTTTTAGAAATTCTAGACGCACTTCTATAACCACTACGTCACTGAGAGAAACCTAGCAAAGTAGTAAATGAGCAGTTTGAATGAACATTTTTTCACTCCACCCTTAGAGTGCCTACGTTTGTCCTAATTAGACAATAGCATGTACTATTTTATAAGTACTCAGCTGGTGCTGTTATGTCGATTTAATTTGTAGATCAGAAAAAAATAACACAATGGGACATGTGAGAATTTGAGACTTTTCTGTGTCTGGGTTAGACCACTCATATGACTGAAGTTTTGTTAACAAACAGTTTCAAGTTACTATAATATTTTAAGAGTTTGGGATCAAGAAATAACAACAAGTTTGAAAATAGGGAGAAAGGCACCAATGGAAAAATGAAGGAAACAAAATAAAGTGAATTATTAACTTGTCTGATTTAGCTTATCAAGAAGAAGAAGATTCATTACACATTTTTGTAAAACTACTACAAAGAAAAAATATAATAGTAGTGCTGCTGAAGGGAGTTTTACACTTTAACATCTAGGTCAAAATCACATCTAGATGCATTAATGTATATTAGCTGTAACTTTAGCCTGCATAATAGGCATTATATTGTAGCACGCAAATGATTGCCTTAAATCTTGTCTCAGGGACAAATATCTCACCTAGTAAATAATAGGGGATCTCTCTAGCAAATTATACCTGCATGTATAAAACATTTTGACAGGTAGGCCAACAATATTAATGACATATCCAAACACCTTCAAGTATTCACACCTCAGCAGGGTCTTCTCGTAGGGCAGGGTATTATTATTATTATTATTTTTATATTAGATCTATCCACAGGTGAATTTATGCAGCATGTGGCCCTAGTAGTTATAGGCAGTTGGGATTAGGGACAGAGAGGATGTACTGTACTCAGCCACTTGTGTTGTACAATAATATTCATGCTGTTAGGTCTCCTTGGCTCATTCCTTCCCAATAAACATTCTTACCCTGACTTCAATGATAATTTGGGAAATTACACTATGGCTTTATTTCTTTTTTTAATAAATCTCTAAGTTAATCATTAATTAAAAAAAGGTAAAATATATACTACATAAAGGATTGTGTGGTGAGCCAATCTGGAATAAAGACAGTGCACTTCTACTTATATCAAATGTGATTTGTAGATTATATATAAAAAAGAGAGACAGAGCTGTAAAATAAACCTATTAAAGGGCGTTAGTATTACAGTCAATTAGGTCAATTATGTCAATTTTTTCATGTTGAGCCAAGCATGTGTGTTTGACATACTGTGTCGTTTAACAGCGATGAAACAGATGTGAATTTAGACAAGCATAAATGGCATATTTGTCCTTTCTAGACTCATTAATGATTACTCAGAGGAGTCATGAAAAAATGACATCATTGAACTTTAGTAAAGAATACTGTTGATGTAAATGTTAGTACAGGGAATATTTTCACAACCACATCAAAATAATTCAAACTTTACTGTTTCCATTAAGTTGGAAAAATGCTTGACGTTGTACAAGCTAAAAATGAAAACAGTAAAGTTTTAGGAGAAAAGCAGCACAAAACTCCCATATACTACAATAAAAAAAAAACAATACGATGACAGTATTTTAAATTACTTAAAAAAACTGGATACATATTTAAAATCACATCGTATTGGTCGTCTTCCTATATGATGTTTGGTATTTTCCACTGACCTCCCTTCCCACTCAAATCACTTATTTACAATCCAGCTCCAAACACGTGCACCCCTACTGAAATCGACCGTTTCCCGTTTAATAACAAAAAGTAAACAATCATATTATCACCAGAATTTCTATAAAGAACATCACAATATAAAGCTAAGACAACATTCATGCTTCAGATATATTTTCAGTAAAATTACCTGGCGCTGTTGATATTACACCTCCCCTTGTTCATTGTTGGCATGAAATAAGTAGAATCCAAACATCTGTGCCTAAATTCCACAGCACAGTCACAGCAGGAAGTGCTGGACTGAGGCCGCCAGATGGCAGCACGTTTAAGTTGGAGATGGTCATGCAGTTTTGTACCAGTGCAAGAGTTTCTGGGATAATTAAAAGACACAAAACAAGCATGGGTTTTTAATGCTATATATTTTCATATAAAAAACTTGACCAATTAAACAATATTAACCTTCGTGATTTGGTATTAATTTTGGTTAAAAAAATACGTGTGCATCCCTTTCATCTCTGCCGTTCAAGCTAATCATACATTTGCATCAACATATAAAAAAAATTAAAGCATTTATTTTGAAAAAAAAGTTACAAAGTTATTAAAAAGTCAATAGACAAAAACTAATATGAACACAAGGCCTTTTTATTAAAAAGTTATCAAATCATGAACTGCATGGGAGTGTCTACCAAGTACATGATAAACTATCAAGTTGGTGAGGATGAATACCTGTGTACTACTTGTGTTAAAACATGTATGTAACGTTAACGTACATGACATAGTAAAATAATTGTTATTCATAATTTAGAAGAAACTAAACAAATGAAATGTGACCATTTTGTATAGTGAAATTGTATTTTCTGTAACTTTCATAAAATACATACTAGTACATGTATTATAGCTATTTGTTTTCATTGAATGAACAAATTCATTTTAAGACCCATGAGAGGATATAAGACAAATCAAATTTTATATTCATGAATTAAAACAATAGCACATATACTGGTAACAGCATGTACATTTTGTTTTGCAGTGTACAAGGTGATGAATGTGGTAGAAACTGATATATATATATAAAAGTAAATATATAAAACACAACAAGGCATCAACAGGTATGATCTGACATAAGATGGGCAACATGTATAAGTAAATGTATGTTTTAATGGAAATGTGTATCAAAACATCGTCATATATAAAATAATTCAAAGCAAGACATTATTGACAATTTTTGTATTAAAATCTTTTATATCAAATTAGCAATATTTTGGATTATCAAATCTGCTCATCCTTATTACTATACATATCACATATGAAATGTTTACTCCAAAGTTGATAAAGGACGTGTGTGAATAACATGACCTGAATATATACAACTGATATGTATTGTCTTCATCATACATAAGTCAATAAACATTAACAATATAAATACTCTGATTAAAGAATAAAGGAAAAAATTATTGGTGTAAAGATGTCTGTGAAAACAAATTTAATTCAGATGTTTGATGTCTCTCTCATGTTACTGAACATCAATATCATTTTACAAATATCTGTTCATTCCACTTTTTCTTATTATGAGCCTCTACACTTGAACATTAAAACAAACAAACAAACAAACAAACAAACAAACAAAAAAAGAAATATATTTTTTCAAATGTTGGCCACCAAAGCCATTCTTAAATATTCTTACCAATTTACTTCATATACAAATTATCAGCAAAAGCAAATGAAGCAGATTTACATCTCAAGCAGGGATCTCCTATCACTGTAACCAACCAGATTAACATACAGTGTATTTTACCAGTAGTCTGGGATGTTAAAATAATACAAAATGTGAATATAATGATCTAAACATAAAACCAGCTTTTGTCTGGCCTATTCACCCTTCCAACAAAAATAAAAATAATTTTTCTTCTTCATGGGTTCAGAAATCCTTGTAAATTAGATTTCGGTCTTCTGTCTTAATTTTCCCTCACGCAGTGGAAAGCTTTTTCTCTCCCTTAATCTGTTTGAATTTCATGTTAAGTTTGTCAAAGTCAAAAGTAGTTTTACTACTTTTACCCCAACTATGGGCACTCAATTCACTAACTGAATGAGTTGGAGAATGTTCTTCTTCTTCCCTAAAAAGATGATTTATGCAGACATTTTTAATACACAAATATAGCACTTCAGCAATTTGCTTAGGTCTATAAACATTTGTTATTCTTGTCAATTTTTTTCACTAAATCCATGCGTACAGCAGAAATTGACGTATTTGGAGAAATTATTCAATTTACATTAACATATGACATTCTACTGAATACGTAAAAATTTGATTTAACAAATAAATTAAACTAAATAAGACACATTTCACTAATTACATTTACTTTTTTTTTTAAATTCACACTTACTTTATCATTGGATGGGCATCTCTAGCGTTATGCACCATCTTTGCAAGAGATTTGTTGGCAGCCATTTCATGTGGTAACTTCCCTTCCAAAGTTCTTATATTAAGGTCTATCCCTTTTAATTGCTGAAAGTTAACCAAAGTGGATCTTTTAACTTGACAAGCAACATTCTGTTTTAAAAAAATTAACAAAACAATCTTGACATTGGAATAAAAAGAAATGTGAAAATGTAGTTTTACAACTTTCCTCTTGAGTCCATAAAATAAAATAAAAAAACCAGTACAGGCAAACAAAAGAATAGTGTATTAGTTGTCACCCTCACCGTCAGCTTCTCTACAGTCTTCTTCCTTACAAGTTTGCAGGCTAAATGCAGTGGGGCTAACCCGGCATGATCCTGCATATTGAGACAATTGAGATCTGCTTCGACCAATAACAATGCTATGGAATAATTGTCTCCTCCTTCTATTGCCCGGTGCAATGCAGTGCAGCCATCTCGCGGATTGATAGCAAGAACATGGCTGACCTTTCCATCTGAATAAAGAATCAGATTATGTTCACATGGCACACTCTACTAGGATATTACAAGAAACAGATCTAGGATGGTAAAACAGTCCTTTTTGGAGAAATTATTTTGGTCATTTTATCAAATTGGTTAAGCCTTTACTGTAATTAAACAATAATATATAATACAAAAGGTCACAATATTTATGGAATATTGGTATGAATACTAGATTAAAGGCATGAAACCGAACTTCAGAGTAAAATGCATAAATACCAAATGGCAAACTGAACCACTTTCGAATTTTACAGCAAGTCTACAAATCTGATGCCTGTGGTTTTCAAGTGAATAAATCACCTTCTCTAAATATAGTCCCTTCAGCATTCTGCAACCCAGCTACAAAGTTTCCCACCATGCCACCTGCTAGACTAGCACCATCATCGTCTTTTCTTGGATCAGGTTCTTTGATAAATTCATAGTCAGAGCTTGCTTCTTGAGCAAATAGTCTTTTTCTCACTTGACTGAAATTAGACAGTTTGTCTACATAAGCATATTACTCAAAATTCACTTGTTTGCAGATCTTTTTACAATAAATTTCTTAATGTAAAACTTGATTCCAGAGATGAACTTTCACCAAAATCAATACATCTCAAGTATGACTCACCTTTCAGCATCTGGTTGTCTCCAAGAGAGTTTTCTTATAGAACTGGACATGGTCGGAAATGACGGAAGGTGGAAACGCTTGTGTACTTTGCGTGTCTTTATTGTTGCATCCGTATCAGTCAACCAGCCAGGAGAGGCTATGCCTGAAAAAGTAACTGACATTAATACATGCTATTAATAACTGAGCTTTACTTGAGGGAAGTAGCTCAGCATTGTGATTATCATGTCAGTGATACTTTGTAAGAACTAAGTGTGTGTGTATGTACAAACTTGGGAATGAGCACATGGGTCCATGCCTTTGTAATGGCAGATCCTGAGGGTACAGCAGGTACATACTAGCCCTTTTCTCCCTGCCTCCCCCCTCCCCCTCACTAAAAATTGGTTAATCAGCTTAAAAAGACAAAAACCAGGGAATTTCCCTTCCTGAGCCTTAATTAGTAAAATATTTTATGCCTACTATTTTATATTTGCCACTGCTTTGCTAAATGGCAAATTTTCTTATCCTTGCCCTCCCCCCTCCTCTTGCAAATTCCTGAATTTGGGGTGTATGCATGTGAACCAAAGAAGCATCAAATAAGCATACTACTAGCTCTGGATGATGGCCGTCTGCCCTCTATGTCGCTGCTCCAGCCTGGAGTCATATCTGGGGTGGCAGCTACTTTGGTACTTGTCTCCACTTCACTCTCATCTGGACTAGATACATCTGTAACATAAGTGAATGGTTGGATTTATTCAAGATGGCATACTCTTGAAGAAGTCAAAGAGTGTTTCTCTGAAAATAACAGACTGAATGAAAAGAAAAGGAAGACATCCCTTTGTTACTCACTGACTGCATTATGTAAATACGATCATTTTATTAAAAAAAACATTTTTAGAAATGATAATTTTAGTCTTATCGAGACTTCAGGGGGAGGGCATTTCCTGCACCTTACAAGACTTGAGCTTTTCTGACTTGTAACTCTGCAGGGTATTTACACCTGGTTTATCTTTAAAATACTTGATAACTGTACAAGCACTATTCAAACTTAGAATGAAACTGGAAATAATTACCCATCTTTGGCTTGGACGAGGCATCCTGAACAGTGCCAGAATCAGTGGAGGAAGTGGACCTATAGGGATTGAAGTCAAAGATCAGCAGAAAGAAAAACAGAATTGTACATATTTAAAATAATCAATGCAGTAGGTAAACATTTCATACCCTTGTTATCTGAATCAAATTTTTGTTTTGTAAGGTTTTCCTTATTAAAGCTAAAGCATTACTTATAGTACTGGAAATAGTATCATCACATGAAGTATTATCAAATTGTATACCAGCTAGTGTACTAGCAGTCTACAAGTGACATAACCAACCTCCTTTCAAGATCATCTTGACTCAAGTCATAAACTGCAGATTCTAAAAGAAATTTTACGATATCTTCTTTTCCATTCCTAGCAGCCACCATCAAGGGCGTGTCCCCATTAGAATCTCGCAAATTATGATCAAATTTGGGCTGAAGTCAAATTGTATAAAATTTTTACTATAAAGATTACCACTGTAGTTTGAAATAAAAATGCCAAAGTTGTCATTACTAAGGCAAGCAAATCACAATTATGTTATAAAAGTATTTTTTTGAGAAAATAGTAAAAGAGCAAATATTTTACACATAAATTTTGAACTACACTATTTCATTAAGTTTATGCAAATTTCATACCTGCCAAACTGTCTTCAGTGGTTTCAATCCTTTTCTTTGATACATACATTGCATCACTTGCCGTGTATGAGCTTGTCTCTGAGACTCGATTAAAACTTGGACACCCTCGTACTCGGAGAACTTGAGCAGATCACCTTTCCCATCTACTAGTGCAGTTGTAGCTCCAAGGCCCAAGACTAGTTTTACGATCTTTCTAAAACCTACAACCAACAAATTATTTAACCTTTCTCAAAATCTTGTAAATTTTATTATCATCTCTTCATAAATTAAGTTTTTCAGAGACACCTTTAATATGCAATTTTTATCTTTCCGGCAATAATCATTAGAATGTATTATATAAAAACAAGTTTTCGTGATCTTCTTATTGATGTGAAGCCCCTTCTCTAAAAATAAATGAATGAATATTAAATAAATTGAAATAAAACATACCTTTCTTTGCAGCTATTTCCAAAGCAGTTTGTCCCTCATAATTTAATGCATTAATATCAAAAACTTTCCGATTTCTTGGCCCACTACTTTTAGTAAACTGTGCCAGATATTGAACTATGGGCACATTTCCTCTGCTGCAGGCAGCATGGAACAAGGTGTTCCCAGTACCTTGATGGGGCCTGCCTATATCTCCACCAAACTATAAACAAAACATGTGAGAAAAACATAAAAATAAATAAGCATTGGCATTTAATAATGGATACAACTCCTGACACCTGTATCCAATTCCTGTAAACTTAAAATCATAAAAACAACTATTTCATAGCATGCAAGTATCAAAATTGATTTAGACATGCTAAGTCACAAAGCAACAAAATGCCTTTTCATAATGAAAAAATATGCTGGTATTTTTTTGTGAAAAAAGGGTTGCAAAAAATTGGCTCTCACCTCCTGTAGCATTTTTATAATCTCCAGATGATCTGAACTGTTTTCTCCTGCATTCTCAACAGCAAGAAACAATGGAGTGTTACCAACTGCACTCTGAGGGAAAAAAATATAAAACAATAATATGAGATTACACAGTTGTTTAAGAACAATATGATTATGGTGTATATGTGCAATTTTTGCAGTTTTGCAAATACACATATACATTGTTTAATGTACATTTTGATCTTCTTTTTCAAGCTGAGACCCTTCAAACTTTATTTCACTGATTATTGAGCAAGACAAACATGTTTTCAATTTTTTTATGAAATAAGCTTACACTTGGGTTCACATCATCTCCTTCTTCCAGAGTATTGTACAGCAGCTCAGCATTGCCAGTCAAGGCACACTGGAATAATGCCGGAGTCACAATTTCTTGTTGACGCCTAAAAAGAAAAAAAATAAATAAAAATAACCTAATGGCAAGCGTTATATATTTATTTAAGAAATGAGTATACAATTGCTAGTGCGTGTGTGTTTGCATGTGTGTGTGTGTGTGTGTGTGTGTGTGAGAGAGAGAGAGAGAGAGTGAGTTTAAAAATATAGTGCACTTACTTCTGCCAGGCATCTTTGAGTCTTTCTTGAATGACCGGACGCTTGGCTATTTTTATTGCTAGTGCCAAATTCTGATAATGAGAAAAGAGCATGTTAAAATATATCATGAGGATCTAGAAAACTTTTTTTTATTCTTTCATTAAAGAAGATATAGGATAGTGTGTGCTCAATCATCTTATCCTTTTCACTTTCAAAGGGAGCATAGGGAACACAAAGCATTGCTTAGGACATTCTACTTCAAAGTTGTTAGACATGTAGCTTACCGTAAAAGCTGCCTGATACTGCAGCAATGTGTTCACAACATGTATATGGTTGTGAGTCACCGCATGATGAAGTGGCAGAGCACCTTCTATATCCCGAATAGCAGGGTTGGCCCCATGACTGAAAGTATGTAAGGCTTTTAAAAGGACTGTACACCAGATTTTGGAGCAAAAAATGAAAAATAATATATTTCTGGCACTAACAGCCAACTCTCTGTCTAAATTTTAACTCGGGGGAAATACCACACAAAACCTGGCACAACTTTCTGTACTTGCAGTTACATAAATATAAATGAAGATTGGTTTGCATCCACAATCCCTCCAGCAAAAAATGCTTCCCCGTTTAAACCTTGGCATTAAAACTCTCATTGAATATTTGGGATGCATATGACATAAAAATCTTTTTTAATTGACCTTTTTTACAATAAATTATTTTTATCATTAAACATAAAAACTGAATCTCTCATAGGATGTGACTCCCACCTAAGTAATGCTCTGACCACTTCTGAATGGCCTGCCTTGGCTGCAATGCCTAGTGCTGTGGAACCACTCTGAAATTCAATGTGAATTATGTCAAGAATTTGTAACATGAGAATATTGTTAACAACATCTTTTTTCCAGATCAAATATTATTATTATGACCAGATCATATAATATCCATGTCAAAAGTGCTACAACTGGATGATCTGTCCCCCTTTCATGCATTACTTATCTTAAAACCATATCGGATTCTGACCTGGTTTCTAATGCTTTTGAATAAATATTGTAATGATGACACAAAATTACATCTATGTATAGACGCATGGCAAATGAACATTAGCATACATTGTACATGCATGTGACATATTGTGTCCTAGGAAAAAATTACCTTGGCATGCTGGGCATTGATAGAGGATTTTTCTCTTTCAAGAAGAACATCAAGATTTTCTCTTTCAAGGAGTACCTCGAGATTTTCTAATCTAAAATGAAAAATAAAAATAAAATGCTTCAAAAATTATGACACAAGTAACATTAATCTCAATCAGTCTTTCTATTAGTTTCCACATTTACTGAGACTGGTTTCCTTATCTATTCAGAGACAGTCTTTTTTCTTTGTCCTTCTATCTAGGTCCGTTTGTGATACAATAAAACACTAGCATGCACGCAAACACACCAAAACACACATGCACAAACACACACACATGTGCTCTTATGCAACATCAGCAGGTTGCCATCCTACCTGTTAAATTCGGCAGCAGTCATGAGTAATGTACTTCCAAACTGGTCCACAGCAAACATGTCCGTCCAGCGAACATTGCAAGGAAACAGCTCACCCTGTAAGAATCATTACACACAGTAAGCAGAATATATATATATATATATATATATATATATATATATATATATATATATATATATATATATATATATATATATATATTTTTTTTTTTTTTTTTGTTATATTTTGTTCATAATGTGCTTGTCATTATAGTCATGCAAGTGAGCTGACCAATTGGTTGCATGACACCACTGTTGGGGTGAATGGTACAGTGTCATTTTGGTCAGTCTTGGAAAGTCTAAAACTTTGTATTTCATTAACAGTACAGTAAGAGTATTAAGCAATATACCTGTATTCACATATGTCACAGTACTCCAAGGAAAAACAGCATTTTTAGCTTCATTTTTTAGTTTTTTTTTTAATTTTTGATACAGCATTTACAATAAATGGATTATGCGAGAACTGAAATATAATAATTCAGTGTCAACCTACAAAATGTACATCCATACATAAATATAAAATGTTATGCAACAGAAGTTTAAAAAGAAGGAAAAGTGGAACCATATATGTTTATTTGCTGACGCATCACAGTAAATCTTTCTTTGTTAATAAATTCATATTCACACATATACCTCTTTGACCAGGTCAGTCAGATATTCAATTCGTTGTATTCTCTGACACTGGATAACTTCTTTACAATCGATACCATCATCTGCCCCATCGTCAGGACGTTTGCCATCATTATTCTCTAAGTTAAAGTCAGCACCTCTCTTGATAAGGCAGCTATAAAATGAAAATATTGTACTGCCTGATGAAACATAATGGGTAAAATGCACATTTGTATATGTCAACAGAAATGACAAGGCATTGGTAATAGGATAGTTAACAAATTCTGAAAAGTAAAACTTACTCAGGTATGATAAGAAAGTCGAATAAAACAGCTGTCCATCCCTTAATAAGCAAGGATTTACAAATGCTTTATTTTTTCTATACACAAAATTCTTCAAAGAAACAATACAAAATAAAATCTATCACTTCTTGCACAACACTTTTTTAATCATCACAGTAACATTTTAAAGGTACACTCCATGAGATTTACCCACCACATGGATTTTCTTGGAGAATTGAGCAATTCTATGGTACTCACAAATCATTTACCTATCCCAGTCTGTATTTGGATTTGACTTTAGATAAAATTTTTAATGGTTGACCTCAGCTTTAAATGACTGGCCAGTCATTATAACAGCAACCATTTTCTTACAAGCTCCAATGGAAATATCAACATCAGGTACACTCCAGAAAAAATTTTTTAAAGGTTCAATCATTTTTAAGATGTATGTTAGGTTTTACATAAAGGTGTGGATGGCAAAAATAAGCATTTTGAGGATTTTCAAACCCACAGAGTGCACCTTTAAACCAGCCACCTACTTTGTAGTATCCACATGATTTTCTTTTGCTGCATAGTGTAGAGCACGCCAACCATTCAGTGAATTTGGAGTATTAGGATTAGCACCAAGGATACATAGCATAACCTAAAAAGTGTGACATAAAAATATTTTGGTGGGAAATGTACAGCAGCCAGATGGTGTGTGTGTGTGTGTGTGTGTGTGTGTGTATGTGTGTGTGTGTCTGCATGCATGCACATGCACACCCAAATGTGTGGAAACATCCACTGAGAATAAATAGGTTGAAATCTGTAATAAGGGAAATCACTCTAACTATAAACTTCAAAAACATATCACATATCGCATCCAAAAACTGATGAGAACAACTGCTAACATGCCCAAGTGGAGGGACTGAGGCTGTCTAAAAGCACAATTATCAAGCCTGCATTCAGTGCTTAACATGTTAAAAAAACAACAAAAACACAATCTGTCTTTTCTAATAATGGGCTGCAGTAAGAACTTTCAATTCTCCTATAATTACTTCTATTTTTCAGGAAGTTTTATTTAAATTATGCAGAAACTCACATCCACAAGTACAGAGTTTCCACTTTCTGCCGCAATCATTAAGGGGGTCTTTCCTTGGCTATTGCACTTCTCCACATCAGCACCCTGTATTCTAACCAGTGATAGCAGCAGAGGTAAAAGGGGCAGACCTTCACCAGCAACAACATGGATAAGGAAATCACCATTTTGGTCCTGTTCTTCATTAACATCAAACTCTAAGGTCTGGAGAAGATTTTACATGAAAGTCATGAAGATATAGCATACAACATTGTATTCGGAGCTCTACTTTTTTAGATTCAATTTGCCACCATAACTGAATGTTCAAAGTCCTTATTTTGCACACTATTGAGACGAGGTCTGAATGCAGAAAAAAATTTAAAATAAAAATTTTAAGACAAGGATTTGAACTTAGATGTGATTTGGCCAAAAGCTACATAAACATATAATCACAGTACAAGAATATGTTAAAAATACCCAAACTTTGTCATAATTCCACAGTGCTTGGATGCTAAAACCTTAAATCAGTAAGCCATGCAAATAAGAACAAGCATCATACATATAATTCTTATACATATTACCTGAAGCTTTATCTGCAACTCTTCAAAATTTCTGATGCTTTTGCACAATTCAAACAAGGTTGCTTTCTCCTTCATGCTAGGCTGCAACTTGGGCTTTAAACGCATCTCCTTCTGCAAAGACCCGAGTCCTTTTGGTAACAGACGTCGGATTTTTGAGGAGAAGCAAACCTGTTCCGCAGTCCTACCTGGATTTTTGAAAATTGTAATTGGCAGTTAAAAATGCTTGAGATTTTTACCTTTTGTCAAAGTATTTCTGTCAAAATTAATTTATGACAGGACTACCTGACCTGCCATTTTGGTATGACAACCCACATTAAATGACAAATGACAAATAATCAAAACAGAATTTTTCCATCAACAAGGAAATAAGTGTTTACAGAGAGAGAGAGAGAGAGAGAAGTAATTCTGGTACCTTGAACACATTATGTGAAATTATATGAATTCACATTTAAATCATGTGCATGTACATGAAATATTAATGATCAGATTTGTGTTGATAGCTCGAGAGACTTTTTTACCTGAACACAGCATCAATTGAATACATTGACATTTATATGTATATTATCAACTTGTCAATCAACAAGTTTATATGTTGAACCCATAATGCATGTGCTTTTATATACAAAAATAAAGTATGTTAGGAATATTAAACATACGTTTGGTTCTTCTCACATTTTAACAAAAATATGTAGAAGTACAAAAATATAAAGAAGTGGTAAACATAAAATAATATTCCTCTGACACCTACCGTGTTTATCCTGTATCTTCAAGTTAATCCCAGAATGAACCAGATAGAGGACAGCTTCAAAATTCCTAGCTATGCAGGCCAAATGCAGCATGGACAGTCCATCCTCAAAAGTTTGATCGATTTCTATACAAAATATAATTCAGATATGAAAATTTTAATGTTGATGAATGCTATTAATTAACATTTTAATTAACTTTTTTATGTTCAATGTGCATAAAAATGCACTCAATTTTTGATGCTGAAAGAAAAATAAAACTATTTCAATTATATACAAGGCAGCAAAGCTGTCAAATGTACAGACAAAGAACAGAAAATAAAGATGCAAATAAGTGAAAAATTAAAATTTCATAAAAAACTGTTAAATTGCCACAAAAATTTACCAAACAGACTGCGTTGCCTATTGAAGCTGTATGTTAGACCCATGTTTCTTTCCTGTAAGTTTGATAACAGTAAGTGACATGATTTCCCTTAAATGGTCATCATAGGAGCAGTGCCCAAAATAGGAGTTTCTTCAAATTTTGATGCAACATTACATAATGTTTAACAGCATAATGACAATCAAATGTTATNTTGGTTTTCCACTTATCGTGTTATCGGTAAAAGTGCACGGCGACGACGGCGACGACAGACGCAGATGATGGCTATATGTACAGACACATCTGTGTCTGTACATAAAAAGTTACACAATTTGTGCACTATTTCTAGACATCTCATGGTGTTGCTTAATTGAATATAGAACACCAAACAGGATCCTTTATGTGTGACAACAGGTTATCCTGAAAATGGGCCCACAGATTTATGTTAATAGCAAACAAATGGGATACTTACAACTGTAACTATCACCTGTCTATTTTACTTAGTCTATGCTTGGACCCATGATATATGCATTTGTATTAAGAGTCCAAGGTCTGAATATTTTTTAATGAAAAATAACCTTGAAAAAAATGGAGCTTGTAGGTTTTCAATGTCTTAACTCGTTTAATGTTTGCTAGAACATTAACATAACTGTTCAAAAATCTTACCTTATTTCTAAGTCAATATGTTATACATAAAATCTTTAACAGCAAATTCATGAGACAAAATGAAGCATATCCAAACCAGACTCTTCTAACGACATGCACATGTACAAAGAAGCATCCACTGTGTGATCCATGTACGAAAATATTACTGCACAGATGCATGCAAACTGAACACTGCTTAATGCAAATAGCATATTCATGAACATTAAGAAGGATGATAAACAGTCATTGCTTTCAACTACCCTATTTTCCATTTCAAAAAAAAAAAAAAAACCAAGCAGGTTTAACTACCTGACAATCAGGAAGAAAGGCACATATGTTGAGGGTCTCATTGGGTATTTTTGTTTCTTGTGAAAGCCACTTTTTATTTTGGAAGATGCATGAAACGTCTATTTTATTTAGCATGACCCGTGAGGTAACCCATTCCCATAATATTTAAATGCAGCTTTTAATTTTCCACTCCTCGTGAAACTAAGTCATTGTACCCAGTGATTCGTGCTTTTCAGGTTTTTTTGACTTGCATAATCAGGGAGATATGAATAAAGTTTCATTAGTTGTGATTTGGGAATTTGTGATTTTATTTCCCTGTGAACTGTCATTACTATCCCCCCAATGGAACCCTCTATGTTAATACTAGAGTTGTCCATTTAAAACTAAGTGTATCTTACTGTTCACATTTAACAGTGGCAGATATAGCTGGATAAGCATCAGTGCACACTTTGAAGTGGAGTTTTAAATGCGAAAACTTTATTTTATCAGTCTCTACAGCAATTAACCTGCATAAATCCATATTACTAAGCCTAAAGGCACCTTTTACTCACTGTATTTTAACGGATCTTTATTACTTTAAGAAAAATAGGACTGATAATTATTATTTCACAAAAGGTTTTCTTTAATGATTCTTGGTGATCTTTCACTAATAGCACCAAGATTATTTAAATATGTAAAATTTACAAAATAGCTTTTACCTGTAAGTTGTAAAGTTCTAAAAAACCCTTGCGGGCTGCACACCAGCTATTCTGCTACAAATAAACTGTAAGTACCCTACCTTTATTGGTACCATTATTGGTAATTACATGGGTCAACACACAAGACTGGGTGACTGAAGATTTCAATAACAACATGTTTTTCAAGATGATTCACTACATCCTACAAAGTAGGATTTTCCATAACAGGGATTTTTTTTTTTAATAACACCATGCCTTTAAACTCAATTCTCAATTTAATTTCTAGATTCTGTGCGGTTTACAGGCAGCAACTGGTTTGCCAGGAAAGAATAAATCTGATTATTGTTTTCAACATCAATTCATGGCATTTTTCTGATAAAGTATAATCAAACAGGTATTACTTGTCCTCAGATAACATCAACAAAAAGTTGTTTATGTACTTAATGTGTATTTAAACTCCTACACTTGAACCCCATCCCCAGCTTTGCTTTATCTTTTTGTTGTGCAATATGATCACATGCACATGACACTGTATCACAAGATTCAGTTTCCTTTTTCACCAGAAGTCAGTCAATCAGTATATAACAATTGTAAGGCATGAAGTCTAAGCACATGACCCAAACTGGCTAACCCATGAACAGAATTAATTTCAACCTTCAACTTCTGGTCATATGTAATCTGGATATGAAATGTACCTTGAGGTGATCATGAATAAGCAATAAAATGACAACCATACCTCCGTACTTATCCTGATATGTGTAACGACAATATATTCAGAGGACAATAGAAAGGATGGGCATTATATTAATATTACCCCCAACACACACACACCTCACTCGGTAATGATACCCTATACTTTAGGGATATGATCTAAGTATGCCAAATTATTTTCTTGTAGACTTTTTACTCTACCAACATTTGATCAGTTCAATATGAATTAAATGAATTATTATCATTATACATGCTGGTAAATAGCATACCTGCAGAATCACTATTGCAATATACATATTGTATTCTGTCTGTGAACCCGTCCAAGGTGTAAACAAGGCTATTTCTGGTTGTTTGTCAGTTCATTCACCTAGATACATGCTTGTCGAATGTACTTTCATTATAATTACCAAAGAAATAGCAAATTAAGCACACAAATCTTTAGTTTGCAATCAAACCTTTAATAAAGAAAATAACCCCATAATATTAATAACATTAATATGCATAGAGTACATATAAAACAGAAATTGCTTTGCTTTAGAAAGTCAAGTTTATTCACCATCAGCATCCAGAATACATGATCAAGAGGCCTTAATATTTCTTTGCTTTATACTATTATTAATATGTTCCTTTTTGCCAACTTCCAAAAACCAAAACTTCTGCGGTTAAGTTAGTCATTGTTTATTGTTCTAGTCACGTACATACACTTCAACAGGTCATACAAATTGTCTCTACCGCAGTCAGTAAATGCCTAGCACAAACAAAGCTAAGGTCATATCTGATTCACCTGCATATGCACATTAATAAGATTTTTTTTCACTTAAGGCCTATAGCCAGAAAATTTCAAAGGAGGGGGGGTCTAAAAAACCAGACTTTTCTGTTAACTTGGCTGACCCAACTTGAAAAATGGCATAGAACCTAGACCAAAGGGAACCTAGCTTATGGACCAATAGGGTGGTCATTTCACCTCCCCCCCCCCATCATAGAACTATCTCTGCCTACAGGCCTGACCTCTACAGGCTGACATGTCGACAGCAATGTTTTAACAGTAATTATTCATTCTTTTCAATGGGCAAAAAATATCATACATAAATACAGATACAATTAGTTTATAATAATAAAAACTGTATTTCTATATAGCATTTATTGTGTTTTTGCTGCATAGAATAGAGCTATAGAGTAGCCTGCTTTTTAATATTGTGGCTAGAATGTTTTGATTTTAAGAAATTAAGATTTCAGAACATATATAAGGATAAGAAACTGAATGCTACTTGAGCTACATGTACTGATCAAGTCAAACAAGACGGTTTATGTTTCAGAGGCAATACCAGCTATACATGCTATAATAGTTAGATATGTCACTGGCATATTAATACATAAGTATATCCATTTAAATCTCTCAAATTCTTTTAATTTTCTTTCTTAAAAGAGTTTTAAAAAATCTTACCTGTATAAACAGCATAATGTACACATTAAGTAATCCCAACAAATATCCAGTATATAATCCAACTTCCGCTGGACCGGTCAATTAATACTCTGCCTACCCTACATAGCTGGAGCACCTAGTTGTATAATGCCTCTGAATTAAACTTCTGGCGTCTCATTTCTTTTCATACCCTTTTCCAAGCTGTACTGCACTGAATGATAGACGACATTGTATTTTGGTGGTATTATTATGAAACTGGGTCATACTAAGGACAACAATGGACTGACCTAGAGTCAGGTCGGTACGACCAGACATCAGCTAAATGCCATAAAAAGATGTTGGTCTTTGAATAATATGTACATTTCTGGGGTATTTCTCTTATTAAGTAACTGATGTATCTCCTAAATTTGTTGAGATTTGAGAAATACTATGTCTAGCTGCTAAGACCTCCTTTCATAGTTTGAACTTAGTTGTACACCTTACATAAGGGCCACATCAATGAAGGTTAGGTCCTGTATAAGCAGAGCAAGGTTACGATGGTTGCAGGCTCACATGTAGGACTTTTACATTTTAACTTGAAACAGTTTATTAGTCTTTTTTTTTTAAAGATGGTGATTATTAAACCAAATGGATGACTTACTAGTTATTGCTACATGATACGGTAAGAATTTTGAAGTTGTTATTCTACCATGAAAACTTCGGTGAAGCGTAGGTAAACAACCCATTCATGCACTGTGACAATAGAGAGCATGTAAGGACATGGCTAGTTCAAGTTCTTAATATCCTAGATATTTTCTTTAAGGGTAAAAAAAAATGCACAAATATTAGAAGTTTATCAGAAACAATTACCACTTGGATAAGTTTATACTGTTTTCACGCAATAAATATATCCATATAAGAAAATTTCCCAATAGGTCAATTAAGTTCTAGGGCAAAAAAAAAAAAAAAAAAAAAAGAAGGTAGATGCAATGCAACTTTTTTCTTACAGGATTTTGCTTCAAGTCATTCATTACCTTGTTTGATGAAGTGAACAAAGGTCAACTCTACAGTTGTGTGCCTACATTTATATCACATGAAATAACTTTATGCCAATCCCAAGTTCAAGTACAAATAATATCAACTATTGTGTCATGTTATTTCTTGTATGCTTTAAAATCATGCCATCTATAATAACAGCAGTTGGATACTACGAGCAAAAAAAAAAAAAAAAAAAAAATTACATAAAAAAAAAAAAAACAATCTACAGGATCAATCCACTTCGAGGGGTTTCTTGCTAAACTGCTTTTAGCTTAAGCGGCTTAGATGTCTGGCACGCCTACTGAAGCTGCTAAACGATAATTAATTACCCCCTTGCAACTTCAGTAGGTGCGACAGACATCTAAGCTGCTTAAGTTGATTGTCATTTAGCAAGAATCAACTCGGAGATAGGTCAATCCACAGTTAGTACAAAAGGGTCTGCCAATGGTCCCTTAGTCTGGTAGAGGGTATGCCATTGCTACAGTTGTGACAAATATTGTTGTGACTTGAAAGCATACCCTGACTGGTGAACCATGAAAATCTGACTCCCCTAAAATGCGACTCCCCAGTCAGATTTTCATTATGATATGATTGAGGCGTTTAGCCTCTGATTGTGGTAGACCTGGCAATGTAGTGGCACTGTCTGTTACAGGGAAAGGAGATAGTGGACTGGTTGCAGAAAGCACTTTTTGGTCACCAAGTGACCTTCATCAGCTGCAAGTCAGAAGGAAAAAAAATGAAAAAACGGCTTCAGATTACTAGGGGTTTCAGATTACTAGGGGGAAGAAGGGGATCGGTCAGCAAAGATGTCTGACCTTTGTTTATTTGAATTTTCTTTATGGTATCTTGCCATTGTGAATGGTACAAGCCATCTCAGCTTAAAGTATCATGTTTGATCACCATTCAGTCTAAGCTGCTGCATCGTGTTTTTTTTTTAAATTTCTTTCACCAAATATTTTACCATCAAACTTTCAAATATTTTCAATATATTCTTCATACAATATACTAAAAGGAAAGATGTTGAAATGATAACCAAATATCAAATAAATAACTTCTGAATAGGTGAGTCATTGGGTGGTAGAATACACTTTTTTAATTTTCATATTTTCTCATGAAAATTTTCACCTGCAATCTAACAAAAAGTTCATTACGCATGCTACAAGATAACAGTCATATACTCAAATAAAATAAATAAAATAAGATTTATATATATATATATATATATATATATTTTTTTTATTTTTTTTTTTGAGGGGGGGGAGTCAAAATTTCATGGGGGGAGTCAGATTTTCATTGTGAAATTTTGGCTGGGGGAGTCAGATTTTTATAAGCGGCAGATTTTCATGTTTCACCAACAACACACTCTGTGCACTTATAATGCTCTGCTATCATATTCATCAGTTAATGCTAAGACAGAGGAAATATTTCCTCTGTCCTAGGTAGATGTATCAAAATTCACTAGGACTGGGTTCCCATGCCTAGATGGATCCAACAGGATCAGTCTAACTCCACAGGAATTCCCTCTAAATTGTTTAAGCAGCTTAAATGTCTGTCACGCCTTTCAAATCAGCTAGGACGTAATTAACTTTCATGCATACTCAGCCTCCGGTAGTTAATAACCCATAAGATCCCCCCCCCCACCCCCCCAAAAAAAAATGTTTTTAAAAACTTGATAACCAAAGTAAAATTGGACTAGACACTTACACTAGGAAGACTTCATGAAAAGGTGCCATCCACAAGACTGATATTTGTGTGCTGACCCCTAGATTTGATTGCCTGTTATAATCCAAGTCTCTTTTAACCACACTATAGTATATTAAATTTACATTTAAGTGAGGTTGGACTCCCAGTAAGGCATATAAACCACTTTGACTAGTTTTTTATACAACTAAAATAAAATGACATGTCAAGGGATAAACTGAATCAGCTATTGAGTGCATCTTGATGGCATACGGCAAGTATTTTCGTTTTTACCAGTTTTCACTTACTAGTATATACATTTAACAGGTTTTCCAAAATAGTTTAAAACTTTTTCTGCAATGTATCAATTTAGTATGATATTAATAGGATTTTTTCCTATAAAAGCAGTCAAATTAATTGACTGATCAAGATGGTAGCCAAATCTGACATTTTATATAATAAAAATTTATCGGTTGATACAACACACTTTATCCTCATAGCCCTTTAGGATACCAAGATCATATTTACTGGCTCTGTTTCAATTTTATTGGCATTTGGAGTGGGGGCCATTATCATGATTACATATAGACTGAAGACTAAAGAAAAGTGGTAAAAAAAAATAAAATGTCAGTCCTAATCTTATCTAATACTTCACAATGTTTGAGCTTATTCCAGCTCTTAACTTAAACTATCATAGTTATAAGATTACAGTACTAGTAATCTAACTATATATTTTAAAATACAAAGGTTTCCAAAATTAAAAAAAAAAAAATGGTATGAAATCCAAAAAAGAAAGCTACACTCTCAATGTACACTGTATACAGCCTCAGACTTTGGACAAGTTTGCTTGTTATATATACCTACTTATTATCAAAAGTAAATCCATTCTATTTTGCACGAATGTTTTACAACAAGACATAGCTATTAACAGTATTTCTTTCTGAAGAAGGCATGATGTAATCATTCTCAATTTTTGTGAGTGCAGAATGCCTCTTTTACATGTAGTATATAAGACTTTTTTTCACTAGGACACCACAAAATGCTATGGTGTAGTTAGAAAGTGGAAAATAGCATACTAGTAACAAGTCTAACAACTATAAGCAATTTTTTAAAATGATACATGCAAACACCAACAAATGCACTTTCTAAAGTCATTTAGCAAAATTCATGTACATTTTTATAGTACTTACCAACATATTTATTCTCTATCAGCACCTTCAGCATGCGTAGCGGACCACTGCGCAAGACCAGCTTGCACATCTCTATCAAAGCATTTTGCATCATCCACTCCTGGAACACAACTGTAACCCCCTCTCTTAGACTATTTTCATCTCCCCATATTGAACTGAACTCCACCAAATGAGTGTCACCATACTTAAACGGGTTGAAGGACAAATATGGCCGCCAGAATGCATTGCAAATTATCATAAATGTGTCCCCTTCATTAGGAGAGGAATGAAACGATGGATCTGTTGAACTTGGATTTCCTTGAGCATCTGTAGAATTTGACACAGAAACCTGTCTCTTGGCATCCTTTTGCTTGTCATTTGGATGTGAAGCGTGTTTCGCCATTGGAGTTATTTCTGCGTCTTTTTCCACCCTAATAGACTCTTCTAATTCCACCTTTAGCAGACTTTCTTCCAGTTCTCTTTTTCGCAAGGATTCTTCTAATGCTGAATTTGGTACAAAACTAAACATGATTATATGTCATTTATCCTCGTCTTTGATTTCAAGCTATACATCGAATCTAGTTCCTTTTAATGACCTTGAATGTTGTTTCAATCACAATCCTTTTTGACTACATGATTCTCATAATGGTCATGTTACATCTTGATAAATACAAAATATTTCCAATAAGGTAATCATCAATTCAGTGAAAATATATATATGATCTTTTCCTCTAGTAAAATAACTCTGGGGCATAACATTGGGAAAATTTACCCATGCAATCAAGTGCAATCAAATGCAATCAATGTCATCCTTTTCTATTTATTTAGATCATGATACCATTTCTTCCATGCAGAATGTCCAGGTTCATTTTGCTTCAATGCATGAATTTCAGAACTGATGACCTCCCCTATTATTAGGATTCAAAGTACATGTCAAAAAAGATGATTCTTTCATAGGCAGAGGGATTTCGGTAGCTTTTATAATTTAGTGTCACTGAATTTTCATAGTGCAATATGACTGTTAACAGTTAAACCTTCAAAAGAAGTCTTGTGTTAAGTATGGATACCAAGATGGTAGCAAAGCACCGAATCACAACACACTATCATTGGGATGAATCACTGATTGGTATTTCTTGATTTAAAATTAGTTCAATATAAGCAGATTTAAGTAGGTCCCATAATCACACAGTCTTTATGATTGGTGATGGTTTGTTGCATGTGATTTAAGTGATCTTGCTCATCATTCTTGCAAGCAGTTTTGGTAATTTAAAGCTGGGAACCAATACCTGGGTGTTCAACACAGAAGACATTGCCAATTCCCTATGGCAATGTGCACCTGCATTAAGTTGCCCCTGAAAACAAAAAGAAAAGATAAAAAATTAAATAATTGCTGACCACTTAATGCTGGCCAATATGAATATTAACATACAGTATATATTAATATAAATATATTTTCATATTAATAATAATATGAATATATATTTGTCTTAAACAACACATTCATTTTATATAAATGTCCATATCAAAAAGTATCATGTACAATCTTCCAGCATGTATATATCCAGGACACTTAAGACTTACTAGTAGACTGTTTCATTTTCCCATATTAAAAGAAGAAAAGAAGTCCGCATACTCAAGTTATATATATAAACATGTATATATTGCTCCATATCTGCAAGAGAATATCCCTTTTGTTTCACTGTCAAAAACAAAATGTTCAGATTATCAAAGATAATAGATTATGTTAGGTGATATAAACTGACACACTACATTCATTTGATTAAAAAGTATGTACAACTGGCCTCTACTTATGGTACAGAGATAAAAAAACATTATTTTATAAGTACCATGCCATGATTATATTAGAAATCTCTTTATCTGGGTGGTATTGTGTGCACTTCAAAGCTGTCAAATGTATAGACACAATGCAGAAATAAACGGTCACTATGTTGACAGTGCCAAAAATAGGTTTATTCTTCAATTCTGATGAAATATTACATAATGCTTAACAGCATAATCATTACCCATTGTCAATTAGGTACTGCAGGACAGTGCAGGTAACACAGATATTTACAAAATGTGACTAGCAAAGGTCTTCAGGCCCATGGAAGTTCAAAGTCACACCTTGAAAAATCCAAAAATGAAGATTTGACCAAAAAATGCATCATTTCACGAAAAATAGCCCGTTCAGGCTGGTTTTTTAACTCCACCTATATTTTAGTAATACCGATCATTCCTGTGGATTTGAAGACAACAGGTCTCCTGGTTTTCCATTTAATGTCTTATTTGTATTGCAGATATGCTGAAAATTAAAAAAAAAAAAAAAAAAAAAAAAAAACAGCATAACTTTTGTAACAGTGGTCATGCAGATCGTGCTGTTTTTGAACTCGACCTGTATTTCAGTCATAGGCCTTCATCAACCTTCATCAGTCCTGGTCACTGTACCACACAGTGGTCAGCGACTAACAACATCTTCTCACATCAGTCTTATGAAGGCCTCTGACCAAGTTGGCTACAAGCTGATGTACGGTGAGGAAAAACTTTTTGAAATTAACTCAAAGGATTTTAGGTCTTACATGCATGTTCACCAGGAAGTACTAGTAGACTACCCATATATACTGTATATTCCCTCTCAAATTACCAGCTACCTGTGCCTCAATGACCAGCTGTCAGAATTCTGAACATACTGAGAGGAGAGTTCCAAATTATGACAGTAATTTAAATCAAAAAGATTAATATTTTTTCAATCACACTAATGGCAATATTTAGTAATAAAAATAATCATTTTCTATTTCCTTCAGCCAAAAAGAATAATTTCAAACCTATCACAAAACCATATAGGCAAGATGATATAATTATAAAAATTAATAATGTTGGGATTTCCACTGCTAGTGCAAGCCTTAATGTCAACAATTTGTTATAATAAAACAACTGTGTATCAAAATTCCTTACCCAGCAGAGATACTTATAAATAACTGTGGTATAATCCTGTTATAAAAAGTATTCAGCATTCCGTACGAGTCCACACCTTTGTCATATAGTTGTATGTTAATTCATTGCATGTGCATATACATTATATCTTTTGACTTCACTTAAAGGACTGATGAGTTTCTTACTTCAGGACGCCCTTGTTACTTATTATTGTACATGCACTGTGTTCAACACTTAAGTAAGCAATGGTTCTAGTAAAGTTTTAACTATGAACGATAAGTATATGGACTTTGATGCACTGGAGGTTACTGATATGGGGGCTTTTATTTGCTTACATTTAGCTATAGCCTAGATAATCCAGATTGGAGGACGGTAAAGGCTTCTCTAGAATTGCCATGCACCAATGCATTACTACTGTACTGTACATCACTTAATTTTCACTTTGGGAAGTAAAATCAATAAAAATAACTGGCATCTACCCACTGTCTCGCACCTTAAAAAGATTTGCACAAATGTAAGCATTCTAAAGATTGTCTTAAACAACTCCAGGATGTCTATGTCTCTAAAGTTGAGACACATTCCTGTGTGAAATACAGTGTACCTGTATTTCAAGATCCATTTGATTTCGATACACTCTGTATATCACCAACTTCAAGTTTCTTATTTGAAAGCTAGCAGAGACGCACATCCAAACAGTATACTCAGTATTTTAAAGTAGATACTCAAGTTAATTACTGTAAGCTAAGTGGTAAAAAATGTGGCAAATAAGTAGACAAATTTTAACTTACAGAATACTTGGCCTCTCTTCTCCTGCTCTGTTGACATTCTGATGAAGTTGACCTAGTTATGAAAAGGAGTAATCATTAAGCTATAAAACACACGATTGTAAGTTGTTGATAAATCTTTTGTAACAACATCCAGTGTCATATAATTTTCTTTTGAAATTAATTACAATAAAAATAAAATAAACTTTGTAAAAGAGTTGTTCATTTTTTTAATATTTAGAGCCACGGCGTAAATCATGTTTCACAATCCGAACTGCTCCCCTTGACCTATATACTGCCAAGATGGCCGGTGGCTAAGTTGTGAGTTGGTACGGGCTTCAATTGAACTGATAATGTTTAAACAAAGGTAGGTTGTTCTGTCTTCACTTGTGATGGAATTGTTAGCATATATATTCAAGTTTTACAAGTGTTTTCAGTTTGTATGTTGTTGATTCAGTTTTAAAGATATAAGGGACCACACCCCACTAACCAAA
The DNA here is from genome assembly GCF_001039355.2 of Lingula anatina. The sequence continues at coordinate 634,663 of NW_019774291.1, forward strand.
TACAACTAGCGTTAATGAAAAGTACAGTACACTTCCACGGTACAGATCTTATCTGTGCCATTCACGTTGAACATTATGTACCTATACGTTTGCTGTCGAGTTGCAGTGTGTGCTGTTTTAAACATGTTTACTGGTCTTTATACATTTGGCCTTGCTTTTTATGAAATTTGAATTTCGCCTTGAATATGTTTTGTATACATGCTGTACAGTACATAATGTAAAAAGCCAAGGAAATGGGTGGAGACTGTTTTGAACTCTGACAGAAATAGTGCTATCAGTGTTGTTATATTTTTTCAGCTGGCGCTTTTTTTATATATCTAATTGTATAAATTTATTTTGTCAACTTACACCTATTCAAATGGAAAACTGAACAGACAAAATATACTATTTAGGATTGAACTAGTGTAATCTTTTCAAGTCCCAAATGAAGGAGATACAGTAGTAAATATCTCTTATGATAAATTCACTATTTTTTTCGTAAGTGTTTCCTTGAATCTCTTGACAGATTTAAAAGAAAATAAGGACAGGAAATTTGTTTTCTCTTTCTTTTTGTCACTGTTTTTTTAAATTTTTTTTTTAATTTTCTATTCAACCCCTTATGTTTACAGGAGGTAGGACAATAATGGATGCCATCATTGCAGTGCTGCGCCTTGCTCAGCCTCTTGCACAGCGTCCAACTGCTACCACATCAGGCCTGTTTGAAATATTACTGGCAGATGTTAAAATATCCAGTACTGATAACTCCAGAACCATAAAGCAGTTACCAAAAGTAGTTGTCAACATCAACCCCCAAGATGAGGAGCCAACAGATGTTATAATTAAATATGTTCACCAGTTGACAGGAGGGGATACTGGAGGCCTTAGAGGTATGGCTTACACTGCTGACTAAAGGAAAGAGATGCCTGAGTGACTTTTCAGCTGTAAAATTCTGTTAATTAAGAAAATTGTTTTTTTTAGATGGAAAGATACCTTTACGTATATGAAGATCTAAATTGTTTTCAATCTAATATTGTATTTTATTTCTTTGGTGATGATACTTAGCAAAACAGTTCATGAAACTAAACTTTCTGTATTTATTAATCATGATTATAATAAGATTGCTCAAATTAGTAAAAACGTTTTATATTTCGACAGGTTTAAGAAGTTTATTTGTACCTCCAACAAAGTTTGAATCTGGTGATAGAGAATCATTTATGAGGGCTTCATTATTTTGTGTACCTGTGGATGGAAGAGGTAAGCAAATGCAATATTTATTTCAGTTTTTATGTGACTTTGTTTTCGTGATATAATCTGATGAAGTGGGAATATGAATTAGAGCGTTCATTAAGTAAAGATAATTTACAATGATCGGTTTAGCAGAAAATTTTCTGTATTTTGCCTTTGAAAAAAAATTTTTTTTGAAAATATTGTTTTTACATTATTGTTTGACTTCATTTGCAGAGAGAGCAACCACTGCTTTTATGAACCAGAGTGTGTCCTTCCCCCAGTTTCATTCATTAGACTTTGTTCTCAGCTCTCTTAATAGCAATAGCATCAACTATGCAAAAGCAACAAGGCACATGGTTCAGAGGCTAGATAGGTAAGTCCCTGTAAGAGGTTAGCACAGTTTTCAGTTGCTTGGTCTTTTTTTATATTTTATCAGAGTTCTTTCTTTAAGTGATGGTGAATTCCAGTTAAGAATTTGTACCCTCTGATGTGAATAATATATATATATATATATATATATATATATATATATATATATATATATATATATATATATATATATATATATATATATATATATATATATAGTTAAAGGAAATGAAAACCAAAGTTCAATGGTATTGATACCTGAAATTTTAAAATAATCTCCAAATGATTCTTCTTCCCTTCTTTAGTTGGCTTAAAGAGCGCCAGATGGTGCCAGGTGCCATAGAAGCACTGTTTCGTAAGCCTGCCCAACAGAGACTAGGCTTGTCAGTGTTCAACCCTGCCTTTATGCCTTCCTCGCGCAGTAACGACAGCATCAACCTCCAGGAGAATACTGGGATACAGGATGCTAATGATGCCCTGGCTAAAATGATGGCAATTGAGAAATGTGATATAGTTGTCATGAACCCGTTATTTGGGTCTGGTCTTCCTTACAAGCACAAGGTATGTTGTGTTATTCCAGTGTCAAAAACGATTTCTTTCGGAACGTTTTCAACTGTTGATCTGTATATGTGTGAGTGTCTTTTATTTAATCCCTTATAATGTAAAAATGAGCTTTATTTTCAGTCTAACTTTAAAAAATTACATAACAAAATATGTACAGAGAAATGAGCTGTACACTTTCTTTTCGATATCAGAAAGTTTTGTATAAGTTTTCCCTCCAGTAAAGAATGAAATTTAAATGTTAAAAAATGATCCATAAAGACACAGATAGTGTAAACCTAGCTTCTTTTTTTTATTTAATCATAACAGTTTATATTATTACTTTTTTAGGTTGATGCCTTTGCAATCAATAGGTACTGGGGTGTAGGAGTACCTGATTATGGCAGGATCCGTGTAGACAGCTCAGGGAGTTCAAGGTAAAAATGAGAGAAATTCCCATATTTATTAAAACATTTGATTAGGGGTCTTCATTGTAATTTCAGCTAGGGTAGATTTTGAAACAAATGGCAGAAAAGTAATATTGTTTGATAAATATAGTAAAATGCATGATGTTAAAATAGTTTAGTGTTTTAAAATAATAGTAAAGTGTTTATTCATTTTCAGTGATGTCAGCTTTTATGAATTTCCTCTACATAAAAAAGCTTATGATGGGGATGCTGATGCAGTAAGGGACCTAATAGCCAAGGGGCAGCCTGTGACTCAAAAGGACAGAAATTCTTGGACACCTATACATTATGCTGTTTGGTAAGGATACTGCATCATATTATATTGTAAAGAAAATTTAAATGTATATTTTTCCTTCTTATATTATAAGATGGTCTGCATGCATTATCTCATAGATGCAATTTAAAAGTGAAAATTATTTCCGCATTGTTTTATATTAAAACACTGATAAGCTGTAAATAACAAATCAGGTGACATTTGTAAATTGTTCTGCAAGAAAAAAAAGCCAACTTGTATAATCATGTGGAATTGCTGACATTACAGTTCTTGTTCAATTTTCAGGTATGGGCATTTGGAGGTTATCCAGGTACTTCTTGAAGAAGGTGGTTGCCCGCCAAATATAACAAACAAGAAACGTTCCACTCCGCTTCATTTTGCTGCTCTGTGTGGACACCCTTATGTTGTTGAACTGCTGCTTAATCACCCAGACATAGACGTGGTAGAGATCTTTTCTTTCTATTTTTGCTGCTGTCAGAAACTTTCCATTAACATTTTTCTTTTCATATTTTATTAGTTAAAAATTAGTGTTAAAATTTTCTTTTCTTTTTTTTCATGATTCCTATTAATGCTTCGTTATTTGTATGTGCAGAAATTTTTCAACTTATCTTTAATAACTATTTCTCACTTTTTGCAGATGAAGTATGACGTATTTCTTTGTTGCTAAATTTTTATTTTATTTTAGTGGTCAAGTACATACTGCTAAATAGAGAATAAAAAGCATTTATGCATATGTTTTTGTTGGTTTATTTGTAGCATGCAGTTGACAAAGATGGGAATACTGCTCTGAATTTATGTATGGATACAGAAAAGCCAGAGCACAAAGAGATAGCCAGTCTTCTCAAGAAAGTTATGAAAAGAAGAGAGGTATGTTTGTGATGCTTTAAAGAATGTCTCATATTAGTTACTCAATTTTTTTGTGACAATATAAGTGTTTGTAGGTTATTCAAGATATCAAATGTATAAAGAATACGTATAGAGAAATGCCGGGGTAGGGCTAACACTAGCCAATTTAGCCAAATGCTAAAACTGACTTAAGTTGGCTAAACAAAAAAATGGTTGATTTGCCTTGTTTTAGTCAAATTTAAACCATTTGGAGAAAAAAGTGATGAAAAAGTAGTGATTTGGCTAAGAGAAAAAAATTACCAGCAGTACTCCAGAAATGCCTGGAAGAGAGAGCAGTATTGTAGATTTAAGTAGCCTAAATGTGTATTTTATATTGTAGTATGAAAAAATTGATGTCCATCTAATGGATAACAAGGTGGTCAGGCTGGACCTGGTCTCTGGTGCTAACACCACTGTTCACCAACTACATCTTCAGATGTTACGGGTAAGGTTCTCTTAGTATAATTACGGGTTTCTTAAGAGAGAATGTGGGCCATAAGTGCCCTCATATGATACTGCTGAGACTTCTCTCCACTCTGTATTTATGTTGTTTTTAAACTTAAAAGTTATAATTTGAATTTTCTTAATTTAACATATTTTTGCTGATGCAAATTTTAACATTTGAAGTCTAACTTTTTAAATGTTCAAGCAGTGTTTATGATTTGAGGGAAAATGGTATTTGATTGGCATCTGTGATTTAAAAACAGTTGTTTCTAGTTGTTTTCCTTTAATTTTAGCATTTAGAATTCCCTGCAAGTGCTGCCCACATGTTCACAATATGGATCTGTTCAGCTAACTTACGTAAGTTGTTTAGCTCTTTCTCACAAAGTTATGTTTGTGACAGGATGGACTTTTTGAAATAAGTTATTTCAAATTATGATGCATGTATATTTCAATTTAGGTAGTTTTAGATAGATTAATATTTAAAAGGAGTCAGTAATTATGGTCAGACAACTTAATTATGATGAAGTTTACATTTAATGTTCAGATTTTAAAAGTATACGCTTATGATTTGCAGAACTACAACTACGGAAAGAGCACCGGCCAGTAGAGCACCAACAAGACTGGGCGAAAATAGTGGGCATGTTAACTGACTGTGACCCAAGTAAAGAAACACCTAAACTAGTCTGGAGGAGGGATGCCAGGCTTAGCATTGCACATGAAAAGAAGGTACATTGAAGAAAAGTGTGTGCGAGTAACAGTAAAAAATTAAAAATTATATGAGTTGGGGTCATCTCTTATTTGAATCAGAATAAAAAGTTATCTTTCTGTGCCAAGATTGTCATTTTTACACTCTTTTCGTCCACCTTGCAGGTACGCCACCCAGCAGTAGTAAATCTCCTTTTTCACGAGGCATATAGGAACTACATCAAGGCCCTCTATCCTTGTGCAGACCAAGATGCATTTATGCTGGGTGCTATTCTAATGCAGCTGTGGTTTGGAGATTATGATCAGAAGAAATCAAAAGGTTTGATGTAAGTATGACAGTCAGTCAGCGTAGAGAATACACAGCTTGCAGGCAAACACATAATCCCCCAGTTCTATCACTTAGATATCTGTCCCATTTTGAAAGCATGAATATAAGCAATTAAACCAAATATCTTTTTTTACTACTTTGTTGTGTTGTATATGCTTTGTTTAATTTGAAAATGCTGTTTTATGTATTTAATTTCATTAAATAAATTTTATCAAAAGTATAAATTCAATCCACAGGTTGCTATTTAATTGAAAAACTATTATTATTATTTTCAAAGCTTGCACTGCTATGGAGGTATTGTGCAATATTTCAGACACAAAACAATGTTCATTCATATGATAATGGTGTTAATTTTTTTCTTTCAGAGAAACAAACATATGGGATTTAGTCCCAACCCCTATGCTGAAGTCCAAGGGGGTTGGCTGGACAAGTAAAATAGAGAAAGAATACAAGAACTTTACACAACAAATGTCAGACAAAGATCATCCTCCTCAGGTTTGTATGTGGTGTATCACTAAAAGTGTTTCTGTGAAAATTGTACACTGATTACTTTTTAAGAAAGTACCATTGGACTACCTCCAGTGTCTTATATGCTGGTTAACATTGTTGAAGAGATGTGTAATATTAAATTGTAACATGACGTACATATTGTCTTGTTACAGCATGGATTGACTCTGGATGATACAAGTCTTGAGGCTGTTTTTTAATTATATTTTTTCCATTTTACATTTATTTATAGATCCTGCAGTATCAGTTTCTGATGGTGTGTTGGAATCTTGTAGTGTATGGGGCAGCATTTTTCTTAGCATCCATGCCCTCAAAGGTGAAGATTTTATATGATTTTTTAGATAAATTGATTTAAATTCATATTCATTTTTTTTTCAAGTAAAATGTGTTTTTTTGGCATAGTAGCTTGTTCTGATTTTAATATAACAGGTATATTCTACAGTTTTCAGTTCTTAAATATTTAGCTTTTTGCAATTACAGTCTCCCAAACAGTCTGTCCCAGTTTACGTGGGAGTCAATGACATTGGTGTCCATGTAATACATGGGCAATCTAAGGTGAGTTTCTGACAGGAAGAAAAAGCATTTCATCTTTGTATATTTTATTCATAAATAAGGTGTAAATGTAACAATACAGTATGGTAGCAGTATCGTTTCATGGTATGTAGTGTAAAAGAAATTAGGAAACCACATTTTATGCAAAAGTATGCAGAGAGTAACTTCACATTTTCCCCTTACAGACTATGATGCTTACATTTCACTACAAAGATGTAGAATGGTTTAATAAGGAGGATCAACCAGTACTGGAAATAAAACCAAAAGCTTCACCAAAACAGGGAGTGATGACCATTCACACAAAACAGGTAACTTTTGATGATTGAAAAACTCATAACTTGAAGATGATAAATTCCATTGTGTTAAGTTGCTGGTTTTAACACTTTCTGTGTGCTGTTTGGCCAGGTATTTCGTCAAGCACATGGACAAATTACAACCATTACATCTGAACTTTAATGCATTTACTTTTTGGTTCACCAATTATAAAAAAAACCTGGGTGGAGTATTTAATTTGGAACCATGAGTTTTATTTATTTATTAATAATCTTTTTTTTTCAGTGTTGTTTTTATTTTCAATTTTGTTATTTTCTCACTGTTTTCTATTGTAGGCTGGACTAATTGATCATCTTATGTCAAAAATGGCTCAGATCCACATCCCAGTGCCAGCGCCTGAATTGTAACAAAGAGTCCAATGTTTTTGCAAGATAAAAGGTCCCATTTATGAAATGTGGTAGTAGATTTAGGAGATAATCTAAAAGACTGTTAAGTGCTAGTTTGCTTAAAGGCTAATTCTACTGCCATTTTGCAATTAACAAAAGTCATTTTGCTGGTACTGAAAATCTCTTTTTATCTGTGATACTTGTACATATATATATATTTGTTGTATATAAGATAACTTTTATATAAGACAGTATTATTCTCTTTATTGTTGAAAACAGCTCACTTGTACATAGTTGTCAGTATGTCATCAGTAAAAACAGCTTTAAGTAAACATGTGATAAGCATGAATGCAAATTATGAAAGTCAGTGTGTTAATTTTTACCTTTAATTTCTCTGGATATGTGGATTTGAAGCATATGTAATTGTAATACTTTCGGTAGGTGCATCTTTTGTTTTACTTATCTAGCTTTGTATGTTCAACGTATAGAGGATTTATGCCAATTTTGGAGATAGTTCACTTGTTTTCTCTTGTCAAGTCACTAAGTACTTTGTAAAAATTTTGCATAAAAAAGTCAGAATCTTGTTTTAGGTTATTTCATAGTATACCTGTTGGTTCAATTCTTTAAGAAATGTCACATTTTCAACTGCGGCAGAACATGTTAGCAGCCAAGGTCATAATCCTTGATGTCATTTGTCACAATTGAAGACACCATTGTGATATTCACTTGTTAAGGAAATAAATCCATAATATTTCTTAAATTGTCTCTATTTTATCTTTTCAAAATAGAAGCAACGATTTCAATAAATTTCATCAAAATTTTGTTGTTATTTCCCCAGTGGCATTTAAAATTCTTTTTTGTCTTTGAAAAAGCCTAAAAACAATTTTACTTTTATTTTATTTTCTTAAAAGACGTCTCAAAGAATTTGTTTCCATTACTCCGTATACTCAAAAGTTTCAGCCAAGTCCCTTTTAGCCACCTGTTTGATAAAACGTTTGGAGAAGGTACGTCTTGGCAAGTTACCACGCTTCTAGTAGGTGGCGCACCCAAGTGGCACACAATAATACAGGAAGTGTAATACGCAGGCGTGAATTCCAAAATACAAGCACCAACAAAATGTCATATCGGGATCTTAGAAGTAAGTATTTATTACTTATAAAACACATAACCTTATTGTGTTTGTTTTTCAACATTACAGCGTATCTAGTTTATGCAAGCATAATATTTTAAGTGAGCTGTTATTCATAAATCAAGATTTGAGCGGCGTAACTAACCACGCTCAATAGAAAATGTTCGCGGCCTGATATGCGACGGTCGATTCAGACACTAAAAATTGCAATTTTGTTGCTATGCAGAATAACTCTGGTATATAATGAAAGAATAACATGTAGATTCAGCATTCCTTTAATTATTTTCTTATCCTGAAGCTTACAGAAAACAGTTTTTTGATATTTTATCCTACTTCTAATTAATAATAAATATCGAAAACAACATCAATATTGATAAAAATAATGATAAAAAAATTAATATCCTTTTCAGACTTCACAGAAATGATGAGGGCCCTCGGGTATCCTCGTCTCATATCTATGGAGAATTTCCGTTCACCTAATTTCCCCCTTGTTGCTGAAGTTTTGATCTGGCTTGTGAAAAGGTAATTTGTTGTTAATTGAAACTTGCAGTGATACAAGTAGTTATTTTGTAAAAGTAATCCTAACTACCATACGATAGGAATAATTCCTACATTATTTTAAATAAAGCATTCTTTTTCGTTTTACTTTGTATTTTTACCTTTTAACTAGCATTGTATTTCTGCTCTGTTGTTTAAATATATTCAGTTTAGATGTTGAGCTAGACTTAGCTTAAAACAGTGAAATGTTTACTCCTTATAGGTTGATATGTATCGTTTTTTAGGTACGATCCTAATGCAGATTTACCATTAGATGTAGACACAGAACAAGACAGGGTTATCTTCATAAAGTCCGTGGCTCAGTTTATGGTAAGGCACTTTCTGAGCATTACAAATTTTCTACAACCATATCTTTGCAATATGAATTTACCATTGAAAAAACAATGAATGAGGACAAAACACATTCAACTTATGATATTGTGAATATGGTATCATTGTTTAAAGTAACAATTACACTTAAAGTATGGAAGCCAAATGGACTACTTACAGTTACACCTATTAAAGCATATTGAGTTAAAACATAAACATGAAACTTAATCTTAGTCTGCGATTGCTCCATTATAACTACATTGCACTTCAACATTCATTGTACCTTTAGGCCACAAAAGCACATATAAAACTGAACACCAAGAAGCTGTACCAGGCTGATGGCTATGCTGTGAAGGAACTTCTCAAGGTGACTGCAGTGCTGTACAATGCCATGAAGACCAATGTGGTAGACAAAGAGGACCAGGAAGATGATAATGATGCATCAGCCCTATCATTCGATATATCATCGAGGGTATGTAAAAGACATTGAACTAAGCAGTCTGGTAAGAATGAAAAAAAAATAGATTCTGAGATTGATCAAATCAGTTTGTATCATACGTCATTTGTTTGAACTAGGAATGAATGAATGAGATTAAATTGTAACTCTGCGCCATATATTCGATAAAGTGATTGATTCTTCCAGTAGTCTGTGTATGTCTCAAGGAAGTTTAGATTTAAATTTTCTGATGACACATTTATTTACAGTGTACATATAGTAAAAGGTAATTACATATTATTATATTATTTTTTTAAAAATAAAGCTTATTCAAACATAAGCAATCAATTTTTGACTGGAAAGAATCACTTATGTAATGATTTTTTAAAGCTAAAAATGTTAATGTTTATTTTATTTTGTTGCAGATAGCTGATTTAAAAGAAGCTCGCCGCTTGGCCACAGACATCACAGAGAAGGGGGCCAAGTTGTATGATCTTTTGGGAAAGGAAGTTGATCTAAGAGTGAGAGCCATAGTTTTTTCATCACTGACATATTCGTACATACTCATACACAACATGTTACATACCTTTATCATGAGCAAATGTCAAATAAATGTTTTGCAAAAGAATAACCTACTGTTACAATTATATCATTGTCCACATGTTTTATTTTTCAGGAGCAGAGATCTAATGTTATAGCCAGACCTTTGGAAATAAATGAAGTGGAAAAGGGTCTGCAGGCATCCATCAAGGCTGTAGAGGTAGGTTTCATTTGCTTCTTTACTTTAGTTAGTTAGGAAAATAATAACTATTATACCAGAAGACAATTTGTGTAATTAGGTATTGTGTTATTTCCCTTCCTGTATTAGTTTTTTGTTGTTTTTTTTTACAGGCAGACATAACAAAAACCCAACAGATGATAGACAATGTTGCATCTGATGAAGCAAATCTTGAAGCAAAAATTGAAAAGAAAAAGAATGAGTTGGAGAGAAACACAAAGAGACTTTCTACATTGCAGAGTGTTAGGTAAAACAAAGAAACAAAAAAAAGTAGGGGGTTTAACTGATGCTGTGGAAGTTGAAAACCCCGGGGATATTCATTACTAATTAAATATTAAAATTTAATTGAGGGACTTGAAGTGATCACTATATACAAGCCAGTGACAATTTTACTCAACTTATTCCAAACGATAAAAAGATAAGTTGGTGAATTCCCAGGCATTAAAGATATAAGACAAGGTGTATGTATTGAGAAAAGGCATTTTATTCTGATCCTGCTTATGTGAGTATTGTAAATATATTATTCACTATTTTGTGCAAAAATCAATTAATTCCAGGCCTGCCTACATGGATGAATATGAAAAGCTGGAGGAGGACCTGCGTAAAATGTATCAGGAGTATATGATGAAGTTCAGGTGTCAGACCTTCTTAGAGGCTAAACTGGAGGAATACAACCGAGCAGAACAAGAAAAGTTTGAGGTAACGCTTTGTCAACTAGAAAAATGCTGGGCTTAACTAATGATCATGATTTTTACCAAATGCTAACTAGGATTTACTTAAGTTGTAATCTTAAAGAAGAACAATGATTTATTTTTACTAGTTAATTTGTAGAAAGTTTGTATTTTGGTAGGTACAGAAAAGAAATTTGATTAATTATCATAGGATACCGTGTTGGGGACAATTGAAAAAAGATATATTTTTTAAAAAGCAGTTGTTCACTATGAGCTTATTGTCTAATTAAATTATGGTAGTCTTTTTGTCAATAAATAGTACTATTCATGCTCAAACTTCTATAAAACATATTACTTTTTTTTCAGGAATCTGAGGAAGCATTAAGGAAAATGCAAGAGAAAGTGAAAAATGAAGAGAGGAAAAGAAACGAAGGTGGTTTTGACATTGATGAAGATGATTTCGAAGGTAAGACTATGAGACTCTCAAAAGCGTTGCATTTACTTAAAATCTTCTGTTAGCGCAAAATTGATTGTGTATAGTGTTCTTCAATTATCTTCTGTGTGACCAAGATTGTCAAGTATCATCTTTGCAAAGAATGTTCAAATTTCAGAGAAATAAGTTTGAGCTAACGTACAGTATGCATTATTTAATACTAGGCCTAGTCCAAGATGATGATGGTGCTAGTGATACTGATGAAGATGTCCCCAAAAGACCAGAGCGACCAGGACATGGAGCAGGGAGATCCAAGGAAGGTAAGGACAGCTTTATTTGGAATCTCTCAACACCAAAATTAGTCAGTCACTCTACAGTAGAATTGTTAAATATATATAAAAAGGAAGGACTGCTATGTTACACATACGCACGGTAATGACTGACATGGTTATTGGTCAGTTTCTTGAGAAGGCCAAACTTGCACTGATGGCTTATTTAAAGTAGTTTCTGATGTACGCTTTTATTAGCACATCATCATGTAAATATATTGAAAAACATTATTTAACTATGCGTAACTACATATACAAATCATATAGATTTACTTTGTCCAGTACAAAACATTTTTGTGTATTTCAGGCAGTGCAGGTGGCTCCAAAGGGGTACGTCCTGGGGGGAGTGGTCGCCCCAGGGTGACAGGGTCAATGGGAGCAGATCTCAGTGATGAGGATGAAGACGAGGTACGTGTTGTTGGTTTCTTATTCAAATTGAAAATTTATCACCCTGCTTTGTTTTTTTAAATGGAAAAGCTGTTGGGGAAAACCACAAACTCAAAATGTACATGTTAAACGTGTGAAACATTTGCATTTGCTTGTATTCATTGGTCTTATATTGATAATATTTCATTAACCTGCAGGATTCTGAAGATGAAGATGACTCAGATGGCCTTGATGACCTTGAAGATGATGATGATATGGATGGTCCTGATGGAGGGGAAATGGGAGACACTGATGATGAAGAATTTGGATTAGGCGGAGGAGGAAATCCTCGTAGAGGACCTCCAAAACAAGATCCTGATAGTGACAATAGTGACTTTTAATAGTTAAAAGTGGGAGTTAAAAAGATTTGTGGAAGATATCATATTTATCAATATTCATCTGTGACTTTCCTAGCAATCTTCACTAAGTGAATGGTGAAAGAAACACAAATTATTATTTCATCAAACCAGAGGATTGTCTGTGATTTAAAAAATGTTGTACTTATATCTTATATGTGTGTATATATGTACCTGTAGATTGTGTGTGATGCAATTTTGACTCTATTCTTACTTCACTGAAAAAGTGATGTATAACCCTGCAACTTTCTTGGGGTAGTGACTCTAATATTTTCTATGTGTATTAAAGTGCATTAATTCCAATTGATAATAATAATAAGTATATTTTAATGTAATTAAAGTTTTGTTTCATTGTGTTATTTGTGAAATGTTTATCACATCACCTGTTCTCCAATATTTATTTTGAGGACCTTAGAAATATACTTTGAATTTATTTGTGCTGAAGCTGTAGACTATATAAAATATGTATTTGGTGAGTTTACAAATATTCACATAAAGCGCACATGAAAATCTTTTTTTTTTTTTTTTTTTTTTTTTTTTTCCTTTTTTTTTTTTCTGGACCTGGCATCTGTTCTCGCAGTCCTCTTTGAAGTTCGCTATAAAATCTGAAGGTTACGTTTCTCCACTGGATGAAACACGATCTTCTGACTCAGCCGCGAAATAACATGAAGTAACAAGCTGTCCCTGTTATTACTCCCAGCTATGTTATTATTTCTCTTACGTATGGACTCTCCCGATAAGTAGGCAATGACGGAGTCTACCCTCCAGTTACTGGTACATACAGGGCGGGGGTGAATATGATTTTTTTTCCACTTGCATTGGTGTCTGTTGTCTGTAGGAGTCAAGGTAACATTGTACTACACGGTGTACCAAAAGTGCATTAAACTTTCTTGGCAAGACTGACAGTAAGGANAACACTAAAGTGGCGGACGTCAATATTACACTTATTGTGGTAGGTGAGATTGATTGTGCTTATATTATAATCCACATTGATGAAACTCCACTTATAATTGGTCCAATGTGAAGTTAGATTTGATTGGTCAAAGAAGTTATATATGCTAATGCTCGACCTTCACTCTTTCTATTTCTTACCGTGTAAACACGAGGCAAAAAGTAAGGCTTTTGCCGCTTTCACCTTTGTGCAGCGAGTGTAGAACCTTACATACTACGGGTAAGTAAATTTAAAAGTTTGAAATACCTAGACTACAAACTAAATTGCAAGAGGCGATCTGTCTTACGCCGCTTATATGAATTTAGTCTAGGACAGAAATTGAAAACGTCGTGAGTGACACTTCGTAAACTTTATCTGCAGTGCCAGCTAGTGCTGTTAGAGGCGGGAAATTCAGTCCTACATGTTTGTTAATTGGCGTTTTAATCAAGCAGGATATGTCTAAATCATGATGGTATTTTACTCTGTTTTTACAGCATTTTCTCCTTTTTTAATTCTTATTACGGTCATTAAGTAGGAAACGTCTAATTAATGTTGTCGCTAGTATTTGGGGGGGGGGGGGGTCGTACACCGTCCATGTATTTACGTTAGTTTCTAGCGTTCTACATTGATATAATTCTAATATCCAGCACGATGTTTGTTTGAGGCCTACACGTTAAACCAAAATTTGCTTACCAATGCACACAGCTTAAGACAATAGCATAAAAAGCCATGTACTCATATTTCAGTGATTTTTCTTGGGATGAACCAGCTTCAAATAGGGATATGTCCCTTTGAAAAAGGTTGAAGGAGCTTGGCTTAATTTTATTATGACTTAATACTTTGTACATGTAGTTGACCACTGTTCACTTCTTTGTTTTTTAGTTATAGTGCTGTCTGTACTGTAAGTTTAACTTTAAAACACTACCCCTGAGAAGAACCAGATGGGTAGTTCTTACTCATTTTTCAATTTATCTCAAATTTAAATACTTGAGGCATAAAAGAATTAATTTGGTTATGGATAAAGTTAGATTTATACTCACTTATGTTCTAACATTGTAAGGATAAGTGGTGTACTACTTTGTTTATCTCCAGAACTGTCTTGTTTTTAATCATTTCTGTTAAATATTATATAGGAAAATGGAAGTTGATGGTGCCGGTGAGCGCTGGAATCTACAGGATGACCTGTCTGTGGACGACCCAGAGATGCATGCACTGATTAAGGCAGAGAAAAGACGCCAGATGTGTGGTCTGGAACTCATTGCCTCCGAGAACTTTGCCAGCAAGGCTGTGTTGCAGGCCCAAGGTTCATGCCTGAATAACAAATATTCTGAGGGACTGCCAGGACAAAGGTATGGATTTTTTTTTATGTACAGACACAGATGTGTCTGTACATATTGCCATCACCTGCGTCTGTCGTCGCCGTCGTCGCCGATGCCGATGCCGTCGCCGATGCCGGCGCCGTGCACCTTCAGCGGTAACCCGAAAAGGGGAAGAAAGTTTTACTTTTTGGCCTTATATTT
>NW_019774291.1:649773-670542 GCF_001039355.2 Lingula anatina
CGAGAATTAGGTATAGCCTTATAAAGTAAAATTATATGTATGCACTTGGTTGTGTAGGTCTCTGAAGAGAAGTTCTTATATAATGCTGTTGACCTTGATGCATTTAGGACAAATAGTGTTATCATATCAGCCCACCTGACTTTGACTGAGTTATAGGTTTAAAAACTAGGTAACTTGCCTGTTGTATAATCATGTATTTTTCCCTTTTTTTTGTAAGTGTAAGGGTTTAGATCTTAGAAAAAAATAGTTAGACAACATGATGTATATAAAAATGTTCCCTGACTTTATTTTATTTATATATTTATTATTTTTACTTTTTTTTATATAGATACTATGGTGGTAATGAAATTATTGACAAAGTGGAGCGTCTCTGCCAGAAACGTGCATTAGAAGCATTTGGCTTGAAACCTGAGGAATGGGGAGTCAATGTCCAACCTCTCTCAGGGTCCCCAGCCAACTTTGCAGTGTATACAGCTCTGGTGGAACCCCATGGAAGAATCATGGGTCTTGACTTACCAGATGGAGGCCATCTCAGTCATGGTTTTATGACCTCATCAAAGAAGATATCTGCCACTTCTATTTTCTTTGAATCTATGCCTTACAAAGTTGACCCAGTCACCGGGCTGATAGACTATGACAAGTTACAGGAGAATGCCAAGTTGTTCAAGCCCAAAATGATAATTGCAGGTGAGAGGATTCATATTCTTTATATTTATTTTTGTACGTGTTCAAGTAAACAGTTTTAAAATTGAACTACACTCTTTTACAGGATGTATTTTTTAAAATTGCACTTTCCTATGCACTTTCCTTTATGATAATATGGTTTGAGAATAGATTTCTTAGTGTCATGCTCTGTTTTTTATTAAGAGTAACTATAATATCAATATAAGAGGAAGGTCTTACACAAGAAGATGCATGACTTGTATTGGATATTTCTTCACAGGTGTCAGCTGCTACTCCAGAAATTTGGACTATCAAAGATTCCGCCAAATAGCAGATGAGAATGATTCCTATCTCCTGGCAGACATGGCTCACATCAGTGGTTTGGTTGCTGCTGGAGTAGTGCCCAGTCCATTTGCATTCTGCGACATTGTCACAACAACAACGCACAAGTCACTCCGTGGTCCCAGGGCTGGGTTGATCTTCTTTAGAAAAGGTATGTTGACAAGTTTTAGATTGATACTATTGCTGAATTAAATAAACTGACTTGTAGTTTTCCTTTAGAAAATTTAAACTCATTCAATCAATTTTTTTGTTAATGAAATATTTAAAATACTTTCTCTGACAGCTTTAAACCTGTCAGATCAAGTGGAGTTAAACATATATGATAGGAATCAGATTTTTCTTAACTTATCTGATTAATGAAAAGTAACATGAATTTCTTTCAGGTGTTAGAAGAGTGGACAAGAATGGGCAGAATGTCATGTATGATATTGAGAAGAAGATCAATGATGCAGTGTTCCCTGGACTACAGGGTGGACCACACAATCACGCCATTGCTGGTAATTAGTGATTTCATGTTATTAAACCAGTCAATGAACAGTATTTACCCAACTACATTATTGAGTTGTTATAAAGTGATGCTGATTGTGCTGTTTTTGGATAGGGCGAACTTAATTTCTGAAATTTTCAGTAAAAATATTAGTAAATAGAACAGTATTACTGTAATCTAGTCCGTAAATCTGTTTCCTTGAAAATTTTATTTAAGTTTATATCTGTAGAGTCGGATGCCTTTTGAAAAAGAATTATTTGTGAAACTTATAAGGGATCATGGTTTCATTTTGTGTGACTATAAGAGGTGTATTCTGTTTCTTTGCAGCTGTTGCTGTTGCCTTAAAGCAAGCTGCACTGCCAGAATTTAAGATTTACCAACAACAGGTTATAAAGAATTGTCAGGCCATGTGTAAGCACTTTATCAACAGAGGATACCATGTTGTTTCAGGTAAAATGATACATATTGTAAAGGTGGATAAATCATGCAACGCTTCTCAGGAATTGTTCATCATAAAATTTTTAAATATTTACAATATATATAATTTTGCTCAGACATAAGGGGTTAAATGGATGAGATACATATGTATTAATTTTTTTTTTCCTAAAATTTTCAATGGACATAAATTATTTTGTTTTAAACTTCATTGTAGTTATTTGTATTATATTGTTTATGAAACACTGTCTGTTTAAAGGTGGAACTGACAATCACTTGATACTGCTTGACCTCCGTCCTAATAAGACCACTGGCTCCCGTGCAGAGAAGGTGCTGGAAGAGATCAGTATTGCTGTTAATAAGAATACCTGCCCAGGTGACAAGAGTGCTTTAAACCCTAGTGGACTGAGGCTGGGGACGCCTGCACTCACATCAAGGAACCTGAAAGAAACAGATTTTGAGAAAGTTGCCGAGTTCATTCATTTGGGTAAGAAATTAACTTGAAAATTTTTAATTGTCCTATATTATTTTTTCATAAAATTCTATCTTTGTTCTAGATTTTGTGTTCTGTTTCTGATATTTGTGAGTTTTTCAAGCTCTAGTTACTCCATAACTTAAAAAAAGAGGAAAATAAAACCTGTGCATCTGTACTATATTACCAACAATTCTTAGAACATGCTATAATCCTTTTTTTTTTTTTTCCAAATGAAATTTGCTGTTTGATTGACCTTGTTGTATTTGCTACATTTCTCTTATTTGAAATTCAGGCATTCAGCTGACCACAGAGATCCAGTCTCAATGTGGCCCAACTCTGAGAGAGTTCAAGGCCAAGCTTGCTGAAGACCCGGCTGTGCATGAGAAGATCAAAGCTCTACGTGAGCAAGTGGAAGCCTTTGCTCTTACCTTCCCTATGCCTGGACATGATGATTTATAACATGTATGCCATTCAAAGAAATTGGAAACATAACAGTTGTGATTGAAGCAACTTTTGCTAAAACCATCCAGTTCCTGTATATGAAAAACTGTGATTAGCTAAGCAGCAGGCTCATGATATTGCAATAAGGTTCTGAAATAATTATGTGACATGCAGCTTTAATGGAAGTCAAATTTAGCATCCCCTGCAGGTTAAATTTTAACTCCACTGCCAGGGNAAATTGGAAACATAACAGTTGTGATTGAAGCAACTTTTGCTAAAACCATCCAGTTCCTGTATATGAAAAGCTGTGATTAGCTAAGCAGCAGGCTCATGATATTGCAATAAGGTTCTGAAATAATTATGTGACATGCAGCTTTAATGGAAGTCAAATTTAGCATCCCCTGCAGGTTAAATTTTAACTCCACTGCCAGGGTGTATTTTGTGAATTTTGAATGAATTGTAAAATTACATTTGTAATTCAATAGACTGCTTTTATATAATGATAAGGTCACTTACATTGTACAATTTGATCAGGTATTTTCCTGCATTACTTTGTGAAACGCACAGGAAAATAAGACTTATCGCATTGCACTGTCACAAACTAGGGGGCTTGTCAAAATATTTTTGCCCCAATAGATCGTCAATTTGACCCCAAATCAAATTATCAATGTAATTAGTTCCTCAGTAATGCACAACTTGAATCTATACTTTGGGAATATTCCAACTATAGGTTTTTCCAAAGTTAATCACTCAAATAATATATGTTATTTGATATCCATTTTCAGTATATGATAAGACTTAGAAATCTATTGGTATAAAAGAAAAAGGTATTAATCCTCAAGAGGTTCTATTGACATGTAGCTACATATTGTATTGATTTTCTTATCTACCCAATGTAAAGGACTTAAAATTGGTGTTTGTGGGATTTTGCTTATCATAGGTAACATTCCTGTATTATGTGACTTAGCTATATGAAACATTGTATAACACATCCATAGGCTTCCATGCAATTATTGCACATATTTATAGCCACTTTTTTTATGGTGTGTCCATTATTTTATTTGCAGTGGGATGAATTGACAAAGACTGTTGGGTAGCCACGGTATATGGCAAATCCTGTATCTTCAGGATAGATTTTGTTTTGTTAAATGTAGATTGACGAATTTATATTCAATATCAAACTGAGTTTATTGTTACTGTATCAAGATAACATCTATTTCCTTGCACTTTATTAAATGAAAAGAACTTGTTATTTAAGATTTTTATCATTGTTATGAAAGAAATCACTGGTCCCTGTGATAAAAAAAATCAAGAATTCAGGACAAAAAAATCAATAATGATTGCTTTAGTTTTACCCATAGGTAGTACATGTACAATGTAGTTTGATCCTGTAAGGAAAGTATGATTCTTTCTTTTATATTCAGTTTGTGTCATCAGCATTAAGATATGGTTCATATGAATAGTACTGCATATTGGAGAAAAACATTTTATTTATGTTATATACTTCATAATTTGAGTTTTTGTTTGTGAACGGGATACAATTAATTCTCTTGCGTAGTAAACTTTCCCTTTAAAGAATATGGTACAATCAGCATGTCTTTTGCATTTTAAACTAATCTGACAACAATAACTTGGAATGGTACTAGTACAAATATCTGTATTTTTCACTTGTTTACAATCACAATTACAAAAGTACCTCAGTACTGGATGTACATTTAAGTATGGACAAATGATATTATCATTGTAATATCATTGTTCAATATTTTAAATGGAATATTGTCAAAGTAACTAAAATAAATGCAATCAGTGATGTTTAAGATGCCTTCGTGGTGGATTTTCATTCTTTGCTCAACACATATATGGCCCTCCATTCTATTTTATGTTAAACAGAAAATATACCATGAGAAATTAGTAGCATGTACAGGTACCATTATTATTGTTACCATACAATATGTGCCCTGAATTACAAGAATAAAGTTATGGCAGTGATCGTACAATGGATCCGATAAGTTGATCCAATCAGCATTTCCTTTTACCTAGTGCCACGATAAACCAGACCAAAAATATTGAGATATTTAAATAGAACACGACCGATTAAATCCATTTTAAAAGTTCATTTGTAAGACTATATTATGAGTTGCATAATGTTGATGGAGTCTACCACCAGGTGGCTGTTATGTAACTTTATTTCTGTGCACATCATGGATCCTTGTTAATTGTTGGAAGGGCTTTTCAGAATGACTTTACTCTTTCTAAGATTGCACTAAGTAAACGACATGGGCTGCTTTAAATCATTTATATATACTTTTCAAAGCTGGTTATTAGGGCTGTGTGATGTCTTGATTTGCAGCGCTCCAAGCGTCAGAAAAATATAGGTCGTGACAGCCAGCATGTCTGTTGGAATATCTCCGCGATGGTGTTTATTCTCTGGTAAGTATGTTAATGGAAATCGGTTATGGTGAAGTTATGGCATAACATTAGCTTTGTGCTAGCGTGCTCAGTTTGAGAAAATGATTGCAATACGCCAAAGATCCGATGAAAGGGACTTTATCAGGATGCAGCAGCCGGCCGGCTGTTAACACATGAAGTTATGAAATCTGAAATACTGTAGTGAAGGCCACAGCTTGTCTTACACTAGACTTGCCTGTTGCTTTTGACACTGGCAGTACATCATATTTGTGACAGTAACAGCATTTACACCAGTTTTGTGTTTTCTATAAAGCAAACGGTACGTTAATGTTTAAAAGCTTGAAACAAAAACATTTTATGGAAATATTTTTTCACAAAACCTGCATGTAGTTTAGACTTAAAATTTGTGTGAATATTATTATATTCTACATATGAACTTATTTCAAAAGATATGTGTCGGTAGTAATGTCACGATGATAAGGGTGTCTATACTGGTATATACCCTATATAATATGGACATCATCATCCCATTGCTGACATTAAGTAAACCATAAAATTGTCACATAATCATTGGTTGTGCAGGTGCACATGACTACTGTAGTTGCAAGTGCCTCTAGCTGCTTGACAATGGAGAACAACCTGTAATAATCTGGATCATATTTCCCTTAGTGGTGTTTTAAACAGGCTTAGTCACTGATGTTACACAAAATTTAACCTTGCTCAAAACATAAGCCCTTAAATTCAAACCAATGTGATGGAATTGTTCCATGCATGATTTCTTTCCCAATGTGTACTTCATTTTGATAAACTTAATTTATTTTCAGTGAGACATGTAGCAAAGCAGTTCCTGTCCAGAGGAGTCTGTACCACTAGCAGCAAGGCACAGAGTGTGGAGACCAGTACAGGAGCAGGGGAGGCAGCACACGAAGAGAATGCTGGGTAAATTATAAATAATTGGGTAGAGGAGGATTGAGGAGAATTGGGTATATATATATATATATATATATATATATATATATATATATATATATATATATATATATATATATATATATATATATATATATATATATCAATTAACAACTGTAAAAATCCCACAAATTTTAAGTGTCCCTTTTCCCCTCCTTCACAAAACATTCAAAGTTAATTTATTCATGAGTAGGACTTAATGAAAGCATTTTAAATGGCAACATCTACCATCTGTGTAGTAAAATAGTGTTGCAGTTACAGAACTGGTTTAAAAAAGAAATCTTAAATTTTAGGAAACACAGTACTGGGTTATTTCTGTATATTTTGTCTCTAATGGATGCATAGAATGCATAGCTGTATACTGTTTCAGTCTTTTTATTATTATTATTATTATTATTATTATTACAGCCCAAATCCCAAAACAGGTATTTTGATGTTGAACTTGGGTGGACCAGAAACTTTGGAAGATGTCCATGACTTTCTGTTGCGCCTTTTCTGTGATAAGGACCTTATTCCCCTGCCAGCTCAGAGGTCAGTAGTTTGACATTGATGTAAAGCTGTAGAATGTGAAAGGTAATAGAACATCATTGGATAAATGCATTTCCTTTGATAAGTATTCAGATAACCAAATTGGTCTAAATGAAAATAAGAGGTTTAATGAAGCATCTCAAAATGATTTATTATATACACGTATCAGATCTTTTGTAAATATTCTTACCTTTGGATGAAGCATTTCATTTCATTTTTTTAAAATAATTTTTTTCAGCCGTTTAGCTAAATTCATTGCAAAACGTAGGACCCCAAAGATAATAGAGCAATACAAAGAAATAGGTGGAGGCTCACCAATTAAGAAATGGACAGAAATTCAAGGCGAGGGAATGGTCAAGATACTGGACCAGATATCCCCTGAAACAGGTAGGTACAGCATACATATGATGCTTCTGTAATTAGAAATTGGAATACTAAAATGAGAAAGGTTCAAAGTGCTGGCAATGAAACTAAAATTTCCTTTTTATTTGCAGCATTGCTTCAGGTTTTAGAGATGGTTTTCTACTTGTATAATGGTGTGTGTATTAAAAGTAATGGAAAGAAAGTGAAAGATAATATTTAGTTTTTTTCCTCTCTTGGAGACAATCTGTGTCAAAACTCCTCACAGTAAATCTAGAACTTAACTTCCTGTCATTAAAAAAGCATTATTTATTTTCAGCCCCGCACAAATATTACATTGGCTTTAGATATGCAAACCCACTGACAGAGGATGCCATTGAACAGATGGAAAGGTGAGAGGCAGTTAGATTAAGATTATAAAGAATTAACTATCAATATTACAAATTTTTTATGAAAAGATCAGAAAAAGAAAAGTTTGGCATAAATTATAAAGGTTGTGTTTATAGTATTTATTAAAAGTCAATTAAATTTGTTTTATAGTGATGGAATTCAGAGAGCAGTGGCTTTTACTCAGTATCCACAGTACAGCTGTTCCACAACTGGCAGCAGCATCAATGCCATCTATAGACATTATGCCAAGAGGAGCCAAGCCAGTGATATTGTCTGGAGTACACTGGACAGGTGGCCTACACACCCAGGATTGGTGGAGGTTGGGAAATTTTTTTTTCTTACAAAACAATGTACCACATGTTGTTTGGTTGTATTTATTTTTTATTATTTTTGCATTACAGTGTAACAATAAAAATTGATTACAAAATTGAATGAAGTTAAAAAGTAAACAACATGCCAAAGTTATATACACATTTTGCTTGGTATACATTCTTTTGTTATTCACTTTAAGGCTTTTAAGCTGAACATCCAGGCTGAATTGGAGAAATTTCCTGAGGAAGATCAAGATGATGTTGTGATATTATTTTCCGCACATTCTCTTCCACTTACAGTAAGGAATAAACACTAATATAACTGTACATTTTAAGTGAATGAAGAAGAGATTAAGGGTATTAAGTAATGTTTTATGCATACCTTTTGATGTAATTTTTTAATTGAGTGTTTTATTATTACATTAAGGAAGACATTTTTGGCAGTTTGTGAAGTTCACCAGTTGCTTTGAATCATTAGTAAATCAAATGATTTTTGCTCTTGTTGTTTCAGGTTGTAAACAGAGGAGACCCCTATCCTTATGAGGTGGCAGCCACTGTAGACAGAGTGATGGAGGCCTTGGGCAATACTCACTCATATAGACTTGTTTGGCAGTCAAAGGTTATAGATACTGTGACAGTGATGCATAAGTTAACGATTCCATCTTTTGAACAGTAGCCATATAAAAACATGGTGTAAAGGGTATAGATACAGAACAAGTTCACAAATCAAAAGAAGATGAGCATGATTTTCATAAGGCATTTGAATTTTTGCCAAAAAAATTTTCTTGATGGCCGTTCTTGATGAAAAACATGATTAATATGAACATATATTTGTCCTTAGGTTGGTCCGCAACCATGGTTGTCACCACAGACAGATGCAGCCATCAAGGGACTTGCAAAGAAGGGTAATAAGAATATCCTGCTGGTACCCATAGCTTTTACCAGTGATCATATAGAAACCCTGTTTGAATTAGATCTGGAATATGGACAGACGTTGGCTGCTGAGGTGAGACCTGTTGTATATATGTTGCAATGAATAGATAAAGCCTGCTGCCCAAGAGTCAGTTTAATTGTACAAGTTTCTTTTGTAGAAATGGACCTGCTGAGTCTTTGGGTGATGCACTTAGATAAAGATTAATGAAAGAGATGTCAATGGCATGCTCTAAAAGGGAATTTCCAAAAAATACTAAATGAAAACTTGTTTTACTCTATATTTTACAGGCTGGTGTAAAGATGATCAGGCGTGCAGCAGCTTTAAATGATCATCCAGTTTTTATACAGGTACAGATTTTTTTAACTTTAACTTTTTGTTTGTAATATTTGGTAGTAAAGAGAAGGGCATAGAAAATGTGGAAAATTATAATGGATGCATATCTTTGTATTGGCTTAACAAGATTTTTACCATTATGACAAATTATTTTGGTAAAAAGTCAGTGATACTTTATTTTATTAATCACACTACGATGATTTAAATTGATAGGGTAGATTAATTTTTTTCAAACCAATGAAAGAAGTCCATGTAATAAGTTGTGAACCACAGTTATATTAAAGTAGGGGATTGTTGCACGCCATGCATATTTCAGTTTTTAGTTTTACTTTTGATAAATATATAACCTTTTATTTGCAGGCCCTTGCTGATCTCGTTAAAGGCCACCTCCAGTCGAATGTTGCATGCTCTAAACAGTTACCATTGCGGTGCCCAGGGTGTGTGAATGCCACGTGTGGGCTGGCAAAAGACTTCATGGCTCGCAATCAGAAGTTATTAGATATTTTTCAGCAAGGAGACATTTTGTTGGAAAAGGAAAAAGCTAAAATGTGACTTTGTTAAGAGAGTTTATTACAATATAAATTGGTACTGCAGTTGCATGATTATTCATTCACAGTATTCTAAGAATCCTTAGAGATAGTAGTTGAAGGGAATCTAATTAATTTCACATTCGTTATTTCTTAACGTAAATAAATCCTGCATGGCCACATAGATACTAATAAAATGATACAAAAATAGGAGTCTCTGCCAGTAAAACTTTCCATCAGTTTGTTAGTATTATAAAGGAATAGAAATCTCTAAACATGCACTGTGTTCTTAATCACTCCAAATGTTAGTATCGGTCAGTTCCGACTCGTCGCTGCTGAAGTCCTCTTCTGAAGCGCAAGCATAGCAGATGTGCTGCAAAGAAAAAACATACTATATAATCAACTTATACATATAACATGGGGGTAGTGGTTCTCATTTCATTTGCACCAAAATTGTTAAAATATAAATAAAAAGACAATTTCTTGTTGATTTCATTTGTTGCTTGTTTTGTATTACCTTTACATCTTTCCAGCATTGTTTGCAATATACGAAGTTGCAACCAGGAGTAGCACAAATATGGAACTCTTTATTCTGGGGCTCTTCACAGATAAGACAACGTTTTTTGCCCATGCCCATAACTTTAAGGCAGCTACATAGTCTGGGGAACTGGTTAATGAGGGCCACTGAGAGGTCTGTCCTCATCTGAAATAAAGATATGGATTATTCAGTTTACAGCAGGGCCATTGCTGCAGGTATGGCTAATATTTTACCACCTGTTAGACAACAAGATTTCCGTGTGACATGCTTTTTCTTACTCACAGGTTGCGTGTACAAACATTACGTAAGTGACAACAGACCGATTGCTGGATGAATTCCGATTTCTTCACCAAGCACTTTCATACCCATACGTTTCTTTTAACTCTTCAACTATGAAAGTACTTCAAAATTTGGACAGTTTTCTCCAAAAAAAGTACTGTAGTGTAACTCTTTACTCTTACTGTAGAGATGGCATGTCAATTTATAAGCCTACCCAATACATTGGCCATCTGTCCCAAAACAAAAGAATAAAGTGAATTCAATCCCATTGTTTGACGGGCGATTGCAAATAAGGAATTGAACATACTACTTTCATACGGCCGCAATAACTGGTATGTTCCTTAAAAATGGAATAGGTAATCGTTATATGTTTTGTTTTTCAGAATTAAGAAAATGCTACTACTTCCTCTCTAAAGGTTTTCAAAAGAGACGGTACATACACCACATGTAGGGTTCCAGTACTCTGCAATTGCAACACGAGGTGCCTACACACGTGAACCCAACAATTGACGTATATTTCTTACCGAAAGTTTATTTTCTCTTGCCAAGGATTTTATTCTGTGGCGCATGTGACGTAGGAAACCTTTCCTTTTCTTGAGCATGTCGTTGTAAAGGTATAAGATGCGCTTTTTCTCTCGCTAGAATAGAAAAAGTGAATGGACATTAACGTTTGTTTCTTTCGAAATGTCATTTGGGAATAAAAGCTGTCGGTACTACAGGCGAGGGAACGACCACAGAGTTTTCTTCAAGTTAATAATTCCGCAGTACTCGCTGTAATGATATTTTCGTAACATTTTGTTAGCGCAGTTATATAATGCCAAGGTAAACACTTTATATAATAGTTGCGTCTTGACATTGCACAGAAAGGGGGGATATTGGGCTTTGTCTGCTCACGCTACCACCCAGCAATGATGCCTGACATTCAAAGCAACTACCTATTTGTTCCAAAACTAGTTATCACCACTCGATCATTTCCTCGATTTGTTAAATAGTGAGCTACCTTTGGATAAAAGAACGATGCCACTATGCGACGTAGCCTCAGCCCATACGCTTCCAAGAACATGAGGAACCAGACGGCCAGGTATACAGCGACTATCTTCCATATGTAATCACTCGGCATCATACTGGGCTGGGGAAGACATTCTGGAAAAGAGATTATTTTTTAATTGCTCTGGCCCAATTATCAATATGTTAGTACTTGCTAGTTTGTGCTATAAAATGACTTATTATTTCGGAAAATGGTAATACTTGGACGCACTGATTTTTTTCTGTTTTGCCTTTTTATCAAGGAATTTCTTGGTGCTTCAAACGGATGTTCTGAAATAATGTTATTGTCAGCAAGACAAAAGTTACTAACTTATGTATGAATGAACAAGTATAACTAACCAAAGTTTGTGCTGTAGCTGTCCAGGATATGTTTGCGATTGAACCCCTTCAACAAGGATTTGACCATCTGGCCAATAACTCCTTTGCCATAAATGATCAGCTGAATGTGGTGTTCTCCTAAAAAATAACGAATTAACCATTATACACAATCCATATTTTTTCTCCTCCGTCCCGAGTGATATGCAATTAGTTCCTAAGATCACAGACATACTCATGATGGATGTGGTTGGTATTTGGCCTGTAAAGGCCATTATCATATATGCAAAACACGAAATGAGTTTTCACGACTTAGTTTTAACTAATTTGAAATTATGTAATCAAAGTAGCAATATGTAAGAGGTCATTCAGAACAGCGGACTAACAGATCCGTGGATCAAATATGGACGATCCACTTGAATGCTTGTTGCGTAATCCCCGCGGGCACTGCCCCGCGGGGAATCTATTCAGTGTCGAATCGGGAATTAAGCGGCTAGCTTTTTAAGCACCATATTTGATCTGCGGATCTGATAGTCCGCTGTTTTGAATGCGCTCTAAGAGAACTGTGTGGCGTGTCCTAAATGCTTTCATAAACTCCTCTCTCTCTCTCTCTCTCTCTCTCTCTCTCTCTCTCTCTCTCTCTCTCTTACCTGATTGGTGATATTCAATTTTGCTGTGACGTGATATAATGGCCAGCACTTCGTATACCAACCGGTCTACAAATATGATTATCCCCGCAGTTATCAGACGCACAAAAAGAACAAAGGTGCTCTTTCCCTAAAAGTATATAAAATATGGTATTCTGTCAACTTAACCAAAAAATACATATTACAATTCTAACTGCTGTTTGATTTCGAAAAAGGACGCTCATTTGCTGAAGTATTTTTTTTTCTTGTAAACTTTCAGAAGTGACTAAAGCAAGGATGGCTTAATAAACATTCTCATATAAGCAAACTATGCAACAAATACAGCTATCCTCCAGTTATTTTCTCACCAGTTTTGCCTTTTCCGGGCCCATCAATTTGACGTTTTGGGGTTCCACTCGTTCCTTTTTTTCTACTCTTTTCAATGGAAGCAGTGTCATTTTGTTCTAGAAAAAAATACTTTTTTGTTATTTTTGGCATCACAGACAACAAACTTGTCCGCTTAAAATGTATTATGAAGCTGTTATGCCGTTATGGACTCGTTATACTGTTATGCACTGTAAACACTGCGGTGGAAAAAAAAGGGAAAAAATAGGAAAAGTTGTCGTAAAAGAGCACCTGTTTATTTCTTCTTGCGTCTATACTCTTGAAGTATTTTGAAATGTAAATGTTGTCGTGGCCAAAGTTACTGACGTATCGTTTGTGGTAGGAATATGCCCTGAAATATAATGTTACTTTGCCATTTATTCAACTGTTTGGTTAAGTTACTACATTGGCGTAATTGAAAGTGAATACATGATTTGAAATTTACAATGAAAAAACGCCAGTCTTGCTGCATGATTAGTTAAGCAACAGCTTGAGATGATTTCTTCCCCACTTGAAAACAATCGCTAAACCAGTCAGTCTTAAGTCCTTAATGCTGTAAAAAAAACCTATAGAGTATAGACGTCATGATATACAGGGGTAGATATTTAGATTATTATATTTCAAGTTTATGTATTAGTCCCCAATGTTACCAGCGAACAGCGTAGGTTGGAATTATACGAACCCCCTGCTGGTACCACGCTATGATACACGTTATACCAATGTTGTCCCCATTTGTCACAATATGGTGTGTTTATCGGGATATGACTTTAACCAATGAGGTTCTTTCATACGAGCTACATGCATGGAGCTTATTGCTTTTACCTACCCTATGAATACCCGGATGAATAGGAAGGCGAGTATTCTTTTGATCATCAAAGTAATGAAGTCAAACCATGTTTTGCGTTTTTCAAATTCATACTTTATGGCCTGCGTGACGTCTTGTGCACTCATCTGTTCCAGTTTCTCCACGCCAGTCGAAAGCTGGAACATTGAAAAGTGAATATTCAACTATGAGCCAATGTTTTTTATCTAAGCTTTTAAAGATTTTTATCTTATAAATTGAAACACATGCAGCGGCTTGCTTTTGAGTTGGCTGCTCTTCAATAACAAATGTTTGACACCAAATAAGATCCCAAAGCCTGTTTTAAAATGCATAGGCTTGAATGTTAATCACAAAGCACCATGCATTGTACCTTGTATTGCATGTTTACGTTGAATTTCTTATCAACTTCTTTGGCTGCTCTTTCAGCTGTTTCATAGCCATCTCCAAAACCTTTATTCACTTCTTCCATGGAAGTACAGTCAATGCCAGTAAATGTCTGCATCCCTTTGGGAAGTATAGAAATAACCTTGGTTAATATGTAATGATTTATGTAAGATATTGAACTGATTACTTTTAGTGAAGTAGGCTATACGTATGAACTATTAATGTTGTTTTCAATAAACAGATAGGCCTATATCGTCACAGTGACGACCAAACGGTTTATCTCAATTGCATGGCTAGACTTTCTATATATTCGACTAACACTCACATCTGATTACTTCGCACAGTGACTTAAGATTGAACAAGTCGCACAGATTTTTGATCAGGGGTATTGGGTCAAGAGCTTTTTTGCAATTTGTCACAACTTGATCGATTCTGCCTCTGCACCAGTTTATTCCAGCATTGTAGATATCTAGATGTAAAAGTAAAAAAAATGTAAATAATTATCTTATATATAACAGGTCTAAACATATTCAAATATTACTGAGTGGTGTTGAAGACACCAAATGCAATAACTACACACACACACACACACACACACACACACACACACACATCAAATAACAGGTCCGTTTATAAGCTCAAAAATCATTTGTTAAAATGTTCTTTCTTGGTGTTTAGCTTTGATTAGGTTTTCAAAATAATTAGAATATCTATTATTGATTGATGGTATAAACACATACACGCTACTTAATGAACATTAGATACTTTGAAGTATTTGATACATTCAAATCTGTAAAATAATAGAGCTATGTAGCTTTATCTAGAGGAAATAAGATCGCCACAAAAGAGATAAATGTGTAAACAAACGTTCATAGATTATTATCAGCAAGCAGACCGATTATAATATAATTTGGTCATTGTTGTATTCAGTAAATCAATGGGATTGTTTGTTTGGGTTTTGGAGACACCTCTGGATACACCGTGGCGCATTATGAACAATAACAGAGAAAACCAGTGTACCTTCGCATTTATAGTCCAGTTTTCTTTCAAATTTCTCTTCCTTCACCTGTCCCTTGGACATCCCTGGCTTAATCTTGTGACTTTTTTCGATCCTTTGACTTCTGCTAACTTTGAATCCTACGTCTGCTTCGTCCGTTCTTCTTTTCAGCTCGCCTGATTCCTTATCAACCTCGACCTAGGATCAACAGGTAAGTATTTTATATAGATGTGGGCATTTATACCGTATGGTACCACCTTTAAGGACAATGATGTTTTAAAGTGCCAATGGCAACTCCCTTTTTGCTCGTAATATATAACGCTCATCGTCATCGTTTCTGATATACACATAAACCCAGAGTGCTTTTTAAAAGTGAAATAAATAAATAAATAAATAAATAAATAAATAAATAAATAAATAAATAAACAAAGGAAAGAAATGAAAAATACAAGATAATCGCGTAATACGATGTCACACGCAGCTTGTTCAAAGACCAAGTTACATGTTTTTGTTCAGTTTAAGCGATTAAAGCGAACTTTGCTTACGAATTGTTCATTACACTAATGTCTCGATTTTTAAGAGCCCCGGCCCCTTCCCCGGAAGATCCCCCCTCCTTTCTCTTATAAAAAGACAGATAAAAGCTATTTTGATTAAAGCATTTAGACCTTTTTGATTGAGGTATTTTACAACATGGCAGTTAGTGATAACAGCACAGAATACTGACCACCGTGAAGGCTTTCGTCTTACCTCAGTCTCAATCGGTTTAAATGCGGTTCTAATTTTAGCAGCGGTTTTCTTGATAAGGAGCGACTCCCTCTGCATATCCATTAGGGCGTGGTGTATGGGCTGAAACTTGAGATCCATTCTCTTCATTGTCTGGTTCATCATGAGCTCTGTGCTGCACGATATCACTCTCGTCACTTCTTCTGCATTGAACATGATGTTGGCTATTGGTCCTGAAAATTGTATGTAGAAAAAGCCGGTATAAAAATCTTAGACAGCCAATTATTTGTTGTGTAATGAATGAATAGCTGTTTTAGTAATTTTTTCCCATCAACCAATTAGGCCTACTAGTACTTATTGAACAACAGTCCCCAACAATCCCCATCCATAAATAGGCCTACATGTATATATGCATTTTTAGAAACTTTAAACTGTTAAATAGATTTGATTTGTTCACTAAATAACAGTTTAAACATATGATGAATTACATGATGATTGAATAATCATATTTGGTAATTCAAATAAGCGTACCTGTAAGGAGATAAGCGATGGCAAATGTCCCAATGAAAGAGCGCCCTTCTTTCCCAAAAAACTGTGGAATGACGAGCCCGGAAATGCAACGAACTTGTACAGACATGGCGCAGCCCATTGCGAGAGCAAAAGCAAGCATTCCTCCAAGTGCATATCGCACAGTGTCTGCAAAAAGCATACGGTCTACCACGGCAAAATACAGGCCTGAAAAAGTGTATGACACTATTTAAATGAAATTACTAGTGAAGGGGTATAGAATACATTGAAAGTAATTCAAGCATCCTGAAACAAAGATTGGTCGCAAAAATAGGTGCACAATATAACGATTAATCAAAAAAATTTAAAAACTTACCGGCTCCTAGTGCCAAACCAAATGGGAACCCTATCAACGACTTTAACCATATGTATTCGTCAGGGCCACTCCTGTAAATTCGATATAAAACGGAGCGCCTGTACGCACGCATACATTTCTGTATGCGTGCTCCCATGTTTGACAGGCAACAACAGTTGTTAAGCTTGACGTCACTGACAAAAAATGCGTCATCTTTATTTCAATAACGTGTTTGGCATGACGTCACATGACGTTTTTTCCTCTAGTAGCGATGTGAATCTAAATGCAATTATATCGTAGATCTACATAACACAAAAACCAACACTTTTTAACAACAGCGTTACATATTGGTAAGTCTTCATGATTTAAAAAAAGTGCTTTTTTCTTTTTTTTTTTTTTCTTTTTTGTTCATAACTTATTGATAAAAAGATAAAGAAACCACAT
Organism: Lingula anatina; assembly: GCF_001039355.2. The sequence goes on from NW_019774291.1 coordinate 666,800, forward strand.
TTTTTGCACGCAAAATCTACATTTTGCAACACTGCTTACGTACATACTGATTATTGTTCTCCGACAAGAGTAATCTGCGTCGATAGAATCGAAATACCAATTATCGAACCTATGATGGCATTATCTGCCCTTATTACGCAAGGTACTGTTAAACGCAAAAAATGTAGATCTGTTACGATATATACCCTATGGGTATGCCCGTGAAACTCAGAGTTTGGGTTCACACATGTCTCGTGTTTATTTATTTATATTTAAGTGTGTGTGTGTGTGTGTGTCTGTGTGTTTGTGTGTGTGTATAGTCCCATTCCAACTCTACAAACAACGTGACATTTTGGGGTGGCGTTTTTTGTTCCTCCACTCTAACAATTATATAGCCTACTTACAGTAAACACCCAAGCCGTGCTGCGTACACCGTACATATCACTGTAAGTCTACTGTGTGAAAAGGAGGCAAAATATCAGAGTTAACTCTCTATACTAAACGTGCTTTTGCCTTCGTAGTTCATCCCCTTGAATTTATTAATATTTTTTATCACATATCTTTATGGCATCCATCGATATATCGATGGATGCCATATATCGATATATCGATGGATGCCATAAAGATATCGATATATCGAGTGACCGCCACAGAAATCATGTTAGTTCAAAATCCGAGTGTAAAAAAATGTCGTTTTTTTATTTTTTAATTTTATTTATTTATGCATTGATTTATTTATTTTACTTTTATTTTTATTTTTTTATCTTTTTATTTATTTATTTGTCTTTAAATAAGCATAACCTTCCTTCTGTTTAGGGTAGCCACTTTAAACGGAATTTTGTAACTCAGAGACTTTAGAACCTCGCATCTCGACCAGGTCGCAATGTAGCAAGGGTAGTCATCACAAACAAAAGCTGTATTTTCTCATTCTTCGACCAATCTACGTAATTTTATAAACAGCACAATCTACCCAAATATTGTTGAGTAAGCCAATTTTTTTACAAGCTTAATGGTATTCAGTATATTGCGTAGTTTCGCGTTTTGTAACAGCTGGAAAATCATGGGAAGAAGTCGTAGGTGCAAACCATTACCCTGTCAGTACCACAACCTCAACAACATGAAGTAATTAAAAAACGACAAAATGGGTTAACCTGATATACTAAAGCTATATGACTACTTTGCTTGGTTGGTTGATTCGCTATTAGGCTCCATGGAATCGCAATTCATTTTCCCTCAATAAGAGGATAGTTTGCTCAGTACCTAAGTTATTCTTTGAAGTATTGAAACAGAACGAGATTACTTAAGGCAGGTCAGTCCCTTGGGTTTTCAGCTGATGTAGTAGATAAGTAGCAAATGCCGTGATTGTGGGTATGGTAATAACTTTAAAGATAACCAACGATAACAGATGGCGCAAGTAAGATCAATTACAAAATTAACATTTGCAAAAGTGTATTATTTATTTTTCCCCTTGATTTCAATTAAACACTCCCTAAATACTGATGCGACGTTGTTACAGATTTCTTCTTAAGACAAAAGTCATTATTTTCAGATTAAGATTTGGGGTATTTTTAGCTTGACAAGATGTGCAGGCCATGTGTTAGGTTGATGTCGAAGGATATGGGATATTATAAAATTAGCAATTTTTGTGCTCCTCTCCTTAAAGTAGGCCTAACATTTTTAAATATAAGATACAAGATAATCGCCCAAAATGTCAGTATTCCGTATTATTCCACTGAGGACAGTTGTTGTGGTGGTTTAATTGCTAAAATTGAATGTCACTGTCATTTCATATAGCTTCTTTACATCAATTTAACAAGAAAGTGCCTGTCATGCAGCCTTGTGAAGCGTGTTTAAACCTTTCTGCGAAGTGATTATTGTTATTAAATCTGGCTTGGTTCTTACGCATTTCGAAACCAGGTACAGTACGCATTATCTTTTGACAAATTTTTGTGCAGTGCAATATACTCATTTTCCGACTTGGTTTGGATTTTTCTGTAAAAACTGGATTTTGGACAATGTTAAGTAAGTTATACAATGGAGAACTTTCTTGGAATTTCTTCATAAACAGTTTAATTCCATTAGCTGATCACCTTCCGTGCGAAAAGAGTCGAAACATGTCAATCTAATGATAAATCACTCGATATGCTAATCGTTGTAGAGTGATCTTGATAATGTGTATAGAGTAAAACCGCACCTATCATCTCGGGCAGACCAATCGGAAGTTCGAACCACTCAAATTAAAGACATCCTTTTTTTCTCTTTCTTCATTGTTTTTATCATAACCTACTCTAAGTCGTTTGCTTCTCTACGACCTGAATCGTGACAGCTCATTAAAGAAATGTTACGAAAATGTTCAAACAACAACAGGAAATAAGTTGGCTTAAGCTGCCAATTCGCTAATAAGACAATCGTGGTGGCAGCCTTGGTAGTGTCTGGTGGAACTGCGTGCGCTCTCCTTAATTGGACACAGGTTGATGGCAGGGAGCATGCTTTTATCAATATAGGTTATCATTTGGGTCGCGATACATTTGTTGGTCAAAAATGATGTTTAAAGCTGATATACCCGATTATGAGGCAACATATTGCCTATACAAGTTATGAAATGTTCTTGTTTGTTCTATGATGTAAACGTGGTATCAGCTGAATGCCATTTGTCAATCGATGGTTTATGTTTCTTGTTTCCGTTGTATTGATCACGGCGCTACATTTACAAAAAAAGTCATAAACGAGCCTCTGTGGTCGAGGTTCTTTGCACGACGCTTTGTCGAGTTAGGGAGAACCAGCAAGAAGTTGACGATGGTAGCCTACATGTGTCCTGCCAAAATATATGCGTTGCCAAAATAGGTAGGCCCCAGATGTGCATTCTACTGATAACTCTCAAATGAATTTAGACTTTGTTCAAAATAATTTTCAAATGGGATGCTAAAAAATGTTTGAAGTTCAAAGCTCAAATTTCTGAAATATGATGGCTAAAAAGGTGCAATGTATAATAAACTTTTTTCAGTGTGGAGCCGGCCACTGAACCTGTATTTAGCGGGCGTAACATTAAAAACATTCTCAGGCCATCCCCTCATTTAACTACCCCATTGCAGTTATTTGTAAATTCATTCATATCTTTTTTAATGTTTTATAATAAAACTTTGCAATTTAAATATTTGATGCTTTTCATACTTGTTTATCACTAGACATACCTATTTTGGCAGGCCGCCTGCTGCTGTCTGTTTCAGTGACGAGGTGAGAGATATCTGGTTATGAAATATGACTGATTTTTACCTAGATATTTTAATGTAAAATCTATGGTGTAATAGCTCAAATGAAAATCACCCCCCACCCCCCTTTCAACTTAGGATAAGATCTCCATAATATTTGTCTCATATTGGTTACAGCCTATATTTTTATTTTGTTTCCAACATTAAAAGTACACAGTAGGCCTACGCCTTTAAAATATTCGCAGAGTTACACCTCCTATGTCTACATATCCTAATCATACACGAATCTTTCCGAATTCCGACCTTAAAAAATATATAACCCTACAAATACGAGCACCTGACGTCAAAAGTTACTTCTGATATATGCAGAAAGAAATGGCGTTCTAAATGACTGCCCTGTTATTTACAACTAAAACACTGGAATAAAACATCAAATCCAAGTGCAAGGACGAGTCAAGCAATGATTTGTGAATGGGAGAAATTTGCCTTTTTCCAGAAAAAAATGGCGGATACATCCCTTATAGATTACCTTTAAATTTTCAATTACGTGCACAG